>CM032777.1:9374964-9974964 GCA_019155195.1 Avicennia marina | reverse complement strand
CTCCTTCTGATGCAGTTTGTATTGTCTAGTGCTCATGCCCATCTACACACTCAGTATCTATATTATCATCCTCCTCATGGTCCAACTAGGTCACCTCTTCTTGTTGCTTGCCATATACATGTAATGTATTACTATATGCATGTAAGGTCTCACCGTATGTCTGCTGCACATACGACGCCTCATCCGAATACCAATTGGTGTTCAGATCAAAAACCCTTGATAAATCATAAATACCAAACTGAGATAGTGTCTTGGTGACTCCTGGCACACTAGTTACATTATCGTCAATGGAAAAAGTCTAATGCGATGACACGCCTATGTCTCGACTTCAGAAGGCATACGCGTGCTGATCACTAGAATGTCTGAGCTCTATTTGTAAGTACAACTATAGATAGTTCAACTAACTTCTAAGGTTTAAAAGAAAGTTCAAATTGACTGTAGTGTCAATTGTTAATACTAATATCATCTACCCCTCAAACTAATCCCTGAATACGTAGCTAGAGTAACTTTTAAGCTCACTTCTAGCATAATCGAACCCTGACAATTAATATACAGTAACCATGAATTGATTAAAGTCAATGCCATAAGAAATGAGGGTCACTACAAATGGTCTACAGTTATAACTCAAAAAAATTGAATCTTGTAAAACAACACTTCCCCAATACAAAAGAATTTGTATTGCCCCCTTAAATGACATAGTTACAGCCACAAAAAAGTTCAGGACAAAAATCTATGTTATTATTACGAAGATATAAAATTACATTCTCCTAATACAATATAATAAGTCAAATGTTTTAAATAATAAATTAAATTAAACTAATTTACAAATCTAACGCACAATGCACAATATGTAATGCGCTATTAAAATATTCATAATATACAATAATACGAAATCAAAATTTTATAGCAGAACATCAAATTAAAATTATAATGCTATAAACCAAATCAAAATCTTATAACAGTACATCAAATTAAAATCTTAATACTATAGACTAAATCAAAATCTTACAGCAATACATGAAGATAAACAAACAATCATATTAAACCAATATATTAAATCATAACGCAATATATTAAACCAAAATTATATAACATTACATGAAATTAAACCAACAAACAAAATTAATACAGAATCAATAACATGGGGAATGAATAATATACAAAATAATTGTAACATTTGGTACTCTACTTTTCAATATAAATATTTTCTTGATTTTTTCAAAATTAATCAAAACGCATGTCTACTTATAGTACAAACACTAACGAAGGCTACATAGTCTCATTCAAAATAATATTACTTAAAAAAAGGAAAATGCATACTTGTAAATATAGTGAACCTACTACATGAATATCTCCAAAAACTTCCTAAGACTATTTGTACATGAAAATGCTTTCTCCATTTTAAAATTTTAAAAATAATTTCATAACACATATCTACTTTTACTACCAAAACAAATATAAACTATAAAATTTCATTCAAAATAATACCATTTAAATAAAGAAAATGTATACCTACTAATATAGACATCTATGTATAGTTCTTTGTGTGTATGCTAGCAATTACAAAAATGTCAGGCAACATTACATAAAATTAAACCAACAAATAAAATTAATGCACAATTAAGAACATGGAAAATGATTAATACATAATTTTTAAATTCTACCCTATATTTGTTAATAATTGTGAATTCAACCTGAAAGTGTTTACAAATTTTGAATTGTACTCTAATTTTTTAATAATTATGAATTCTATCTTAAAGTTTTTTATAACTATGGATTCAACCTTCAACTTTTAAATAATTGTGAATTATATACTATACTTTTATACATCTATGAATTCACCCTCAACTTTTAAATAATTATAAATATAACACTAAACTTTTAAATATTGCAAAATCTCCCCTAAACTTTTAAATAATTATGAATGCAATCCAAAATTTTTAAATAATTGCGTGTTCTCCACTAAAATTTTAATAATTAGGAATTCATCCCAACAAATTTAGCTAATTGTGCAAAACTTTTAAAAAACTCTGCATTATACCAACTATCTTTCAAAAATAATATTACTTTAAAAAAAAAGAAAATGTATACCTACAAATATAATGAACCAACGACACCAACAAACTTCCTTACACTACCAGTACATGAGAATATTTTCTCTATTTTAAAATTAATTTCATACCATATGTCTATTTTTATTACAAAAACAAATATAAATTAAAAAAATTCATTCAAAATAATAGCATTTGAACAAAGATAATGCATACTTACAAATACATACAATGAAGTACAATCCTCTACAGTGCTTACTAGTAACTACAAAAATATCAGAGTTTTATGTGCGCTGATTGAATAGTTGTCCAAATAGAAGAAGAAAAATAAAAGAGAGGAGAGGTGTCCAAATGCTAAGGGTGCCTGAATTGTGGATAGGGGGTATTTATGCCATGCATTGCAGGTGGCATGCATGCATGCCAAAAAGCCTGCCATTCCACTGTTTCATACGATAGAATGGTAACATGCATGTAGAAAAAAAAAATTAAAACAATCATTTCATCGTTTAATTCAATGGAATGGTGCCACGTGGCTCCATTCCACTATTTAAAACTATGAAATGGTACATTCCTTAAAATACTCTCCCACCCCATTATTCTAAAAAACAAAAAAAAAAAATAGTTATTTTAAAAAAACCCCTCACTTGCTTTTTGGGGGGTGCTTTTTCCAAGGATTACAGTGTTATATATTCTACGAACAAACTGAAACTTAAAAGAGTGTGGAAAATTTTTTTGTATAACAATAAGAAAAAATGGTACAAGATAATTTAAATTGAATCAAATATAATCTGGAGTTTGTTGCGATCTACACATAAAAATATATAGATTGTGCAAAATAAAAATAAGAAATTGGATAAGAAAATCAAAATATCCACTGTTGCTTAAAAGAAGATGAATAGTAGAGAGAATGAAGAAAAAAAACAATCATGGCCTCCCCTCTTCTGCACCTCTCTATTTGTAGAGGTCAAATTCCTTATTTTTATAAAGAAATGAATGGTTTAAATAATGAGTAACATGGCCGTGTTTGATCTATATCACTACTTCCCCTAACTTAAAATTAGGTCGAGAGAACAGCCAATCTTAAGTTGTATTCTGACTTGCTTTGGTCTTGCTCCAAGTCAGGTGGCAGGATAAATTAACTATTAATCCCGACATGAGAAACATGAAAGTTATAAGCAAATATCATAATCTCAGATAGAAGAAAATCCATAAGTTAGAAGATATGTCAGGCTAAGTGGCATAAACAACTATGATGCCGTAGATGTGTAGTCATAATATAAGTCGTCGTATAAATTATAATTATTGAGATCGGTCGTGGAGACTTAATGAAAAACATAGAAATAATGAAGATGCTCCAACCTATAATAAGTGATTAAGCCACTAAGCCGATCATGAAGACCTACAGACCTATAATAATTAAATAATCCAATAGGCTAGACTACAATTTAGAGTAAAACATTGACAATATGCAGTCCCAAAATTGGTAGACCTTTTGATTTTTGAGCAATTTTTAGCTTGAGTTAAGGGTGATGTTGTACCATCTTGAATAAGCAAATTTGACTCTTGAGTTAAAGGTGTTGTTTTACCCTCTTGAGTAAGCGAATTTGACTCATCACTTAAATATTTTAAATAATTTTTAGCTCAAGGTGTGGCGATGTTTTGTCCCCTTAGATGAGAGAGTCCAACATGTCCCTTAAATATTTTGAGCAATTTTTTTGCTTGAAGAGAGACAATGTTCTGCCCTCTTGGGTGAGCAAGTTTGAATCATCCTTTAAATATTTCGATTAATTTTTAGCTCAGGATCTTAGGTGAGCAAGTTAGACTTATCCCTTAAAAATTTTTAGCAATTTTTTGTTCAAGATGGGATGATGTTTTGCTCTCTCGGGTGAGCGAGTTCGCCTCATCCCTTAAACTTTTTGAGCAATTTTTAGCTTGGAGTAGGACAACATTTTGCCCTCTATATGAGCGAGTTAGTCTCATCCCTTGAACTTTTCTCACTTTTCTTGAGTGATGGGTATATCCAGTGAATTTAAACGTTAGCAAAACTTCTAAATATTATTAGGAAAATTAAATAAAGATGGGGTCACTTTCTTGATATAACATTTTGGACAATAGATTTTTCTTACGCATTTTACACTTTGACTTGTCTACGAAACCAAACAGGTATACGAGCTATCTAAGTAGCCAACTAAACTAAGTACACAAGCCTTTGTAGTTAAATAGGTAGATCATCCAAGTAATTAATATAGGAGCTATCAAACCTTCCAAACTACTAATATGGACACATAGGCCTCTACAACTTAAACCAAATAAATTCCAAGTAATCAATCCAGACATATAAGTTATCTGTATAAGATATGAACATATATCACACCAGAATCATTCCAAAATAAACTAGATGTGCTCACAAGCCTTCCATATTAATAAATATGAATGTAAACACACAAGCCGTGAATATTAAATCAATTGGTTATTGGAACACATGTCATTCAAATAATCAATATGTTTGTGCACATGGTATTTAAGTGATCAAATATTCAATATATCCAATACTCATAGAAAGCAGTAAAGATAATGCATAGAGAGGGTGAGTAATTAACATATTATCCAAAACACTTTTTTGGTGTGGCCATGTATTCTCAAACACTTTCAAAGTGAAACTCATAATAAAACACAGCATTAATAGTATGGTGAGAGTGATAACTGCTTGTTCCCCTGAAGTGGAAAGTAATCCCCTAACATCACCAAAGCATTTACTGGAAGATAGGATTAGATGTTGTGGTAGAAGTAGTCTTCTGAATTGCTATACTTATTACTAATGAAAAGATTAGAACACACCAAATTCTTGAAGTTAAACTGAAGTAATCTCAATTTAGATAATATATAAAAAATTCTAGAATATTCTTTCCTATTTCCATTTTAGGAAGATCATCTTTGGAAAGAGCAAAAATCTTTTTGTCGTCAATATCAAGCATTTATCGATGTTTATTCCAAAATTCTTGAAGTGAAACCTAATCTCACCTGTGAGCCTCATGGACGTGCAACCCTTTAGCATTTCTAACATTACTATTTTCACAAAATAACATCCATGGCTTTCACTGTAGTCATCTTCGAGCAAACTACTTAGGCAAGGACTACCATCCACTACTTTTTCTTTATTTTTCAATGTTTTGACTTAATTTTAAATATATATATATATATATATTATTTTTGTTTTGGGTTTCCCCCTCTTTTTACTAACCATAAGTTTGTGGCACCTCTTCCTTAATCTCATCCCTTTCACTATCAATTGCTTGGATTGCTGAAATACTGCTAGTAAAAGAATCTGATATAAATAGAGAAGCCCTCCTCTTGGTTTCCCCTTTTTCTCTTCGATCTACCTTCTTTAAAGAGTCATCCATGGAGAGAAGTAGGAGTAAAAACCTCCAATCTAGCTTTTCTCCCCCTTAACATTGATAGGGTAAGTGCCGATCACTTGCGGTGGTGCTACACAGAGATTTGATTCTGATTCTCCATGAAAGAAATTGTACGGGAATGCTGGTAAGGGGATGAATAATGGGCTATATTTGGTTCTACAACTGGAAGATGAATAATTAAGGCTATGTTTGGTTCTTATCTTTTTTTTTTTTCATATCTAAGAACTTCACAATCATAATCACCAAAGTCGTGGAGTACTTCATCTAAAGTCTAAACTAGGAGTGCCCATGAGTTGGAGCTCTTTTCCTCTTTCTTCAAACAAGCCAAGCCTAAACCCCCAAACCTTGCTCTTCCACTATCGATACAAAGCTAAATTGCATGAGATAAAATTTGTTTCCATAGATGGCACCAATGTTGTGATCCACACATAAAAATATATAGATTGCATAAAATAAAAATAAGAAATTGGATAGGAAAAATCAGAATCTCCATTGTTGCTTGGAACAAGATGAACAACAGTGAGAACAAAGAAGAAAAACAATCATGGTCTTACCTCTTCTACACCTCTCTATTTGTAGAGGCCAGACTCCTTATTTTAATATAGAAATGAATAGTTTAGGTACTGAATGATGTAGCCATAATTGATTCACATCAAAGTTCAATTCTCTAATTTCAATCTCTTAATTCTTTCTATAGGGAGTTTTGGTGATTTTAACAATTTTATGGAAAGTTCTACTGACTTAATTCTCCATGAAATTGACTTAAACCCCAGACAACTTTAATTTGTGAATTTTAGAAATACTATGATGAACATCTTAAATTTCATCAAGAACATCGTGGACCTTCATTCAAAAAATTCAAAAATACAATTTGATACTTGAGCAACCTCGAGAAGAAACTTCACTCTAATTTCCATTGAAACTTGTTTGGTCTTTAAATAATGTCTATTCGCCAACTTAGCACCGCTTTTGCGAATCAAACATTAAGATTTGGAGGACTCCACGAAGAATAACTTAGATTTGGGGACAAATATGGTTCTTCCTTGATTTGTGTAGAAAACTTGGACTTCATCACCCGAATGCCTTCAAGTTGTGTTTTGTTCTACAATTGTCTTCAATTGTGTGTTGAGTTATGAGAAAAAGCCAGGCTTTTCACATTCATACTTGGCATTCCTTTCTTTTGACCACCATATTTGATTTGGTGTAGTTTGACTTTCTATAACAACATTTGTTTTTCATAATTTGAAAAAAATTGGTTTAACTGTCAGATTGACAAGACTTGACATTTAGCATAATTTGATTAATCAATATAATTTATATTAAAATATTAATTATTTATTTATGAATTACATTTAATTAAAATATTGAATTATTTAATTTATATTTAATATAAACAATTTCACGTGTCACAATTTTATTACATATAAATTACATTTGTTTGCAACAATATTTAAAGCAACATAGGACGGGATTAAACTTTAAGGTTGATCTTAGACTTAGGATTACTCATCTATATATTCCGCAGAATTGACTGGAACACGAACGACACTTAAAACAATATAGGATGGGGATTAAGGATCAGCTTAGGCTTACTTTCAAGTCTACCTTAATGACTACATAAATACTTTCCATATACCCTTATTACACTTAGCCAGGCCTAATTTGATAGACGACCCAAAGCAAGCCCAGGCCGTGATCATGAGCAGCCCAATAAGGGTAAGGCCCCAGATTTCTAACATGGCAAAATTAAATAAATAAATTATTGGAGAAAGCGACAGGTGGTTGAAAAAATTTAATGAATCGACCACGGCCACGTTTAATACAAACACGATGATGTGTAATTCTGTCTTGGTTCTGATTCTAAGCGTTACTTCATCATGTGCCGAATCTACCAACTAATCGTATCAAGAGTATCAGTAGACAGATTATCCCAGCGTGACAACAAGGTGACCACGTTTCATGCTCATCTCATCCAACTCCCCGAGTCCGAACGACCCTCCCTTGTTTTCGTCTGCCTACCCATTTAATTTTCCCACCCCGTCTCTTTATCGATTCCTCTCTCTCGATTGTCGATTGCACGGGCAGGAGAAATGAGAGCAGGAGACGAAGAGGCGGAGATTGATAGGCTGCCAGTTGATTTACTAGCCCATATATTCTCCTTGATTACTTGCTTCAAAGATATGGCCCAGTGAGTTTTTTCTTTGGTTAATCAGCTTACGGACTGTATTTTTGTTCTTATTGCATCTCATCTTAATGTATTTGTTCTTCATAGGGCGAGCGGGGTGTGTAGGAAATGGAAGCAGGGAGTGGAGGAATCTTGGGCTCGGAGAGAAAGCCTGAGCTTTTCCGGGTGGAAGATGGATGATGAGTCCACTAAGCGCCTGGTTCTTCTGTCTTATGGCCTCAAGGAACTCGACATGTGAGATGCTTTTCTTTTTTTTTTACCTTCATGTTTGCCTTTGCAATTGCCTGACTTTTCTATTTGATGGTCCCTTGTCGATTTATTAAAGACATATCCTAAAATGTTTGTTGCCATAAGATTCTGGAGTTTAATGCTAAAAGTGTTGGGGTATACATTTTTTGATTGACATTAGTTTTGTTTGAAGGTTTGTGGCGAGTTGTTACTCCAATTGGGATGAAATTAGTCGTTTCGTGCGGTGGTAATAACTAATGTATTTGGATGAGAGAAAATTGGGGTAGTAGAATGTTATTCTTAGCTTGAGCCTTAATGCTTGCAAAGTAAGGTAATCTTTGGTGCAACGCATTTGGCTATGTGCGGTTATTTGAGATTGACATTTTTGTGTTTTCTTTGAAATGTAATTTTAAAAAAGAAGCACTCGTGGATGTGGCAGAAATTGGAGATGCATTCTTTGGTTTTCTAGTTTCTGACGTTGATTTCTATGGAAACTAGATCAAGGAGCCGATGGGGTTGCCAAATAACTGATTTTGGACTACACCAATTGTCTAAGGCAAAATGCGTCGGCAACCTGTCTTCTGTTTCTCTGTGGGGTTCAACAGCAATCACGGACAAAGGAGTTATTCAACTGGTATGCCTCCAATTCTTACTTGCACTGAAGATTTGTCTGAAAGCAGCAATAACACGCTAAAAATCAATGATGGCATTATAAAAGCATTTTAATTTTAATTTCAGTTTCAAGTGGTACGCTTTACATTTGATGAATGGAGTCATACCAGATAATTATTTCATAATGTTCTACCAAGTTTTCCACTTCATATTGTTTTTCATATGTTGATGCTTGTTTTAGTTTCTGTACAATGGTTTCTCATGCAGATTTCTGAAGCTACTTCACTACAACACCTCAATATTGGAGGTACATTTATCACAGATGAATCCCTATTTGCCATTTCTGATAGCTGCCCTCATCTAAAGGTACGAACTTATTGCCATTTGACATTAGCACAATACTGATTCTCTCTCCAGACTCTTGTTTTGTGGGGCTGTCGTCAAGTAACTCAGAATGGACTTCTTGCTGTTGTAAATAAATGTCACAAACTTGAGTCCATCAATGTATGGGGCATGAGGGTTCCTCTGGACTGCTTCGTCGACCTGCTCACAATTAGCCCTGCTCTTCAGATACAAACCAAAGGAGTTCTGTCAAATGATGCCAGTTTCCATATGTTGCCTATCTATTAAGGATATGTGATCTTCCCTGCAGATATTTCTCACATATATTGGTGAAGGTACTTGCATGCATGTGCATGTTGTTGATTTAGTTGGAGTGTGGATTATAATTTCATACAAATAAATATTTGATGGCTGGCCTATTGTTGTAATTTGTATGATTATTCTATTCTAGTTAAAAGACTTGGGCAAGCATGGATGTCGGAGGGATCTAATCTCCAACCACACATATTTGTGCATTTGGTTTCTGTTTCTTGTTTCTGTACATGTTTTTCCTTAACCTAAGTGCAAGACATTTTAAGGAGTCTCTTTAATGCAATAGAATGCCAAGTGAGATTTTGGCTATTTAAGCTTTTTGCTAGCATCATGTCATGGGCTTGTTGCAACTGATGGAGTGAAACTTTTGGAAACCTCCAAACCTGAACATCTCCTAAAGCTAGCGATAATTCATAATAATATCCATCATTACATATCGCACATGAATGTTAAAACACAATTCTAGGTTTTCTAGACCACTTTTTCCTACTTGATTATGAATGTAGCATTTCCTTAGGCAAAAAGATCCATAGGCTTGTGACACTTTTATTACATTTCTAGTAATCATACATAAAGATCAAACAAAAATAATTCAATGTTGGTAAATTTACTTATCCTAGTTGTTAACCTGTGGCTTAGTATAGTTTTGCCCTTGGAGCCACTTGCAAATTGAGCGGCCAATTCCCAAATTGTTTCTGAGGGCCAAAAAAAACTGGTAGGGGTAGTGCTATGGGAGATGAAAGTGTGCTTTGAACTACGTTTCATGTACTGAAATGTTGTACTTACATCATTTTTCATGTGGATGTGTGTGTGCGCGCGCGCGCGCACGCGTGTGGCGAAATAAACACAAAGATCTGCAGCCTCCCTGAGGAATTAAGAATCAATTTTAGTAGTCAATTTGGTTATGGCCTTGCAGCTTAAATGGAGAGTGTTCCATAACTGTTGCATTTCTTTGTCTCCGAGACAACTTCCCAAAGAAACCTCTGCATCCAATTTTCATTATGGGGACAATATCTCTGAAAGAAACTGCTGTTTACTTTTGTGTTTGTGATTAAACTTTCCTCCCAAGACAACATTGCTGCATTGACACTGTTGGAAGTCAAGTGTGTGTTTAGTAGAAAAGATTGACTCACATGGGAAGAAAGTGAGAACGGTGAGCGTTATATGAGTGAGAGTGACTCAACAATCAATAAGTGGCATCAGGCCCACATATGTGCATGCTTACATACAAACACGTAGTTGTTAGTTCCCATCTTCTTAGGTACCGGGAGAAGAACCAATTCGGTCCTTATCCTCTCCTAGCATTTTATCTAGTAAGGAACATCCGCGGCTGGATTCTTGAAGTCAAATCCTGAAGCATTCACTCTTAACTATTTCTAGTTGGCGCCTGCCTTCCAAATCTACAATTGAAGATTTCTTATTAGGCTTCTCAACATTCCATGCTTTACCTTCATCTTTTATGGGAGGCTGAAGAGCCTCCATGTGACTGACTAGAAGTGTTGTGGCCACGCAGCAATTATCATTGCTGCGAATTATATTACATAAGAAGCAAACACGAAACCAAGCACCATTTCCATGGAAGAAATTACATATTATTTTGTATCATTGGGTTGTGCAGAATATGAAATTATAGCTAAGTATCTTAGAATCTGTTTCGATACAAAAAAAAAAAAAAAAAAGGCATGACTGTGAACTAGCTACAAACACACATTCGATGTATATGTAATCTAATTCAAATATAATATTTTTCACACAGAATTTTATTTTTATCTTACAAACATGTTGAAATAAGCTACGCATACATTTTATTTTATAATTTATCATTTAGCCAAAATTATATATTTTATATGCATGCATTATTTTTTATTCATGGCAATAAATATAGATTAATTATGTTTTAAAAATTTCTAATCACAAAAGTGAGTTAAAATTATGATAATAAAGTTATTACATTTTTTACTTTTTAATCATAAAAATAAGTTATCAAAAATGAGAGAGAAAATTCAGATGATAACAAAATAATTAGTAAAATTCAAAAATAGAAAATATAAAGAAAAGGGGAAAAGAAATAAAAATTAAAAATGGATATTTTAGTAAATTAACATTAAAAACTGAAGGTGATAACTATCCATCCTTACCTTACACTTAATATACAACAAGGATAGGTATAGCCTATTTGACACCAATGCCCATAGAAATTGGTCAAATTCCTAAACATAATCACTATTACGATGTTTATACTCCCAAGTAGAAAGCAATATCGTTAAAAGACAGAGAAAAGAAAACACTAAAATAAAAAGAAAGTAAAAGCATAAAAATAGAAAATAAAAATATACGAAGATTAATTCTCCCATTCCTTTCTCAACATCCCATAAAAAAAATATATTGAGGTGGGATATCAACTGTGTTATGTCTCTACTTCTCCATAAACTATATATTCTTTTCTTTTTTATGATAATAGTATATAAATACTGTAAAGTCTTAATTTTGCAAATTATGGGAATGGAATCAAGACAATATTAAGCAAATATATTAATAATAATAGGATGTGACACAATTGGTGGAATAGGCTTGCACCTATACCTTAAGGTCTCCAAACAGGTATGGCATAGACAAGATTGATTTGATTTGATGATGCATGCTTCATCCTAGAAATAGGCAATAAGGATGCCAATTAAGGGGACACTTAATTTCAGCACAAACTTTCATCAAAACAATAATTTTGGCCTATGTTAGGCTAAATCTTGTCAACTCATAACCCATTCTGCCATTTTTCTCGTACACACAACAGAAGTGATAACAAACAACACCGTGTTTTCAATTTTAAGAATTTAATAATATAGTATTCGTAGCTTGACTCCAATATTTCTATCATTACTTCAAAATTTTAATTTATTTAAATTTATGTATTTATATATAAGATATATAATATTAATTAAATAATATGATAATATATAAAAATAATAATTTATTTTTAAAATATAAATACACGTATACGTGTATGTGTATATATAGATATTTATTTGATTGTAAATAAGTGTAATAATTGAATTTTAAATATTTATGTATGAAAATTTTAAATTTGAATTTAAATAAAATTTTTATTTGAATTATTTATATATGAATGTAATGAAATTGATAAAATCTGTGAACCAAACATAGCCTTCAATTTTGAAATTATGATGTTTGATTTCTTTGCATTGCTATCTCGACCAACATCCTAATTTTTATTCGATTAAAATTTATATGAAAATAACGGGAAAGGATGGACAATAAAAATGAATCTTCAGGCAATATGTGGCTGTGTTTTGTTTACGTTTTTAGCGCAACAAACTACACACTCTATTGATTTAAAGAAAATCTTTTTCTATCTTATTTTTACATATTTTTAAAAAAGTGAAAAACATACGTCTAAATGAAAACAAACGTAAACCCACAAATTTCCTTGCCTATAAGATGTTATTAAAATATTTTTTTTCATTTCTTTGGTCGTTCTCTTACTTTTACACTAAGTCTAAGTTTTCTTGTCAAATTTTTTTGGCTTCAAAATTTACATCCAAACAAAGCCTTGCCACAAACATTTCTTTCTTAATTTTACTGTCCTACCCAGTGACTGTATATAAGTCTCTATATGTACATATAAGCGGGAGAATACGAGGAAATTTTGGTGTGGGGAAAATTATTGTCCCCTCGAGAGAGAGAGAGACAGCCAAAAGTTGACAGCTAGACATGACCATAGCAATAATTACAAGAACAACAAGGAAAAAAAATAAATGAATACGAACATGATAATTGTGGTACCCAATTTTGGAAAGTCGTTCTCAACCGTCCTTTCCATTTTCACGGAGTCGTTTCATTTTTCAATTCCCTAATTTTGATTTCCATAATGTCTAATCGTTATTGTTAAAGTATATTAGGGACAGGTAATCGTGCTTAGGTTATTTTGCTAATATTGCAATTGGATCCCTCGCCTTTCATACTATTCGCTTTTTGCACCACGTGAATGTTTCAGATTTTTATTATTATTTTTTAGATTTTTATCTTGGTTAAGTTATTCTCTTGAGAATAACTTATGTATAGCTGTATAGCAAGTTGATAAATTAATTTAAAGCTTGAAAAATCATTATCAATTTAAATAAATACGTGACTGTGCACCACACACCTAAGACAAGATTGTAAAGCCAAATCGATGGGCTAATTATTTAATATAAAAATTGTTTTCACTCTCCATAGATGTCTCGTCTGTGTCGTCGAAAACAAATTTTTCATGTTTGTGCTAACTCCCCAATTAATGGATGCATTTTGGCTTCATCCAATCAAAATAGTACTTTTAAATGTGAAAACAAGATGTAATTATCAGAAGAAATTGTGAGGTGGTGAAGAAAGTCATAGTTTAAATAAAAACTCATATTTTTAATTTTCTTGGTCTTATGTAAATTAGATGTACAAATATTCACTTGTAATTGACTTTAGATTTTTCCTCACTATAATGTTTTGGGTTTCCTTTTTTGGTTTAAAGATTTTTGTGGAAGTGAAAATTTTACAAGCTAGGCTAGCTACCTTCTGTAAAAAACTATGTCGTTTTTGGATTTTTTATTTTTATTTTTTTCTGTTCTTTTAGTGCTTTCTTTTCCATCCTCAAACTTTTCCGACAAACAAATTTTATATTGGCATCAAATAATGAGTGGCTAAAAATGGGGTTAGGAAAAAAATTTAAATAAATAACCATGTCCCAAGAATCATTTTTGGCCTTATAGTAAATTAATATAATCAATCAAAATTAATTTTCTTTGTGCTCCAAAGTAGAGATTGAAGACTTAAAGCTGAGCTAAAAGATCAGAAAACTATACACTACTATTCTTTCTAATCAAACTTTATCAAGCTGGCAGTGACAGAAAAGAGCCCATGCCCTTAAATACACATACATGTCATTTATGGAGATTAACTAAAATTAGTTAAAGAATTTAGGTGTCCCTCTTAATTTCTTGAACAGCTCTTTGTTAACACACATGTTAAGTCAATTAAAGATACATATATTGTGCTAATGAACATTGATCCATGCAACTTGGCTATGGGTTCCCATTCGTTGTATTATTTGATTGTGGGCAAAATATATTTAAAAAATTTAATTTCACGTAAAACAGTGGACGCAAATGTCAACTCAAAAATGAAAATATTCCTTTCCGTTTCTCGTTTTTCCTTTTCAATATATCCTAGCAATAAGAATTTTATCATTTTTCAAATAATTTTAAGATCTCACGTATAGATATATTTGTCTTATATTTGTGTGTAATGTGTAATGTGTATATAGATTTTGCTCAATACTTCTATGAAAGATAGATCTTTAACACTTTGTGGTATTTAATCAGTGATCATCACATACACTAATGAATCAACATCCAAACCCCTAATTTCAATGGGAGAAGGTATAATTCCACTTTCATACGCTGAAGTTTTCATCAAACTTTGAATGAGTCACTCAAATCATGATCTACCATTGTCCCAACAAGAATATTAGAATATCTGTAATTACATAAATAAATTAGCGATATTATTTGAACATAAAGTCCATGTTATTTATAAAAATAAGAGAAATAATTGTAAAAGGGATAAATAGAATAAATTCAATTTGAGAGAAAAGATAGAACACTATCATAATTAAAATTGAGGAAAGAGAATTGAATAGATGATGATTGAGAGAGAGAGTGAAAAAAAATATAAGAAACAATATGAGTATGATAATAATTTAATATTATACAACAAAGGAGCTATATCTTTAATATATAAGTATAGATTATTAATCACTAGAAAGAAAAAAGCACATCAATTAAGATAAGTAATAAATGGGAATTTTATCAAATCTTAGTGATTTCAAAAAGAAAAAAAAAAAAGGAAGCGTGTGCCTAACTTGAAATCAATATAAAATGTTAATCAAAAATTGCGGTAATAAACAACAAAAACACACAATTGAAAATGTTTATTATGGTATGTTCCAACTTAGTAAAAAATCTATATTATTTGAAAATCAAACTAAGTCAAAGATTAATATCTCAGATAAATTCCTCATTACGAAAAGAAACATGTATACTTCAAATCAAACTGCCACAAGTAGATAGCTAACTCAATTTCTGACACAATTAGTATGACTCTGAAACTATACAATTAAAGAAAATCAAAAAGCATGCAGCATCTTCCTGAAAATCTTAAACGTGAATGAATGAATGAAAACAATCTATTTCTAACATTGTGTGCTTACTTTGTACACTGAATAACTGGAAAGAAACACAACTCTCAATCGTTTAAAGAAAAGAGGGAAAGAAATGCATTAATTTGCACAAACAATTGTAAACACATCATCACTTTCCCCAATTCAAAACCAGAAGTAAACATGAAAAAAGAAAGAAGAAAGCGGGCAAAGGGTTTTTCAGCCATGGAAAAAATTATTCTAAATTGGGAAAACCCCAATTACACATCTTTTTCAAAAGTCCCCTCCCATTTTCCAAAATTGTACTTTCTGTCCAACAACATTTATTTCATTGAATGTTAACATTCTTTTAACTTAATGAATTCTCACCCACCCTTAATATTCACCAACCTCAACTTCTTTTCCTCATCACGTACGTGTTCCTTCAAAATTGTAAAACTAAATTTATACGAAGAACACAGGAACGAATTGACAATTGTATAGAACTATGTATATAATTAAACGCGGCGGAGATTGGGATAAATCTGGTCCGTAGGTTTTCGCAGAGTTTCGAGGATATCACGCTGAGGAAAGAATCTTGAAAGCATCTTCTGAACCAATGCTGTCCCAAGGAACAAAAAATGTTTTTTTTTTTAAATTTCTTTTATGCACCAAAAAATATTAAAAATTAAACACTGGATTTTGATTATTATATCTTACATGCAAAGGATGAAAAAGGGGTGGAAGTCTTCGCGGAAATATCGCTCACCCAATTAATGTGGCAATGAATAGTTCAACTGTATGCAGAGACACACACACACACACACAGAGACATGAGTGAGGTGATGGAACAAGACACCCTCCTATAATGCCATGTGAAGGTATTGGATTGGACCACCTGAGGTGACTCGCAAATGGAACAACCTCGAATCTGGAAGCTTTTAGTGAAACCTAGCCCTAGACATTTTTTGTAAACCTAGTTGTCAACCTGGACATCAACTGGCTCTGTGCAGTCAAAAAGGAACAAAGAGGAGAAAGCAAAACGAGATGATTATTTTAATTATTTTATTAAGAAAAACTAAAGAGGGCATGATTCATGACGGTCTGTGCAAGTCATCGCCTCAAAATATCCTCCACAAAGCTGGATTATAATAATGAGTGTAACTTCCTGACTTACGACGAATTGTTAATATGTTATAACAAATAATATATTGGCAACATGAGCAAAAATGGAAGGTAATAAGTACATAAAATAATCGATGATGACGTCCTAGATGATGCAAAATGAACATATATTTTAATAATTGTGTACCCCGACTAGAGTTATCAGAATGGGTTGGATAATCAATACGGCACACATGTACATATATTATATACTATTAAAAAAATATACAATAATTAGCTAAAAGTTTGGACACGTCATTTTTTAAATTTTTTTAATTTCTCGAGAGTGGTAATTAAACCACCTAAAGTAAATGTTGAATGTGAATCAAATAGAAGGGAGTGCATTGGTGTACCATCCCTGAAGCTTTAGTAAGGTTTAGTCACTCTCATCATAATAGCAATTGTTTGCTTTTGCTCATGAGAACTGATTCAAAGGACACCAACGATGGTGACAATTCACCACCAATCCGGTTGATATTTCCCATAAAAAAAGAAAAAACCAAAAAAAGCACCCCCCCCCCCCCCCGCCCCCCTTTCCATATATATTTTTTATTCTCCTATATTACATACATTAAGCAAAGATTAGTCTCACGTACTTTAGTTAATTCATCTATAGGTGCACTCAAGCGCATCACATAAGTGAGTAAACCTCTTAATCCAATAGTTTGAAATAAGCAACTTCATTTATAAACTTACATGAGTATTATCGTTTTTTGAGATCAAGATTTCATTGTCTCCACCATATATTTATCCTGAATCTAAGTAAAACAACCTAATTAGGGGACTAAAGTACCATCAACAGTTGTCCAAAGAAGCTGAAAGCAAGAATCTTTACAGACAGGAAATTGGAGATCATTTCATTTCATCATTCTTCCATTGTTGAATCAGAAGTGAAGAAAAAATGGGACAGCAGAAAATTAAGATCATGAAGGCCTGGTGAGAGGGTGGATCCCATTTTTCTGTAGCCAATCTTGGGGTCTCAGTGTCTGCGCCTGTGGGAATCCTGATGATGCTGCAGCAGTAGCAAACAATTGAGGCTGATTCATTTGCCATTGCTGGTCATTTCCGGAAACAGAAACCTCTCCTCCCATATTTCTCCCACTCTCAATGCTGCCCCCCGGAAATTGATGAACCTGTCATTTTTATTTTTTAGTTTTTCAAACATTAAACTAATCACCAAAGTGGGATGAAGAAATTAAGACTGCAGGATAAAAGCAGAATCGAGCCTGGAGAAGGCCTACTGGGTAACTTTGTGAGCCATATGGTCCGTTGAACATTTGAAGCATGTGGGGTTCATTTGTCTTCCTCAGTTGGCCAAGCCTGTGCACTTCAGCGCTATTGACCTTCGCCGCGCCGGGAGAGTGCAGGTGTGTTTGGTTTAGAAGCTGCAAGGTTTCGGCCTCGTTGTATCCATCCCTCCTCTGATGATTAACAATGTTGTCATCAATTAATGAAGTAGGATTTTGCTGGAGATCAATTGAATCATATGTTTCTACATATACCTGATCAGGTCTAAATCCCTGGCGCCTCCAATCAACTTCAAATTGCATTGGGTAAGAATGCTGCCGCTGGTCTCTAAACATCGTCGATCCGCTTTGTTGAAAAACTGAATTTCCCAAACAAAGGTCAAGATTGTGATCTGATGCTGCACTTGTGGAAGACTCTGATGCAAAAATATTTTTTTCAAAGTGTGTTAATTTCCACCTAAATTAAATTTTACTGAAAGAAATTCCATGCTTTAGTACATATTTCACCTGCCGCTGCCTTTAGCTCATCTTCATAAATGCTGGGATCAAAATTGGTGACGGCTTCCTTTCCATTACATTTTATGGCGGCCTTATCATAAGCCCTTCAAGAAGTGGGCACAACAGAACGATTCAGCTCCAACAATCTTTAATTTACATTAAATTTGATTTAATTCTTCCTTATATTTTTTGACCTAATTCAGCAGAAAAGTGTGTAGAGACAGTGCTAACCCTACAAACCCACCTGGCAGCTTCAATTTCAGTATCAAAGAGACCCAAATAAACGTACCTGCCCCAATAGAAGAAAACATACATATGAAGTTTATGAGAAGCAAACTTAAGTAATAGTTTTTACAAATTTTGGATCCACAAACAAACTAAGATTAAATAAGATAAAAAGGTCAGTAAATTTATTAAAGCTGCTGCAAGTATGGATATAAAATGTTTACTTTTTGCCTAAGAACTGTCCCATTCTGGCTTCCCATCTACCACATTTGTGCAAAGTCACACCTCTATACTTGGAACTCCCTCTTGGAAAACCAGTACTTTGTCGCCTCAGAACATGAACAAATTCCTCCTTCGTTAGATTGCTCATCTGAAAAAAAGGATGCAGCATGGAATATGATGTTTCCTTTCAGGGAATAACAGTAAGTACATTAAAACTTCCTTCTCCTTTCGCCCTACGTTTTCAAAAACAAATCGTGAGAGAAAAAATCAAGAAGTCATAGTACTGTTGAAGATAAGGGAATCCACTGTACAAGATAGGGGAAATGGAGCAACACAGTATTCTCTTCCCTCTTTCTCTCTCTCTGACTAGCTAGTCTTCCTTTCTGACCTACCTGTTTTATGTCTCCGTCGTAATCCTCTAAGCCGAAGTTTATGTCTGCCTCCACTCCCCGGAACTTAATGGCTGCCCTATCGTATGCACTGCCATACACCCATTACTGAATCTTAGCATGTCCGTTTAAAAATCATTTTTGACATTTTTGAGGATAACGACAGAGGGAACTCACCGAGCTGCGGCATGTGCCGTGTCAAATCCTCCTGTGCGTACAAGAATTGCAAGAAAAATACCCCATTTGACCGATCAGATTTATCGTAAGACTGAGAATTTAGAGGAATAATCTTGCTGTACTAAAGGGACAAGAATCGGAAATAAGTAAATTTACCTAAATAAACTTGTTTTCCGCAATCCCTGGAAAAGAGAAGTACCAAGAGTTGAAATATTGTGTATGAATGATTGAAAAGAAGAGAAATGGGAATAAAGAAGTAAGATATATTTACCATATGTGGGACTCCCAACGCCCGGTTCTCCTGTAAAACGTGACGCCCCGATACTGGGAGCTCCGGGACCTGGGGCCGCGGCGGCTCTTCTTGAGAGGCTGCGTCATCTCCGCCACCGGCTTCCCCAAGAAGGAGCTGGGCGCGCCGCCTCCCTGGGGCTCGGACTGACAAAATTTAACTCCCACCCAGTGAGCCCTGGGGAAGCCGGGAGGTTCCCCACCACCCGCCGCTTCCGGATCATCCACCGGAAAGAACTGCCGGGTCACCAGCGATGAGCACGGACCCGTCTCTTCTCCGTCATGAGGCACGGAAAACCCAAATATTCTACTGCTCCTCTTCCTTCTGCCTGTTCTCTCCCCATCCTCTTCTTCCGACGCGTCCTCAAGAACCACCGCCGATGAGCTTGAATTCGACACGGATCCGACCCGTTTACCCTTCTCATCGGAGCACCCCTCAGATTCGCCGTCCCTTCTCTGATCCGGCGAATCGTTGAGATCCCACATTTCTCAAACCACAAAGAGATCGAAAACAAATAAACGAAGTGAGCAAAACGATGCAGTAGTAGAAGAAAAGCGAGAGAGATACGATGGATTTCCCCCTTTGCCCCCACCGAATTCTGTTCAGCACTAAACTCTCATCAAGAAGCAGCAGAAACAAAAACCATTTAAACGCTTTTCTTCTCTGATCAGCAGAAATCCCACCGTGCCGTCTCTATACCCGAAAGGAATACTAATAATGCTTCTCCCATAGAACCGTAGGTTGTCTCGTGAGAGATCGTAAAGAACCTACGACCATAGGGTTTCAGAAACAAAAAGGAAAAGGTAGTTGTCGCAAAAATACACGGTAATAAACTTCCCCCAGTCCCAACAGTCGGACTAGATCTCCCTTGCCTTAGCTAGCTGCCGAATCCCGCATAGACGAGGCCAGTTTTTTCAAGGTTTGGCCGAAAGCAGACCCCTGGCCGAAAGCAGACCCCTCTTTCCCTTTCCTCTAGGCTCTAATCTGAATGAATTCATCCATATTGAAGGCAAGTTGTGTTCTAGCAACTATAATATGGAGACGTCTATAAAGCCTAGACGCTGGAGACTGGAGACTCCCTTTATTATTTTGCTGCTAGTTCAATCAAGTCATAAATCCTTTGAGGGATGGTTTTCTAAAACTCTTTCTATTTATATATATGCCTGCTGTGGGCGTTCCTTTTTAACCTTCCATCCTTCTTTGAACTCTCTATTTGTGTATCTATTGTGTGTATCTATAGATTTGTACGCTTTTGTTACTATGCAGCCTTTACCGGCATCTGTGGTTCACTTTTACCCTCTACTCCTCCACTGGTGATGGTTAATGATATTATACTATAAAAAAAAATATTATACTTCAGAAACGGGAAATGAAAGAACCATCTTTTTCTTACTCAACTTTCCGACGTTAACCAAATCGAAAGCAATTCCCTCTCTTCGTCTCTGTCTCTCTCTCTCTTCTCCGTTTTCAGTACAAATGCCCTCTAATGGAAATAGACAGCAGCAGCACCAGATGGATGACTTCTTACTCAATTACCTCTATTAGCTACGCTAATTCATCATTTCACTTTCACTCATTCAATCCCACGTCAGCCTCACACTCACCCCACAACTCTCTCCCTCCCAATTTTTGCTTTTTGTTAACTCATTTATGCCTGGGGAGTTAGAAAAAGGGCAGCCCAATTAGGAATTTAGGCAGCCATTGCTTTAATTGAGGCTGGCATAGTGGAAATGTGAAAGTCAAATCAAAGGGTGGGTTGTTCAGTTTTACCTTGTTTGTGAAGGCAACGAGACAGTTTTGAACTTTAAGCAAAGCTTTTCAATTTTTCGCGTTTAGAAATTGTTTGAGGAAATCTACTTAAAACAATACCAAAACCTAATAAATCCTATTTATTCATACTATTATGTCGATGTAAATATAGAAATAGGAGTTGGGAGTAAATACGTGGAAGGGAAAAGGGCGTTGGAGGAATAGGAGATAGGGAAAAACTATGGTGATTGAAGGGGCAGGAGAGATGGGGCAAGAGGAATTGGTCTCAGAATAGGAAATTGGAATAACAGCAAGAAAAGGAAAACCTTTCCAGAAAAGTCCAATCCCAGAGTACGGGAGTTGGCCCACCATTTCCCTCTCCTGCTCTTACAGCCAATGCCTATCTTAACCATGTTCCTCGTATTTATTAATCCATCGTCTCTCCCCTACTCTCACTCTCTGGCGCGTTCCTACACCTCCATCATCTTAAATCACGCTAATGAATCACTCCCTGCCCATGTCCATGTGTGGAGGATCGCCTGCCCATGTCCATGTGTGGAGGATCGCCTGCCCACTAGTAGGCCCTCCTGACGTGACGTTGGTACTGTTGATTTTCGTGGCAGTCGACATCTAGTTCTAGTGTTTGTGTTTGGAGTAGAAGGAATTATCATCCGTTACTGCTAGACACGGGACTTTTTATTTTTATCTTTCTAAGTGTATGTTCTCAAATCTTTATACCATCACTGATCTGTTTTTTGGTCAAGCCTGTTACAGGGTTAAAGTGCTCGGCGTGTGATTATAGTACATTTGTAATTATTAGAATTTTTCTTCATTCTGACTATTGCTTATTATAATTGAATTATTAAATTAATATAAATAAATTCTTTTACAAATTATGTGTACATTTACTTCTTTTTTTCACTTTTATATGTTAGACTATGCCTCTAAAGTGTTCCTAAAAATAAGAGTACAACGTATGATCAAACAAACATACGAGTTTATGTAATTCTAATTAGTTGCTGAGCCATTAGTATTGCACAATACTTCTTTGTCTCTATCTATTGAAAGAGGCCCGGAGGATTTTGTTGAGAAGTGACGTATGGTGAGAGTTTTGTTAAAATGAGTAAAATATTTGAAATGAAAATTTTGATATAATAAATAACATAGTTTATTTAAATATATATTTATATATATTATATAAAGAATAATTAAATGATGTAATAGTATATAAAAATAATGATAAATTTTAAATTAAAAGTATATATAAGTATGAGATTAAGTGTGTATATGTTTATCGGTATTGATTATATACGTGTATGTATGTGTATATTAATTAATTTTATTGTGAATAAATAAAATAATTAAAAAATAATTAATTAATTATATACATAAGAGATGAAAATTTTGAATTTGAATTTGAAAATAAAAAAAATCTTAGTACAAAATTTTTGATTGTATAAAATTTGATGAGGCGAAGAAAGAAGGAGAGGTGGGTGACAAAGATATAAGTGGTTAGTTTTAGAGATACAATATGATTTATTACTTTTTTCTAAAAAATATTTTATTAACTTTTGTTTGGAGAAAAGTAATTTATTTTTTCTCTCTTCCACCTCTGGTATTTACATCCATTTTATTTAAAAAAAATCTCTTCTATTTGTCAAATTACATGTGCATTTACTACATATCAGGACCATACTAAAAATAAACATTTATAATAATCATTCACATTAAAAATTTCGTATGAAAAATATTATTACAATTTTTTTATTACAAATCTAATTCAATTATATACAAATTTTAAGTATTCTTAAAATTTTTCTCACCGCATCTATTAAAGTCGAATATACACTATATAGCTATTATGGGTAAGTTTGGTCGTTGATTTGAGTGGGGCTGAAAGATGTTGGAGATTTTGAAAATTCTGAAAAAATATGTTTGGTAAGATGTCATAGGAGGAAAATTTAATATTGTTTGAATATAAGTACACGAGCGTATATACAATTTGAATGTAATTAAATGAAATAATTAAAAATTAATTAATTCATTATATTTATATAAAAAAGGTTTGAATTTGAATTTAGACAAGAAATTTATAGAGTAACATATTTGATTGAAAATTTTGAGTTATGTTTGGAAGGGGTTTTTGGTAGGAGATAATTGGTTGGAATTGTATTGAATGAGTAATATATTTAGTTGTAAAATTTTTTATATTGTGAAAATTTAATTTATTTAAATATATATATATAAATATATTATAATGATTGTATGATATGATAATATATAAATATAATTATTAATTTACAGGATATATATATATATATAAATGTGATTGTATATATAAATATATGTATTAATTTAATTGTAAATAGATATAATGATTAAAGAATAATTAATTAATTATATATATAAAAGAAAAAAATTTTGAATTTAAATTAAAATAAAATTATTGGATGGTATATTGGAAAGTATAATAAGATAAGATATCAGTCAAAAATGGGTTGCAAACATTGCCACGGTAGATGAGAACACTGAAAACAACGAAACCAACAAAGCCTGTGCAATTGTACCGTTGCCTGTTTCCTTTGGTCATTTATTTATTTATTTATTTACCTTCTCATATTTGGCACGTGAAGTCTTTCCATTTACCTTGTACCATTGGACCAAATTTACCCTAGTTTTAAGGATGCTGCTGGTTTCCAACCCACATATATTTTTTTTAAAAAAAAAACATATAAAGTAATTTTTTCCGCACTTCACTGTCAATAGGTATTATTTACAAAAAAGAAAATACACTCCAAGTTTATGTGAATAAATCAAGAACATGCACCAAATTTATTAGTTACTTATGGCTGAATATTTTATGTCAGCATTCTACAAAACGGTGCATATAAGCTGGTCTCCATATATTGATGAAGATGATTATACTAGGTAATGAGCCAAGTCAATCATCCTATAAATACAATTGTCCTTGTTTGGCAAAAAAGTCAAACAAACGTACAGTGGCGGAAAGAGTAAAGTTCTTACATTACAACCACTTAATTCAAATCTCATACCAATTGTCCACAAGTTTTAGAACACCATAAGATAATATATCACCTTAAATTTAGTTACGTGTTTGTGAAAAAAAATGAATAAAAAAGGAGTTGTTGCGCGTGTTGGTTGAATAATTTGGTTATATAACAAATGAAAGATGGCATGCCATAAGATCTAAAATTGCATTGACAGTACTACAAAAACACGTGATTGGTGACTGAAAATAGTGTTGTCCGAGTTAGAGTTGTTCAAATCATAATTTTCCCACATAAAGAAGAAAATACTTTAACCAACTTGGTGACATGTCTTCCACCACCTAAACAATTATGTTTCCTTGTTATGTTGGTGAAGAGAGGCATTTATAATTTTACCAAGTTGGATGGAGCAAGTAAATGTTTCAAAGCGAAAATAGATAGAAGTCATGTGGGCTGGCAAAATTTGATCATAGCATAAACATTTCAATTATTGGAAAATAAATATAGAATTTGTCAATGTGATAAGTTGTGTGGTGAATGAAATTAAAGTTATGGAACTTTAGATTTTGACGATTGGGTTCTGTGTTTTAATTCAAATAATAATTTCAAGGAAAAAATAAGTTTCAAGAGATGGGAATTTAATTAAATATCTCTTAGTCCGTGATAGTATAATGAAACAAATAAAAAAAATTATTTTTTAAATATATATATATATATATATATTTTCAAACTTCTTGTTAATCAAAGAAAATATGTGCATATTTTAATCAGGCTGACTAGGCTTTTTAATCATTAATCGGATATTTTCAGGCCCTTATATTAATGAAACTTGGACTCATGTCCAAAGCCCGATTCCAGGTTGCATTAATTCTTTGTTATTTTTCATAAGGTTTATCAGTTGATAAAATTCTAAAACACAAATAAAATCAATTAGTTTTGGCTACTCATTATTAGGCAATACAAGGCCAAATCAATTTAATATTAAACTAAATTAATTGCATTTCATATTCAAGCCAAAGCTAAACCTAACATTGCCACAGTACTTGTCTACCTCTTCTAGCCACCAATTTTCAATGTTGAATAAGCTTTTTAGAGTTCTCGACAAATTTTCACCCACCACCAACTCAAAAGACTCACCAAACTATGTAACTAGCTTTATAACTTTCTCTTAGATGTTTTAATATTTTTTACCTTTTAGTTCCCCCCACCCAATTCAAGAAAAAAAAAAAAAAGAAAAGAACGTGTGTGCGTGTAAACGCATGTATTGTTGAGATTATAAGTTAAAACCATATCCACATTAAAAGGATGTGGAAATGAGTTGTATATAAATGGTAATAGCCCGTGAACCCATTGATTTAAAGCTTTTTAATTTAAATTATGATGTCGAGTCCTTTTATTGTTTACACATAACTTGTAGATGATACTCTCAAGCTAGTTGGATTTCGTCGTCAAACTCAACAATTCTAACCAGAGTTTATATTTTATTTTGTTTGTTTCAACAAGTGATATTAAAAGTTTTTTTTTTTTTAATAACCCCACATGCACCCACCTAATAGAGCAATGGAGTTTGAATAATTGACATTTCAAATGAGAAGTTGGGATTCCAACTATTGCTCCACATAGACCTATTGACTCATAAGTGATATTAGACTGTACAATTAGACTTAAAAACAAATATGAAATAGTACTTAATTAATCTCATAGTTGACCTCTCCACATAAAACTCACAAAATTGATGGGTTCAAAAGAGTTGGAAGCACTCTTGGGATGTATATTGAAGAATTCCTAATTAAAAGTAGATTGCCAAGGCAAGTCTTAAGATGGCTAACATTGGAGGAACCATGGAACCAATGCCAGGTATACAAGCGTGGGTGTCCAAATAACCCATGAACTTATAATTTTGAGTAGAAATATGGTATTAAACTTCTGAGCAAACATTCTCATTACAACCCACGAAACAATACACCCAATTTAGTTGGATTTAACTCATGGTAAGACTCACACTTTCAATAATATAACGATATTATTTGGATTAAAATTAAAGAACAAACATTTCAAAATTTTTCTCAGTTACTTATATAAACAAATAATTAAAATTCAATCATTACAATTATATATATATATATATATATTCAAATGAATGTCTATAGAACATATACATATAATCACATTTATATATATTTATATCATAAAAATTTATATATTATAATATTATTTGACCACTATTATATATATATATATATATGTATGTATTAACTGCATAAAATGCTCAAATTAACTGCATGAAATGCTCAAATTCAAAAAGATTCAAATTTTTATCAATATAAAAATTTTACAATTGAACATAATTTTTATATTGAGTAATATATTTATTATTTTCAACCCTCTTCCAAATAAACAAGCAAACATTGCCATACATGTAGGAGTGATGTGCCCAAAGTAAATTGGAGAGTGAATGAGGTGAGAAGCACAGAGATGATGAGTAAAAGCCAACAGATCAATAGGCATGGGATAGATTCATAAATAGATTCGCAGACCACTAGATTCTTAGAGCTATGGTTGACATCACAAGCAAACACAATACTACATTAATTTATTCACAATACTAAAACACTTAAAAATATTCCTTAAAGAAGAGGGAGCAGAACAAGCCAAAAACGGGCCCTCGTGTCAGAAGGAAACAAACACGTCGCATGAAGTAGGAGACCCATTTACAATAATTGGAGAAAAGCAAAGGAATATGTGAAAAGTCAACATTGCCCCCGCCTAATGGACCAGACAATGGTGGAATTCGAATCAAATTAATTAAAAATTTTTAAACCCGAATTTGATTTATATTAAATTGAGTCATTAATTTTTAATTTAAACTTGACTTGAATTTATATTAAATTTGAACTTGACTTGAATTCCAACTCAAGTTCATTAATTTTTCATTTTTTAAGTAAAATCTATACTTAAAAAATGTAATTTTACTTGAAAAAATTTACCCAAAAAAAAAAAAAGTAGAACATATGGTAAAAATTATAGTTTGTAAATAATGCAAACTTTTAAATGATATTAAAACATATAAATTATGTGAATACTCATTAGTTAACACAATAACTTAACCTAATTGTACATGTATTAAATTATAAAATGATTAAATATATAATATTTAATTAATTTTATTATGTTGTTTTTATATTTAATTAAGTGGATCAAAAGATGTCTCTATTCCAATGAAATTATATAAAAAGTTACTAGTAATTGTTTATGTAAATAAATATTTTTCTAAATAGAATTAGAGTTTACATTTTTTCACATAATATTGCTAACAACATCCCGTTATTACTATTATACAATTAAGTGTGAACAATATGTTACATATATCATTTATTGTATAGTGATTTGATGGTTATAAATTATATTTAAAACTATAAAATAGCTAATAAATAAAAATATAAAAATATTCAAAAATTTAAAATATTCATGATTCAACTCATAAACTTTCAAATAAAAAAAATTAAATTTAAACTCAACTCAACAAAATTTTAAATCCAATTCGAGTTCGAATTAAATTCAAAATAGTTCAAATTCAAGTCAAATACTTATTGACTTAATTCATAAAATTTGTAATCTAGTTCAACTCATTTGGACGTAATGACAATAATAATAATAATAATTTTTCTTATACAGTTATTATTTATTTTTTGTTTAATCTTTAAAGTGGCTACGGTTGGGGCAGATAAACAATTCCAATAATGGAAGTGGGACAGGCTACAGATAGGACAAGTGTTCTCCACAACTGGAAACAGTACCGTAGATATGGCCTAAGCCCACCAACTCTATTATCATTATTACTACCTTTTTTTTATTTCTTTTTTCTCGTGTCCCTTAATAATAACAGTGACGATAATGACAATAATAATAATATTTAGATCACATAAATTAAATTTTGGCGACCCGTCATTGGTACTTATGGACTAATCCACAGTATCTTTGGAATACTTAGAATGGAATTATGGCAATATGGAGATTAATGTTATAACAACCTCAAAGATTTATTTATTTATTTATATTTTGTATCTCATAAAGATGATTGTTCGAGTATTCCTGTCCCATGTGTTGCCACAATTTTTATTTTTTTAATCTGCGCGTGTCGGCAACACGAAAAAGTAATTCCATTATATTTGTGATAAAGATTGATAACCTTTATTAGGTAGTGTAGGATTCACGTAAGAGAAAATATCTCAATGTTAGGGGAATAAATTAATAATTAGAAGGCACCGAGGTTGCAACTTGCAAACAAGGAATGTTAGATGCAATTTTCCCCCGAATAGGTAAATTTGTGATTGATGTGTCAAAAATGAAATCAATTCTGTTTTTTTTTTTTTTAAAATATGAGATATTAATGAGTTGATTATTGATACTTATCAACCACCCAAAACAATTATTGTTTATATGTTGAAGGGACCCACATGTGGTGTGGTCCATTTTCACTGTACAATGATCCAGATTGTTCGACGACGCTTTTAACATATATTTTTAGGTTTTTGGGGAGCTCGTAACAATTTTGACTCGATTGCTGCACAACAGGGCAACACTTAGAATTGGACAGACATTTGTCCTTGTTGCAAAATTATGGGCGATTTATCATGGTTTGAAATTTGTCCGGAGTTGAGATAGTGAAAAGCCGGCGAGATAGGGACCTCTCTAGTGGCCAACATCGCCAATAATAATCAGAAATTGAAAAATTAAAATTTTACAATTTGTAAGAATAAGTCGCTAAAATAGAAAAAACTTACAAATGACAAAGAAAGAGTTGGATAAAGTTGACTTAGAGTGAATAGAACTCATATAACTTGACATGATGGAGTCCGTTTCCAGTGGCGAACACCACTGATAGTGACTAGATTGAAAAAAAGTTTGTTTTGATTTTTTTTTTGATATATTACAGTATGTTCTCTTAAATGTATGTTGTGTCACAATTAGATTTCCCTACCAGTGAATCAGGGTATTTTGGGCATTTCCATCTTCTTTCTTGGAATCCTACCAACAGGCCATCGTTGTAATGTTTTTCAAGAATTGAGGGTAATAGTAATTTTCTGAAAATAGGAGAAAATATTTGTAATTTCATTATAACTAAGGTAGTAATCATAAATCTCCCTTGTTAATTATGTTGGCAATGAAATAGCGTGTATTTTTTATTAAGAAAGAAAAAGAAAATAAAGGAATTATTCATCTTGACTTTGTTTCCAAAAAGGAGTTTCGCCACTTGTAGATTAAATGGATTGGGTGAAAAAATTAAACTAGGATTTGTCCATATGATTAGAGTTTGGTGAAGAACAATCATTAAAAGTACCCTACTAATCGGCATTTGTCCATTTCTTTGAAAAAGCTTTTTGAATCTAAATTAAGCTACCATTCATTCAAAATAACTAAACAATATATTCCCGTGATCACAAGCTTCCCTCTTCGTTCTTTTGATGGCGTTTGGCTAAGTTTATTTTAAGTAACTTATAAGATATTTTTAAAGTTCATAAAATTATGTATTTTATTTTTAAAATAAATTAATAAAGTATTTAGATAAAGATATTTTATCAGATTTTATAAAAATTTATTATTTTAATTAATTATAATTTTTATTGTAATAATAATAAAGATAAATTAAATATCCTCATAAAACATTTATGTCATTTTTAATATATAAAAATAAATAACTCATAAGATATTGAAAATAAGTTAAGAAACGTTAACTTATTTTTGAGGAATTTATAAGCACTAAACATATTATTTTGAGAGCTTGTAAGTTTCTCAAAAGTATTTAATATCTTATAAAAGCTTATAAACTCATCCAAACACTGTTCCAGTATATCTCCACGAACTCAAACAATATGTATACTATATTATTAAGTTAGTTAATATTTTTGATTATGCAAAATTAAACTATACAACTACTTTATTTAAAGTTATTTTTATTTTTTAATCTTTTACTTCTCAATTTTCTTTTAAATTATTATTTCTATTTGTGTTCTCTTTCGATATTTTTCTCTCTTCAAGATCTTTTGAACTTTATTTATTTTCTTATTTTAAATATTTTACTGCTTTTAATTTTAAATATTTTTATTTTTATTAATAAATTAACATTATAATTTATCAATAAATTTATAGACACATAGAATATACCATTTTTACTAGCCTTTTAAAATGGTAAATCCTTTTTGAATGATAAATCAATAAAGAGAACATTGGCAAAATATATTATAATAAAGTTATAAATTGAAACAAAATAAAAGAGAAGATACTTTGCAAATAACATTAATAACAATAACAAAAAATTATATTTTGTGCGTTCAAAAATAAATAGGAGATAATTATTTTATATTAAAGGGTTTTTTTCCGAATATTTTTGATAACTTATGTTAATAATGTGTGTGTGTGTGTGTGTGTGTAACATTCTTTGGATTAATAAAATTTTATTGAAAAATTGAAATGTCTAAATCAAATTTGGTATACATATAAAAGCTATTAAAATAATTAAAAGCTTTCAGATGCTATCTTAGTATTTTTCTAATTTTATAATTATAGAAGTAAAAGCAAAATTCACTCCAAAATAACCTTGTTTTATAAAAAAATATATTTTCAAATACTCCAAAAATAATGTACTAGAATTAATACTCGATCACTTGTCAGAAACTTGCATACAACATTATGTGCAGAATAATTGAAGAGAAAGTGAAATACTTGGTGACAATTTGAATGCAGATTGCCCATAAATAAATAAACAGCAGTGGACCAGTAATTATCAATTAATTATACCCCTCAAAATATGGTAACCTAACGCCTATCTCCCGTACCATTTAACCTTCAACAATCAATTAAATCCCAACATTATTTTTCCATCTTATTATTATAACTATTAACAAAACAATTACAATAGCTAGAGCTACTGCTACTCTAGATACTGGGTTGCTTCGTTATTTGGAAAGTTATTTACCACTCTTTAATTTAAACTTTCCATGAGTACACATATGTATGTATGTGTGTGTAGGTACGTAATGCATGCATGCATGTTGATTTTTTATTTTTTATTTTTGAACTTTTTATAATTTTTGTATATCTATCCAGATGGGTTTCAAGCAATAATTTTAAGATGATGGGCTGTGATACTGCTGACAATAATTTGAACATATGTCTAATGCTTTGCGCCACTTTTAATTTTTGTATTGCATATTTATCCAATTGTTATGCTTGTTTTCTATCGGTGTTTTACAATCTAGACTTGCCATCAAATTAAAAAATTTATCGGTTTAAAAATTATAACTTTAATTGGTGGTTTAATTGCAATCGGATTGGCGATGTTAATTATATTTATATTATTAATATTAATTAATATGCTAAAAATAAATAAAATTGTAAATACTAAGAAAAGTACTTGAATTTAATTTAAATTATTTTTTATTTCTATTAATAAGTAAATACGTTACACAAATATTATGAAAAAACTATCACTATAAGAATACTTTTGGATTGGGATAGGAAAATCTAGAACAACTTTAGGACTAGGGAATGAAAAACCCGTCGCAACTCTGTCCAAGAATTTTTTTAAAAAATTATTTAGATAAAGCCATCCTAAAGCTATATCAAAATTTGGAATGGAAAGTAACTCGTTCCAAAATCGTCTTATTTAAATGTCAATAGGTGAATCCTATAAAAGATCAAAAGGTGCATCCGAGGTATAAATTAGTGAAGATCAACTATACAAAAGTATATAATAAAAATGAGCTATTTATGCTAGCACAATTGGTCGAACAAGTTTATTACACTGAATGTCCTAGCATGCAGATGGATAGGAGTGAATGCTTAGCGATATGCAAAACGAAAGTTAGATCAGCAGTTGAGAAATGTTGGGAGGATGTTCCATACCAACCCGATGATGAGCTAATGTGCCCTTAGTGGGGAATGATGTGTGATGGACATTCACCATGAGATCTTACATGCATATAGTTGGATATTGACCTCAACGAAGAGATAGAACGTAGGACACATGGCATAAATAGCAACCGCTACGAGCCCAACTGACATGGAAGTGAATCCTCAGTAGATTATGATGAGAATGAGACATATAGTAACGATGATGCTTCCATATAGGTTGTTAGCCATTTAGCGATGTACTCGAATTTTGTTGATAAATGACATGCTGTACTATGTGTTGAATATGTAATGAGTTCAAATAAGTTCACTTGTTTTCGTATAATAATGTTGTCAAAGATTAATCACATTAGGCAATTTGCATAATAATACTGTCATATTTCATTAAATTACCAAAATAAATACAACATGTGTACAATATGACATGAATGTGTCTTCTATGCCCTACTATTTACTGCGTGTCATCATCTAACTGATCTTGCTGCATTACATCATTGCCAACTAAGGGGCATGCAGGTGCCAATAGGTTGTCCTTCAAAAATCGTAGGGGTATCTAGGGGTTAGCTCCAGTATGATGACCTCTAAAGGTGGATGTAGCATGACTTCTGGCGAAGTGCCTCCTAAAGTCATATGAACGTGTAACTCTCCAATCTTGGCCATGACATTATCTCACAAGACAAGAGTTGCAGTTGGGCATGTAATTATGGGTGGAGGTGTTGCTCCTCATGTAAAGGTGCAAGCTTGACTAACTCCTCATTCAGTTTAGCATGTGCCACATTTGAGGGTGGAGGTGGTAGGATAAAGTAAATAGAAGTCTAGGTAGCCTTATGCTCCTCGGTGCTGTCATACTGCATACTAATTGTAACACATAGCTCGGTTATAAGATGAGGTGCTAAAGTGATTCTTGTGGGTTTTCAGCACATCTCCATATCCTCTCGTTGATTATTTCACCCATATTGAAGTACTCATCTTCAAGTATGCACTATAACAATACAATACGTTCTCTAGTGATAGTGGCATAATGGTTAACTGGCCGAATCCTTACAACTATGAAGTACCACGATATTTTGTGAACTAAGTCCAATCTGGCTATATTGAATGACTTTAGAAAGTGCGTGACAAGAGAGACATTCCACTCCCATTGGTTGGGGCGTACCCTATCTACCTCATCTCCAATGCACATCCACTAGAAATGAGCCCTTTGAATTGGGCACTGTAAGGTTAATTGGGCATACGTAAGTGTACATTGATGGTTGAAAGACAATATCAACCTGTACACCCTGGACATACACTTTGTCATGTCCCTCCTTAGCCAAATTTGTGTAGAACTCTCGTACAATTAGCACAATGGCGTCCATTTGTGGTTGTTAGGTGAAGTGTGTCCAGTCCCTTCATGCAATTGTTAGGGATAAGTTCTAGCAATTCCTCATTGCATCCGCCAATCCCCTCTCAAGTATAAGGGTTCAATGCTTAGTAGTCTCCTCAACAAGGGTAGCAACCTCTAATGATACATACTTTTAACCAAATTTACCAACAAACCTAAATGTATTCATACATATTCCTTTGACACAATTGAAAGGTAGCAAACATGTACCTATACTAATCAAGCATCACAACAATTACAAATACATGGTAGAATGAATTGGCATGTTTCAGGCAGCATTATGTGTTCAAAAGCCCTATGTGGCATTTTAATGAACACAATCCATACAACCTCTTAACAACCAACTATTTCCGAATTATTTCATCACATATGTCTGTTCAACAACAAACAACAACTTATATTAATTAACAAATTTCCAATAGGTGCAATGAAAATTCGATCCAGAATTACATGAAAATCAACCAAATATTCACAACACTATAAGGCTTTTAACCAAATCTTGCCCACAAACAATTCGCACAATTAAATGGCCAAAGAAAATAAAATGTACGATAATTTCATTAATTTCCCCAAATGTAGATTTATGCAATGCATGTGTGCCCGGAAAATTCAAAGCTTCACACTTATAATTGCAATGACAATTACATAGACAAAATTGAAAACCCCCAAGTAATTTGCACCAAAAAACCAAAATGTGTCTAGTTATGGAACAAGAAAATACCACTTACTTGGTTGTAAGATTGCCAAATGATGAATATTGAGAAGGATAACATCGTAGGTGGAAGAATGAAAATGACAGAATGAAGTAGTTGCAACCACTTTATGTTTTTTTTTTTTTTTTTTGCCTCATCATGACGACAAAGCTAATAAGGTAGTTTTATTGGGAATGTCTTTCCTGTTGTCACAACGAGAAGAAACAACGCAAGTCTATGTCTACATGTTTTCCTTCTCATTGCAACAAGAACATATAGAAGTCTCTATTAGCAACATGGACAACACTTCTAGATTTACATTGGGCATCACTAAGAAGGATGATAAGCCACAACCTCCCACCTAAATATAATATGATCAGCCTTCCACATCAACATAGCAATTGAATCAACATCAACCATCATTGGGCCATAGGGAAGCATCGATTGTACTTGCTACATCAACAACCAATGTGGGTGAACAAAGCTAGCAGTTTGTGCGAGGGGAACCCAAACACCTGATGTCACAAATATTTTAGTGAGTTAATTTTATTTTTACTTTAGCACACAATTACATACATGCATGTTCATTTTCATACAATTAACACACCTATACTGTTAATGGAAAGAAGTAATAGATTACATAAAGTGCATCATTACTGGACATAATAATAGCTCTTAGATTTGTTATAGTAAGGTGCTATTAGACACCAAGTAAAATTAGTTTCAACTTTTCAAAGTATTTTATTATGTGTTCATACCGGTTTATACAAACATGCATGTGCAGTTTACAATCTTACCGAAATATCCCCGTTGGTTTTATCTATTGACAAAATAAATTCTCGTGAGAGCTAGTTGACAACACAACCATGTAGCGAGCCTTTGAGGAAAAGGTAGCAGAAATAATTAGAAAACATATGCACTAGGTGAGACTCACAATCATGAAGGCTGAATGGATTGCACTGGATAAGTGGGAGCATATGTTACCTTGATGGGCTGAAGATATTTTTCAATCCAAGTGCGAGAAGTATTGGGCCAACTGAGTCATAAACAACACCTCCGCATCCACCATTTACAGTGGGGGGTTTGGTTTCAGTCACCACAGAGGGAATGAATGTTAAGTCAATTTCTTGTTTGTATTTCATTATATGTTTTAGGTCAACATAGGTGAGTGTTGATATATTCTTGTACCAATTATGCATTAATTATTTTCTTTAATTTGTTAATGACACTAAACAATGTAGGAAGTGACAATGAGATGGCCACCTACCCCCCTCATGCTTTACTCTAGAATGTGGAAAAATGTGACTAAAATATGAGCAGGTCCTCGTGCACAGTCTCAAGAGGTAAGGACATAAGTCCATATATTTGTTTATGCAAAAGTAGGATATAATGTGTACACTTTTGTCATCACAATATTTCGTTTGAAATTTGTAGGAGATGATGGAAAAATTGCAATAAGATCATAACACCAAGAACCTAGAGGGATTGTAGCTAGAGGGTGGGACTACATTTAGCTCTGACATTAGTAACATGATTGTTCTTAATACGCTTGGTAGTTTCAAAAAGGGTTGATTGCTAGGGATGGGATCAGTGGCTATGTCATTCACGTAATTGTTCAGAGGATCAACTTAATTTTATCACACAACCTTGAGCTTAAAATAATGTCAAAATATTGGAATGTATGTAGTAGGAGCTTGCACAAACACAAGTGAAATTAGACAGATTTATGCGACTTGTTGCCAATAAGTTGAGCATTAACTTATTGGATGAATATGAAGGTGAGGTTTATGATGAGAACATTGATAAGGTCGACACAAATTTGTATACTTAAGTCCTCAGTGCCCGGTCCCTCAGGCTGTGTTCCCATGTAAAATTTTTTTTAAATTTTATTGAAACTCTTTTTGTATTGACAAATTGATGTGAAATGAACAAAAGCAAAGGATCAAAATTATAAGAAAAATACAAAAAACTTCTTCATTTAACATTCATTGTCAAAGATACATGGTTTTCATTCCTTTTGAAAATGCAAAGGAAAGGATATATATAAGTGCTACAAGCCTAAATCTAAAATACAAGTAGGAAATGACAATTTTGCCCTCAAAAATTGGCACTAACAACCAAAAATTCACAAGACCAGTAAAAATTTGATCTTCTTGCCCATCGTGATCAATCTAGATGTCGATCCTATTGATCGCATAGTGCTATGGATCTCTTCGTTATGATCTGGATGTCATGCGATTATCCTACCCTCATTTTGCCATGTGATTATATGGCTTTAGATTGATCGCGCTTAACGTGATTGTAAAAATAAAAGGTTCGAATCCGCACCTAGATTTGTTCGCTTTGATGGGATCAATCGACACTGTCTAATTGTACTTCCAGTGCTTCCAAAAATGCTTCCACGTCGATTTGGATGTCTTGGGATCAATCCGACATTGTTTGGATCTCAATTTTAGCCCTCGTCCAAGCTTCCTTGCCATTCCAAGTTCAAAAATTGAAATCATAATCCATTTTTAGGCTCCTTCTAAACAACAAAAACCACCTTAACCAAAAATTGAGCCCATATTTGAAGCCAATTCCTATCTTTTTCCCTCTAAAAATAACAAAGCACAACAAAACATTATGCCCTAATTTTGTGGCATCTCCAATTGGTTCGAGATCACGTCACAAACTGCATATTATTAAGTTTGTACTTAATTTGCTATATATTAATGTTAATCATTATTGACATTACCATTTGCTATTAGATTCTAGGTAAAATAGGCTAATTCGATTTTGAAATAGGTATATGTTAGGCAGGGACAATGTAGACAATGCAATAACAAATTTTGGCAAAAATTTTTCAAAAAGTCATTCCAAAACTATAAAATTTTTCAAAAAGTCATTCCAAAACTATCACAAAAACACTCGTCCCAGACAAAGTCAGCCATTTTGAAGCCATGCCAGAAAAGATGTCCCAAAGTTGCACTAGAAAATTGATTCCAAAGTCGTGCTAAAACCATCCAAAAAAGTCGTGTCAAATTCGAGCCAAATGACCATCTCAAAGCCATCTTAGAATCGTCTCAAAATAATTGTATCAAAGTAACTATCCCAATAAACCTATCTCAAATTCGGAACGGTTGTCTGGAAGTCATTCCAAACAATTTGCAACGAGGTCATAAGGGATGGTTAAGAAGTCATCCCAAATGGCCATCTCAAAAAAATTTGGGATGGCTTTCTTTGAAAAGATGGTCCAAACAGCCATCTCAATGTGAGAAATTTTTTGTAATGCATGAAAATAAAAACAATAAATACTAATTCGATTAATAAAAATAAAAAGATATGTAAAAAAACTATATCTTATTAAAAATATTTAATCAAAATACGATAGAATTTTAATAAGGTCTCATATATTTAATATGCATTTAAATAAAAAACTATGACATTTTGAAAGACAATCCGTTCAATTCATAAAATTTCTTGAATGAAGAAGAATAAATTGAAGATAGATATAATAAAAAAAAAGTGAATATTAAATTAAGAGGAAGAAAAATTAAGATTTAAACATATATTTAATTGTCAATTTAAATTGTACAACTTTCATAAATCTTGATTAATTTGTTTCATTTATCGGTTAAATTGCATTTTAGTCCATTTTATTGCAATTTCATATTTTAGTTTCTAATTAAACCATTTTTAAACCCGTCCATGATTTAACGGTTCAGCCATGTGTGGTTTGAATCAACTTTTAGAACATTGGTTTCTGTTTTTAACCTGATAAAACGCACATTTCATTACTTTCTCTCTATTTTTAAATAATTTTTGAAAAAATCCATAAACAAAATGTAGTCTATTTTTAATCCATAAATGTAGTTGCATGATTCAGCAAGAACTGCATCATAGTTAATTAATCTTGTTTCCTTGACTCTATACTTGTACCTATTTAATGAAAAACACGGCGTTATTACTCATAACAGAAAAATTATTTAAAAAATAAAAAGAACATAAAATAGTAACTTATGTCATATTTATGCTGAAATAATTTTTAATTAAAATTTGAATTATTTAATTGCCAAGAATTAATGGATTAAGAAACTAAATAAAGAAAATGTAAGGAAAATAAATAAATATATATATATATATAATTCTCATTTTATATATTTTTTAAGTTACGATAACATGTGATTAAATACTTATTATTCATTCTATTTCATTTCAATGCACTTTATATATCATTATTGGCTTACATAAATAACCTATGAATCGTTTTATCATAGGAAATCTTAGTTTAAGTACATTAATTACTCTTAAATATTTTGCCAAAAGACAAAAAATGACCATTAACCAAACGTCTAATTAACTACAGTTGGTTTTAGTTTTAGGAAAGAAAAATAATTTAAAAAAAAAAAAAAACTGAAAGAGAACGAGTACAAAAACATTTAAATATTGTAGCACGGTAAATTAAACAACACTACCAACAACAATAACAACAAAATATAACTTCAAGACATAATATATAAAAAATTTAGATGTAATGAAAGAAAAGATATTATTATTGATAATAACAATAAATAATTGTGGAATTTGAAATTTAATAAAATTATGTAATTTATATTGGAAAAAAAGATGTCTCAAAGAAATAGCCAAAAATATTAATACGTACATTAATTAAATATATCACATTTCTACAAAATAATAAAATAAATTTAAAAATTAAAGCCCCAAAAAATTCAATGCACTAAAAGAAAAATTAAATTAAATATTTTATTTACCTGTACAAATTGAACATAACAAAAGGATAAAACGATGGAAAAAGAAGAAACAAACACAGTAAGCAAGTGATAAGTTTAACCTCTAATGTCATGCTAAATTTAAATAGTTTTTATTTAAAATTAATCAAAGCTAACTGAAAATTTAAATAAATGCATAGAATAAATCATATGTAAATAAAACATAAAAAAATATTATATATCAAATTTCAGGAGAGTAAATCTGTCTTTTTAATATGGTGAGAAAATACGGATTAACTTTTGAATGGATAAAACTCTATATATGATGTCGAAAATTTCTACTAATTTATAGTAGTTTATGGGTCATTGCATGTAGGAATCAGATTACAAAAATTTAATACTTTAAATTGCACATCAATATTTAACTTTTGATTTTAATCTCCAAGTTTATTTGTATATTATTTTATCATTTATTGTTTGGTTTTGTTTTTCATAATTTTCTAATCTGTGATGGCTAAGTAGCGCTTATAATAAATGAATTTTAACCGTTAAATTTAATAAACTACATTAAACATATGTAAAGAGGAGAAATATTATCAGAAAAAAGATCAATTCAACTTTATATTACAAATTAAGTTTTCTCTCATCTTTCAAAATTTAGGAAACTCGTATTTTTAAAAGATTTTTTTTTCAAATTTTAAATATAATTTATCTTTATTTATTTCTTGGTTTGGCTAAAATAGAAGGTAGTTTTCAAATTGCTAAACTGAAACGGTTTTATTAAGTAAATTATTAATTTAAATTATTGAATTCTATTTTTGGAATCTAGAATTTGATGAAGGATTCAATTAAGAAAATTTATTAATTTCAAATTCAAAGTTTATCTTTTTCCTATTTTATTGTCATAAAATAATTATTTTTAATAATGATGTTTTAACTGCACTCAAAATTAATAGATTTATTTAGACCAGTTTAAAACAATAAATCAAACATTATTTAATGAAATAAATTAAAAAGTTAAAAAAGTCTAAAAATTTAAATTTTGGTTAAAATTGAATCAGTTGGGGTCAAACACCACTTTGAAATAATATATCAAATAGATATAGATGATATATATATATAGATATATGTATGTATATATTATAAATCAACTCATTGCCAATTTATGCTTTATTTCAACACGATAATATAAAATATTGATTGTGTTAATCAAATTATGAGCATTTATTACATTTGATTTTTTATAAAAATAGTGATGGATTAGTAATTTACTTAGCATTTTGACTGAGGTATTTCTTACATATTATGTGTTCCTGATTCATAATTGAAGAAGCAAAATTTTCTTATTTTTCCTTAGTGGAGAAGATAAAACGTGGAGTATAAAGTTAAGCATTAATTAAATACTAATGATTACAGGCACACTCAACGCATGTGTATAATAAAATAAATGAATTAAGAATTTTTGTAAATATAAATTGTACATCACTAACAATTTTTTTTTTTTTTAAAAAAGAAACTTTAAAAAGTATATAAGCACAATTACTGACATTTGTGGGAAGAGATAAGCTAAAATTAAGGGAAGATGATAAAATAAATAAAAATTGAGGGGAAAAAATAAAAATGAAAAATATATGAATAAGGGTAGCATAGTCAATTAATATCGTGCATAGAAAAGGAAATTCATACTCTTAATATGCACTATAGATGTAAAATTCAACATAGTAGGCAGACGAGTGGATTAGATAGTAGTTATTTAAACTTAGACAAGCAATACCCATGACGAGGACATGGCAAGTCAAAAGAATTATAATAGACATTATTTGGTAAGTTTAATAATTAGGAAATTTGCCAATATTATTTTAGAAAAAGTACTAAAAAGGAATACCTACCAAATTTAAGCGAAACCTAGATCTATTACATGTATACGAAAATTCAGCACCCATGATGCAATAAAATTAGTGCTGTTTTGTAAAACATGAGTGTCCATTCTCTTGTCATTGAATAATTAAATTTAGCAATTTAAAGTGGGGTGCTTCGAGTGATTCTGATGTATCATTTAAGCTGTCAATTTGTTGTTAGTAGTCTTTTCATTTTAATTCTTTAATAAAATTCTTCAATCTTAAATTTTGAAATTATTTAAGTTTTTGTGTTAAAATTTATTGTTAGGTTAAGATTTTGCCATCAATCAGTCAACGTAATTCTTCAACCTCGTGCATTGAATTCGTCAATGTTATTGGTTAGAATTAGTTGTTGGGTTAAGCTTCAAGTGTCAACAAAATTCTTGTTTTTTTTATTCAAGAATTTAATTATTAACTCTTTTTTTTGTAAATTTTTGAGCAGTTCAATAACGAGTTTGAGTGTTCATTTGTATATCAATCAATAATTGGGTGGCTTGATAATGGTCGTGACGTTTATGAGTATTGTTTAATTTATTATGTAGGTTATATAAAAAAAAAAATAAAATATATATATATATATATGTGTATGTATGTATGTATGTATATTTCATAAACAAGAAACATTTTTTAATTCCTCATACATATGTAATCTATATCAACACGATACGAACTTTCGCCAATAACATCGGACGGAATTCCTTATTAGTACTTTTCTATAGTGATACGAAACCCATGATAAAACTGATGTTATAAAGTTTTGGTGTTTCAACTTCAGTGATTGAATAATATTTTATTAGAGTAAAATTTCGATTACCAGTAATACCGAAAAATCAAAAAAAGTAAATCAAGTCCTGTTTACTAACATATGCAGAAAAAATGTTAGTTTAATTTATGAGAATTTTTTACAAAGTGAACTATCCACAAACCATATCTATCAAAGTTAAATGTCAATTATAAAATTGAAACTAGTGTGAAATTAACTAGCCGGACTTGCATCAAGAAATTTGAAATAACACAAAATTCGACGTCAATTTCTGTCACGGTTATGTCTCATTGTTTATTATCACTGCCATTGTCGTCCCCTAAACCACAAGGGTAGACTGACACAATATATTCCCAGCTAAAAATTAACTTTTCTTTTCAATAATTTAAATGAAGCCTCCATTTGTGGCAATTTTAAATCATTGGAAAAAAATGTTGTCCTATGCCTAACTGTTTATTTAATTAATTTCATAGATGGCATAAAAGAACTAAAAATCTAAAACAATAGGTAGCCCACTATTCTAAATCATGACTCATACGTAAAGTGGCCCTCAATTTTTTATTTTTTATTTTAACTCACCCAAGATTCAAACTATTAGGCTATAACCACACGCAACCCTCCTCTCTTGATTAAACTTTATTTCAAAGATCTTACGAGATATTTCTAACAACATTATTTTAACATTCTCTTTAATTTGAAGATTAGTTGGCCAGATCAAATTTACATAAACAAATACCTAAAGGTAGAATAAAATTATTGAAAAAAAGGTGGTCCCTTATTAGTGCATGGTCCCAAGTTGCCAAGAGGGAACAAACTTGCCTCATATGGGATTCCAACCCCACCACTTGACACATAAATCACTGATGTTTGGTTTTGCCCTCATTCTTGAATAGAATGGGGAGTTGGAGCAATTAATAGAATAGTCAGACTTGGCCAATGAGCTAATAAGCTTGGAGATAAACAAGCCTTCAATTCAGGCAAAAAGAAAAGCATGTGTGAAGAGATCCAACCCATGTGTTGCAATTGTTTTAACTAATGCTTTGTCAACTTTCGAGAGTCCTGCAAAGAGGGGCAAACAAGTACTCCTTGGGGGACCATCACTGTGGCATCAAATCCAACAGCTGTGTAGGGTTGAAGAATGCCATTAGATTTGTCCGGTTTCAGATTGACAGCTAGCCCTACAGCCCTCCATTCCATTTATGTGTCTGTGTGTGTGTGTGTGTGTGTCTGTGTGTGTGTGTGTGTGTCTGTGTTTTAGCGTGGGGTGGATCTTGGCTCTTGGTTCATATGAGGATTGTAAACTGTGACTGGGCAGAGAGGTTTCGGGAGATGGGATCCATTGCCTTTTTCCACTCTATTTCTGTTCTCTTTCCATTAACGAAAATTTATTTCCACCAACATAAATCCGTCACTTTTATTAATTTATGATATACAGTGTATTAATAAGAAACTTTTGAAATAAAATATATTAGAATAAAGAGAAGTACGGACAAACTTGTGTATTAATAAGAAACTTTTGAAATAAAATATATTAGAATAAAGAGAAGTACGGACAAACTTTTTAGATAGAATATTTTTTATGAAAGGTTGTTAATAAATTAAATAACTCAAATTCGAGTTTGATTAACTCGAAATATTTTTGGTCTAATAAAGATAAAATTTGAATTTTAACATTTGTTAAAATTCAATATTACTACTTAATTCAAGTTCAAAATTAAATTCAAATTTTATAAAATTGAAACAAGTAAAATCCAAATAATTATCAAACTTAAATTGTTATTTGAACTCGACTTGTTAACTCTCCTGTCAAAATCCCTTCCTCCAAGGTGAAAAAATAATTGAGAGAAAAGCAAAAAAAAGTGAGCAAATATGAATTGGTATATACTATGACCAATAATTTATGAATGACTTAAAAAGACAAAAGAACTTGTTTCCCTGGTGGAATTCAAAATTACGATTTCAAATTTTACCATTTTAATTTTTAGGATTTAAATTTTGACACTTGATGAGAACTTATGTGCTTTGGGTGTCTGCAGCTCCATTTGAGTAGCCGAGTGGTTGGTTTGAATGTGGCTTTTTATATAAGTAAAAGAGTAATAATTTGACTCTAATTTCCATAATATCCCAAAAATTAGTGATTGAATATTAGTCAAACTAGTATTTTAAATGAGATGCCCGCTTTCAACAATCAACATGTTTTTGTTGTATAATATATAATTACAAATACTTTTGTGTATCTCGTAAATTCCTCGTAAATTATTCCAATAAATAATAATTTTAAGTATTAAGTCTTAACTAAAAAAATAAGAAGGGATGTATATGCCATCCCATGTTTTATATTTACTTCAATCAGTACTTTTAATTATGAAATATTTACACAATTTTTATAATAAAAAAACAGCATTTATTTGCAGTACAACTGTAATTACATCTTACCATATTTTATTAAACTGCATTGTTAACTAAATTTTATCCTTAAATAATTTATTAATTTTTAAAATGATACTTTTTACTGTGCCATTAGATTCAGTTTTCTTAAACATACAAATAAATAAATATTTGTATCGTATTGATAATTTTTTTGAATAGTTTTTAAATAAAAAATTAACTTTTTCTTTGTTGTGTGTGTGTGTTATTTTCTTCGTTAAACGCCACCATCACAGGTTTGCCGTCTCTCCCTCGCCACAAATTCCAACGCCGCACGGCTGCCGTTATTCTTTTGTTTATTGACCGAATAAAATCTAATAGTTGATATGAACAAAGGCATAACCTCACAATTAATTATATAAAGAAAGAAAGAAAGAAAGAAAAAGAGTTCTTCATTAACAAGCAAGATGTAACGAAAATTTCAAGTAAAAAAAATAATAATAAAGGTAACAATAATAACGGCGTTAAGAAAAAAACGAGGGTATTTTTTAAAAATATATCAAAGGTTTTTTAGCTACACTTTAATATAGGAAACATATTTGCAATTTTATAAAAATAAGGACTATGAGTGCATGGCATTCAAACCCTTATAAATTTGATCAATATTGTTGCACTCTAAAATATTAGAGATAAAGTGGAACGAATTTTGTCCTTAAATATTACTTAAAAGATTAAATACAGAAACAAAACATATAGGCTATGTTTGCTTCCTAATTAGAGTATGGGAGAAAATTTTGGATGACTTAAGTGGGGATGAAAAATTGAGTTTGGTACTAAGTTTTAAAAGATGTGAACATTTTAAATTATATATTTAATATGTAATCATAGTTAAGTGATGTAATATTATATAAGTACATAGCTATTATGTGAGAATAAGTTGAGAATGAAATATATCTTCTTAACTTCATTTTAAATCATATAGTTAATATGATTTTTACATGAGAATTGTTATTTTCAAACGAATGTTAATTCCCAATATAGGAATCGTCGTTCGCTGCCGGCACCATGTGATTATGTATAACTAATATGTTAAAAAAAACTTATACTTTTATTTGACGAAATTATACTTTTATAATATATTATAATTAAAATGCCCTTAATTATTTTTTCACTATATTTATCAATTTTTATTTATTTCATTTATTTCTCTCAATTTATATTTATTCTATACTTCTTGTTTCTCAAATTTCTTTCCTTTTTATCATCTTATGAATTCTATGAATATTATAAAATTTATATTTAAAAATTATTATTATTTTATTTATATGCATATATATTGACTGTCCATAAATTTTAATTTATTATATGTTTTGGTCAATATCCTCCTTCAATTTTATTTAATTCTATTTTTTCCTAATTTAAATTTCATGTTTTATCTTTTATTTTATAAATAATGAAAAATAGTATTTATATAATCTAGTATACATATATTTTTTAATTAAAATTCTATGCCAACAAAAACTATATTTATCATAGTTACCATTTCCTTTGCAGTATTCTTTTCTTTCTATCTTCCTTTTAAACAATACTATTTTTTCATCTTTATTTCCCATTTTATATTCCCTTCTTTCTAAAAAATTGAAATTCTATGCCGTAATAAAAAGTGATGATGATTTTGGATTGAGAAACAAATGTTTTTTTGTGTTGAAGTTCTTTTAATTGGTGGATTTTGTTTTTTTATCAATTTAAGTGTTTATAATTATCAATTGAGTTTTTAATGCACAATTGTATGAAAATTTATCATTTAAGAATAATTTTGTCATTACAAGTAACTTCATAGTATTTATATATTTTTTTCTATTTGTCAATTATGGGAAAGAAATATGAATAACAATTCCTTTCTTCTTTTCTTATTTCTTATACATAACAATCATGGGATATCTTATATAATTTTTATTCTATTCATACATATCCTAAGTTTAAGTTTATAGAGTATTATAAATATAAATGTAAGTAGTAAAGTTATTAAAATATATAGGTGTTGCTGTAACTGTGAATGAGTATAATAATTAGTTAGTTATAAAAAGTAAAAGAATAAGAAATTTAAATTTAAATAAAATTTATAAAATTAGATTTTATTTGTAAGATTTTTGAGTGGAAAAAAATCGGAGAAAGCAGGGAACCAAACCAAGCCATTATTGATGATTGTGACGGGCAATTGGGCATAATACGACAGCCATATAATAATTGTGTGTGTGTGTGTGTGTGTTTATTTAAATAAATTTGAAGAAGGACGTGCATGAGGTTTAATATTTGGCCACCATTTGGCCACGTCGCTTAAAACTACTAAAGACTAAAATATTTGTGAAAAATAATGTTGCCCATGCAACTTTGTCCATTGGCATCTCCCACATCCAACTTGCAATAGATTACAGATACGCATTTCCAACTGCTGAGCACTTTACCTGGCCCGAAAACTCATTTGGAATTTTTAAAGTTAAACAATGTAGTACCAACATAAATTGAATTTAAATAAACAATAAACATGTGCAGTTATAAAGGATTATTAATTAATTAAGATAATCAAGATATAAATCAGCCAACCACACGCCTGAGCGCGTAACATCACTGTTGTTAAGATTCATAACACAACCATTCGGCTTTCTCCTAAAAATGTTAAGCTGCATGATTGAGCTTGAGAAACACTTTGATTCATAATTACACAAGATTAATGATCGAGTGCTTCAACCAAACAAATCAAAAGTCATTATTACATCGAATTCATTAAGCCAATTAATCTTGTCCAATCAAATGAGATGAAAAGGTACCCCAATTTCTTAGATAGATTCGTCAGTCGAACAATGAACGTGGGACTTATCTCACGAAGTTTTGATCAAATGCAAATTCAATATTTTCATCTTTTACCTTTTTATAAATAATTAATTATTTTTCAATTATTACAGTTATTCACAATTGTTAGTTATATTGTTTTCGGCTCATTTTGACACAACATTGTTATGTATAGATGTAATTGGTTCTTGATGATGTTCTAAACTTTTTAGGACACTTACGGTGTCTGAATGCATCTTACATGATGGACTATTCACAAGACATGCCTTAAATTCGTGGAAGTTTTGAAAAGTTTGAAGTACTGATGCAAAATGTGTGAAAGAGTTTGGATCAGCACAACCTCTTATTCGATATAGATCAAAGAGTTTTAACTTTTCTAAAATTGCTATTGCAGTGTTGGAACCATTGTCAGTCCAATCTTATCTGGAACCAAATTTGAAGCAGTTGAACTTGATCCACAAGGAGTCTTCTTGACATGGGCAACTAGGATTCATCATCTATAAATAGCAACCTTTCTAGATGTCGAAGATCAAGAGTGTAAGAGTGCTAGAGATCTTAAGTAATAAACATTTTGTATAGTGACTATATGGGGAAGAACAACTCTAGTTTGTAAAAATCTATTGAAAGTGAGTATTAGGCCTAAAAGGGCAGTTTAGATTAAGTACAAAACATGGGGAAAATTTTGGTGCATCCAATATATTTGGAAATCTTGGGAAGTATTAGGTTTGTGAGAGTTGTTTACTTTATGAGATAGTGGAATTTTAACTAGCAAAGTACTTGTAGGTGTAGGGGTGAATATCTAAATTGCATTAACAATCCTGTTGTTAATTATTCCATTTTTGATGGTGTGCTTGTGTTCTTATTAACTGTGATTAACCTTTGTGTGCCTTGTTGTTGCAATCACAATAACAACATTACTACTGTATTGTTCATGTAGTATAAGAGCCAAGTTGCCTATTGCACTTGGTTTGAAGCAGCTATGATCCTAGTGATTTTTGAAGTTTTGCAGACATAAGTGCTAAAGAAGGAGTGTCAGTAACTTGTGCTCCACTTCTCGGCTCCAACTACCTATATTGGAAGGTGTGAATGCGTGTATTCATCATATCATAAGATCAAGAGGCTTGGAATGCACTTGAGATAAGTTGAAAACCTCCGATTGAAGTGGCACCAGAGGTGTGGAAGTATAAAAGGATATTAAAACATAGACTGCTGATGCATGTTGTGCTACTCTAGGTAATTTAAAAGCAATTAATGCAATTTTTACAAGCATAAATGAATAACAGTTTAAGCTAATCTCCACCTGTGAGTCTACAAAGAAAGCCTAGGAAATTTTGCAAAATATATATGAGGGAACAAGTGTGCTCAAAAACTCTAAGTTGCAAATGTTGGCCTCTGAGTTTGAAAATTTTAAAATGGGAGAAAATGACACAATTGTTGAATTTAATGGTAAGCTTCGCCATACTGTAAATCAAGCTTTTTACCAAATATCAAGCAACTCAAAAAGAAAGCCATTTGTCAACGGTAAAAAAAAATTATAAGATATGTAAATTCTAATGTTAGACCTTGTATTATGATATACAAGGGATTCAAAGGTAAGTTTCATTGGTTATACCTATACTAATTGGGTTGGAAATTGTGATGAACACAAAAGTACCACTAGTATATGTTTCTTTGTTGAAAATAATCTTGTGTTTTAGTACAGTAAGAAACAAAATTGCATCACTTTCCACAACCAAAGTTGAATATATTGTTGCAAGGAGTTGTTGTGCTCAATTGCTATAAATGAAGTAGATTCTAAATGATTATGGTGTGAATATTGAAGGGCTCACAGTGCTTTGTGACAATAAAGTGCTATTGATATTTAAAAAAATTCCTGTACAATATTCAAGAACAAAACATATAGACATAAGGTATCATTTCATTTGAGACTAGTGAAAAACAAGACTATTGTTGTAGCTCATGTTGCAAATAGAGCATCAAGTTGCAAACATTTTTACAAAAGTATTGGATACAAGCAAGTTTGATTTTTGGAGAAAATCACTAGGCTTGTCCCTAGTTTGATTTCCTCCAATGGATGAGAAAAAATGTAGAGGACTTCATTATAAATTCCTCTAAATTGAAGTCCTCCAAAAAGAAAGGGGCTTGATTGCAAATTTTACTTAAACTCCTTAATGGCGGTTGTGACATGTTTAATCACTGTTTTTGCAGTTGTTCGGACAAGTTTAAAACCAGAAAAGTGTAGAAGCCCATCAGTTCAATTCTCTCTCTCTCTATAAAAATTTTGAAGTACTTGGAGGAAGAAAACCCCTATCGTTGTAACTTTGCACACAACTAGAAATCAATAGCTCGTCAACCCTCCACCCCAAAAATCTTACAAAATCCTCAAGAATCCATGCCTCAATCATTATCTGTCATGGCTCAAAGAGAAATCTCTCTATAAAAGATCCTATTGCAAATTAGGATTCCACCATTGTAATCTAAAGAAAACATGACACTAGGGCTTGTACTAGTTGAAGAGGAAGAAGAGATTGAAGCAACCCCTTTCACGATAGTCTACCCATACATTTGGAAGAGAATCTAACTCTGATAGTGAGCAACCACTTGAACACCCACCATCGAACTAGCCAGTGAGCCAAAAAACCCAAAGTCATGGACCATCTATAGCCCAGTCTAATGCCACCAACAAGAAATTAGGGAAGAAAAAGGCTACCAAGAAGCCTCCAGAAAGGTTTCCCAATAAGTCCACCAAGAAACCCACAAAATCTAAAAGTGATGTTCCAACAACTACTGCAACACTAGTGGGCATTTATGAGGAACAAGAAAATGTTCCCTTAGGTGAAGTCATGGGAGCCAAAAGAAAGGCCACAAAAGGGCCCTCTAAACATTAAAGGTCTGCAAAATTGAAAAAAGCAAAAGTAGATAAAGGGATGTAGAAGGCCAATGCGGATGTCAATGAGAAAATTTGCAAAGAAAAGGTGCTTGAGGTTAGTGGTGATGTGTAGTAGGGTAGAGTTGATAAGGTAAGGAAAAGGTGGATAATAACCCACCTTAATCTACAAAGAAAGTAAAGGCTGTCAAGCTTCCCAAACTAGTAGGATATTTGTTCTACTTTGCCAGGGCCCAAAGACAGTATAGGTATGTTGTCTCATTTAATTTTATTCTTGAAAAGTACATTAATGAGGAAAAGTTTACAAAGATGGAATTTATTGCATGCTTGAGACATCGTGGTTTACTTCAGATTGTAAAAGCATACGATCATTATGTTTGTCCCTTGGTCAATGAATTTTATGTTAATATCACTAAGAAAGTGGACAGTCTTAACATTATATGGCTACATAGAGTGTGTGTAAGGAGCAAGTTCTTAGATTCTCTCCAAATGTTATAAATGCTACACTTGGAAGACCTTTGAATAATTTGGGCACTCCCTACTACCTTAATTAGTGCACTAACTATAATGACATGACAAAAGTTCTTAGTAGTGGCAAGTTAACTACGTGGCTCTCATCCAATAACTCACAATCTCCTTTGCTGACTCTTAAGTACTTTATGTTGTATAAAATTGAGACATTTAATAGTTTGCTTATGGCAAATGACACACTTGTCACAGGGGAAATGATAGCTTTTTTATATAGCTTGGTTAATAAGCTTGAAGTTAATCTTGTTATTCTCATTTACAACATTGGTCTACATTTGCTGCACAAGAGAATGTAATAACCTATTTACCCTATCTTGGATTATTCACAAAAATCTGTACTAATCCTAAGTATAAGATAAGAATTGAGAAAGGTGATCATATTCAGAAATTGGATATGACGTGCTAGAGACTAAAATTTAGACAGTTAAGGAAGAATGATAACTTGGCTTGCTATGTTACAAGTGCTTCTACAACCATGCCAACACCACCAAGGCTGCAACTGTTAGATGCTATACGATCATTATAGGTAGTCAAAACGGTGTTGAGCAATCAAATTAACAATCTATAGGTAGAGATCCAAAACATAGACATTAATGTTGCAATCCTATGTACAACATTGGCTACTCTAGGAGTGCAGATATGTATTGAATTAGAACCTACAAATGATGATCTCATGTTCCAGTAATTGTAGAAGTTGAGCCTGAGCCCAATACTGATCCAACCTTTGGTAAGCAATTTCATGATACACATTCTATAGCTAACCCCTTTGGACAGGGTTTGGATCAAGAAGAACCAGATGAGGAAAAGATCTAGCATGGTTTAATGCACCAAAGTCTGATGCAAACATTGCTGAAGCCTCTCAAGGAAGAAACTCTCCGACACAAGATGTTGAAGTTTGGGTCTTTTAACTAAATATTTAAAATTGAAAAAAGTTTATAAAAATGACACATTTCCAAGGAGTTTGCCAAACTAGGCATTTTCGTTGACAGAGAGGGGAAATTTTGGGTAATTCCACCTTCCCCAACAGCAGAATAATGACTTTATATTTCTGCCTTCAAGGAGGGTGGAAGACGAAAGTAATAAAAAAAATTTCTTGATCCTATATGTAACAGTTGGTTAATAAAAAAATTCATGTAACAAAAGGTTTAGGGTGCAGTTGGTTATTTAAATATATCCTTGCTTGCCTATCGAAATTTAAAATTAATTAAAAAATATCTTTAAAATTTATAAATAAAAAAGAAAAAATATTGGACACATTCCTCTATCCAAATAGGTGGAAGTGATAAAAATATTTTAAAAAATATTATACATTTTATTATTTCAAAAATAATACGAAATTATGTTCTGTAAAAAATTTAGGATTTATATATAATGGTTTATAGTTTTATATTTAGTAATTTAAGTTTTTTATGTATAGTAGTAAGTTTAGTAGTTTAAAATTTTTCAGAAGTTTAATAAATGAATTTTAGATTTGTAAATTTGAATATATAATAACAAAATTATAACAATGTTCAATACATAACAATGTTCAATGTACAATTCAACACATAAATAAAGATGATATCTAAAAAATAAATCTTAAGCATAACAATCACATTGACCCCTAGTGCCACACAAAGATAGTCTAACTGTGCATTGTCAATGACATCCTCAGACTGCTTAAGATATAGCACTATCCTCAAAGTCATGCTACTCATCTTATGATGGAGAAGGCAAGAAACTAATAAATGGTGTGCACAATGCATCAAAGTCACGTGATCCTAGTGGGACTGTGTATTCAAACTGAAGTGATGTAAAGTCAAATCCTACCTAAAGATCTGTAGGTATATTGTTACTGACTAGAGGAACATGATAGGCCCAACTAAGTCTAAATGGCATCTGGCTGTAAGTGGTGTCTAGTGGACCTAGTATGTAAATGTCAGTGTGCTCCATTGGGTAGTACGAAGTGAAAGGGCCAAGCACATTCATATGATAAGATATCGAAAGACTAAATACCTTTGCCTGATAAAAAATAGAAGGTTCAAGCATGTCTACATGATATGAAGTTGGCGAGTATCGTATGCCTGTGTCTCCTACATGTGATGCAGGAGATCGGGGGTAGGGACAACTTCAGATGGTGTGAAGTTCCTCGTTATGCGTAATGCACACACAGCCTGCATATTTTGAAGGACACCATCATCATGTGATGACGGGTCAAGTGGTCGATCTGATCTACCCGAAATAAAATACCATTAGTCAAACATTATGATTTGTAGACATAAATATGTAAATAGATATGGCATCAAATCATTTATGAGAATAAGATTCAAAAGGCAATTATATTGTATACCATATATGCAAAATGCCAATCTGACTTGGCTAATAGCCCTATCCACGAACTCCTTAATGGGACTGATATAACGACATATAACTTGCTTGTACCACTCTGTGTGCCCATACAATATCTGAGGTACACAGTCATAGTGAACCTATCCTCTAATTAATTTCTGTTGTCTTGTCCACCGTACAATGTAGGCGACATAGTGTATAGACCAATCTACTCGCGCACTGCCACAAAGACTAACTCTGTGTAGGGGGGGTCTTTCTAGAGCGGAGGGGTCATTCAATATGTATTGTGCGATCTCAAATGGACTATCCCAAACTATTGTAGTATCCTCTCTACATGATGCATTTTGACTATATCGTGCAATATAAGTGAATTTAAATAGATCTACACATACTGTCCTGCGTAGCTAGGTAGTTGAGCATTGCACAAATCAGAATAGGGCCGTTATATGAACTATCACGTAATTAAGACTTATTAGCAATATCAAATAACTTATATATTAGTAGATTTTGCATTAAAAAAGGTAACATTCACCTAATTGTGTGCCTCACTATCCAATATATAGCATATTATGCATAAGGTGTGGGTCCCAATCACAATGTAATGTTCATCTCTACTAACCCATGTGCAAAAAGACATTGAAAGTTAAATTAAAAAAGAATAACATATTTTATTTAAATTTATTAAAAATTAATAAAATATATTTGTTATTACTATGTACCATAGAGCGCAGCTGGCAACTACTCACCGAGCACCTGACTCGAGCTTGTGTAAAAACTCTCATGCTAATCCAACCCAAGAGCTCTATCAAAAACCTACTCCATGCCCATATCTACATGCACAACATACACAAATAATAAATAGATGTGTCTCATAGAATAGTACCATTAAAATTGGACTTGTAAAAGCATATGACATGACCTATACATTTATTGCCTATTGCTGATGATGTACACAGCTCGCGATATAAATATGTGAGTACAGCAAAACCTCAATTGAGGTAGCTAGCCCTATCCAAGTCCTCTAATGACTGCAAATATAGCAACTTACCCTATTGTCCAATGAATCAGACATCATCCTAGTCCCCAACAACAATGCACAACAATGAGCATATTGTGCAATCTATACCTCAATGTTGTCATCTCCTAAGTAGTGATCCTGTATGTGCGTAACAAGTGTAACTAATCAGATTGTGGCACCCTTAGAAAACTCAAGTAGCTCAGGTTGGATGCCTAAGATTATCTCATAATATACCTACCACACTATCTTATTCCCTACAAGGTCACTTCTAGATCGCACAATACGCCTGCTGTTTTGCGTTGTTACTGTTGGAGACTAGGATGATGCCCATTCATCGAGCAATAGGGTTAATTTGCTATATTTACAATCATTAAAGGACTTGGATAGGGATAGTCGCCTTAGTTGGGGTTCTGCTATGCTTGCATATCTGTTGCGCGAGTTGTATACATCTTTAGCAATAGACAGTAAATGCATGGGTGGTGTTCATATGCTTTTACAAGTATATTTTATTGATTTTAATAGTATTATTGTATGAGACACGTCTACTTATTATTTGTGTATGTTGGCAAGTAAATATGGACATGGAGCAAGATTCTTGGCATAGCTCTTATGTTGGGTCAACATGAGAGTTTTTACACAGGCCTGTGTCAGGTGCTCTTGCAATATCTTTTTTGCAAATGGGGTAGTAAAGACAAACACTACATTGTGACTAAGACCCACACCTTACGCATTATATGCAATATCTTGGACAATGAGGTACGTAGTCAGGTGAGTGCTACCTTTTATAATACAAAATCTATCAATATATAAGTTATGCCACATTACTAATAAGTCTTGATTGTGAAACAGTTCATTTGGTAATTCTATTTTGACGCATGCTATGCTTAGCCATCTAACCATGTAGGGATAAGTGGACATATTCAAGTTTACTTATACTGTACAATATTGTTAAGATGTACCATACAGAGAGGGTGCTATGATAGTGTGGGATCGTACATTATATATTGGATGACCTCCCACACCAAGAGGACCCCTTGTATATAGTTAGTTGTTGTGACAATGCGTAAGCAGATTAGTCCAAATTCCATGCCGACTACATTGCATGGTGGACGAGACATGGAAAATTAATTAGGGAAAGGTTCACATGACCGTGTGCTTTGCATAGTGTATGGGTACGCCGAGTGGTATAAGTGAGTTACATATCGATATACTAATCCTATCAAGGAGTTCGTAGATAAGGGCTACCAACTAGGTTGGAGTAGCATTTTTGCATATGTGGTACGTAATAAAATTATCTTTCAAATCTTATTCCTGCAAATGTTTTGATGCCATGTTTGTTTATATATTTATGTATACAATCATGATGTCTGATCAATGGTATTTCATTTCTAGTGGAACAAATCAACCACTTAACCATTCACTGCACGACGATAATATCCTTTAAAATATACGGGTCTTGTGCGCATCATGCATGACGATAGACTGCACACCATATAAACTTGTCCATGACCCCTCGTTGCCTGCATCACATGTAGGAATATGGGCATATGATATTTCTCGACTTGATATCATGTAGACAAGCTTGGACCTTCCACTTCTAATTAGACAGAGGCATCTAATCCTTTATCATCTTGTCACATAAATGTGCCTAGTCCTTCCACTTCATACCAACCAAAAGAGCACACTGATATCTACACAACAGGTTCACTAGACATTAATTACAACTAAACACCATTTACATTTGGTTGGGTCGATCATGTTCCTTCAGTTAGCAGCGATGTACCAACAGATTTTCAATTAGGATTTGGGTTTACACCACTTCGATTTGGATATACAGTTTTACTAGGATCACATGATTTTGATGCATCGACCATACCATTCATTAGTTTCTTAACTTCTCCATCATAGGATAAGCTCCATTCATTGGTTTCTTAACTTCTCCATCACAGGATAAGCAGCGTGACTTTGAGGATAATACTATATTTGAAGCAAACCGAGAATGCCATTGACAGCACACAATTAGACCACCTCTGTGTGGTACTAGAGATCATCGTGGTTGTTAGGCTTTGTACTTTAGTTTTTTAAATATCATCTTTGTTTACATGCTAAATCATTACTATTATTATGTATTAAACATAGTTATAATTTTGTGATTATATATTAAATTTACAAATCTAAAATTTATTTATAAAACTTTTGAAAAATTCTAAACTATTAAACTTGCTACTATACATAAAAAAAACTTAAATTTCTGAATATAACACCATAAATTATTATATATAAATTCTAAATTTTATAAATAGCATAAATTTGTATTATTTTTAAAACAATAAAATATATAATATTTTTTCAATATTTTTATAAATATTGACTATTTGGATGGTGGAATGTGTTCAATATTTGTTCTTTTTTACTTACGAATTTTAAAGAAATTTTTTTAATTATTTTTAAATTTCGACAAGCTCGTAATGGAATGTGTTCAATATTTGTTCTTTTTTACTTACGAATTTTAAAGAAATTTTTTTAATTATTTTTAAATTTCGACAAGCTCGTAAGGAGAGAGAGAGAGAGAGAGAGAGGCTTGTATGGGTGCTTAAAACATATAATAAATGAGGATGTGATGCGTGAGTGCAGAAACTATTTAGCCCACGAACATGTCAGGTTCAGTTTTTTTCCACATCAAATGGATATATATGCATATATAAAATATCCATAGGTATGTATGGGTAAAACATATACTAAATGAGCATGTGATGGGTGAGTGCAGAAGCTATTTAGCCCACGAACATGTCACATTCACTTTTTTTCCACATCAAATGGATATATATATACATATATAAACAAATATATGCACGTATATGTAAATGCCCAATGACACCCTAAACCTTTTAATACATGAATTTTTTTTATTAACCAACTCTTATGTATAGGATTAAGAATTATTTTTTTATTACTTTAGTCTTCCACCAATATAAAGTCAGTATTCCGCCAGTGGAAACGAAGTGTCTCATTTTCGTGAACTTTCTTCAACTTTGAATATTCAATTAAAAGACCTTGAAGTTGATGAATCTATTGTTTCACCAACCTCTGCAACTGAAGCCTAATCTATCTAATTTGGAGGGCACTTGCCCATTTGTCATCCTTTTGACAAAAACGTAACATGAATTTAGGGAGAGTTGGATTAGTTTCCTATCTTCGCTTTTTTTTTTAAAAAAAAACTTTATTGTTGTGATTATTGTTGGAATAAAACGATTGTCTGTTTCTGTGCTTTGATCATTTGACTTGATTGCGCAGAGGTGATGTAACCTTAAACCGTGTAAGATGTTGTGGTCGGTTGAAAGTTATTTTTATGTGGTTAATTTTTGGATGCTTGTGATGCGATGTTATGTAATGTTATGGCACAAATGTATAAAAAAGAAAAACAATTAAATCCACACACACACACACACACACATATATATATACACATACACACACACATATACACACATACAATCACATACACACACCGCCTATTTATACACTATAAATGTAAATACTATTATATCATTAATTATTATTACATATTAAATATATATATAAATACTTTAATTCAAATTAATTTAAATTTTCCTCCCTTTGTATCATACTACAAATACAATTTTTGAACCTATACTTTCAATTTTTTTAAATAAATGCAAAATGGCAACGATTAGACGTTCTCCCAACCACCAATTGCCTGAGAAGGAATGCTGCTGCTATATTTTCGTGGAACTTTTTTGAATTATTTATCGTAGTAGTATACAATAACTGTAATTTAACTATTTATTACATATATCGTACAATCAAAACACGTATGGTCACTTTCTTGAAGTACCATGGAGTTGGTTATACGTCTGTATTATATTATGAAGTAGGTTCTTAGACTGATTAGCGTAGATTATTTAATAGATTTTTTAAAATGTCATCATTAATAGATTTATCTTTATACTATTTATTGAGGCCAAACCTCTTCAATAACTAATTAAAATAAAAAAAATATTCTCTGTTATCCTTTTCATTTAAATGTTAATTAATTTTATCTCTTCTTATTTCTTCCCATTTGATTTAAAATAGAGAGTTTTTATTAGATAATAAATCATAACATAAAATACACATGTGTATAATTCAAAATATTAATATAATAAAAGCACAACACTAAATGTGCATATAATACTTATATTTTAAATTTTCTTATACACATTTAATATGTGTACACGTTGTTAGTTTATTATCAAGAACGATTATCTTTGTCCTTTACTGTCCTGGCTGTATCACATTAATAGTTGGGCCTATAGATTGGACAAGGCGTTGCCTCTCCACAAAAAACCAGAAAAAACAAAAAAACTCAAACTGGGCTAATTGTGCCCTGTTTGCTGATCTACAACTTTATGTTTTTTCTTTTGAAACTGCACGTTGCAGGTTGGGCCCCGCAGCCCAAATTCCAAGGCTACAGCTCTTTCAGAATCCATTTTGACTATGAAACATACCACATTTTAAAAATAAAAATTTTTTGTTATGCACACACACGCACAAATATTTACATTGTCTTCTCTATTAATTAGAAGTGTGCATAATTCGGGTCTACGGATCAAATTGTGTCGAACCAAAAATTCAATTTGGTATTTGATACAATAATTTGAAAATTTTGTATTCGATTCAGTTTTACCAAACGAATATTCGTACTTAAATCCTGCAAGTATATATGTGCATTCACTCTATTTACACATAGTAATAATGTAATAATGAACACACACTCAATATGTGTGCATGCTCATGCAAATAAATTATAAATGAGTTTTTAAACATACATTGTAAATCATTAATAGAATAAAAGAGAAAAAAGATATTTGGAAAATGACAAAAACAGAATAGCTTAAAACTGGAAGATAGAAAGTATAATAAATCAAAATTGAAAAGAAATAATGAAACAAATAAGAATTAGAAGGTGAAAAGAAGGTATATAAATAAATAAGGGTTATTTTGGCACCTTGCAACCAAAGATTAAACTTTAAAGTTAACATCATTGTAAATAGTATTTTAATTAAGAGATATTGTATAATATTACATTGTATGAATAAAGACTGACTTATATTAAAAAAGTAATAAATATTTCTGTCTAATATTACTTCGTTCAATCATCATATAATATTATATATATACAAACAAAGAAACCATGTAGCCTGTTGTACCCAGACACAACCCAAGATAAATTAAACATTTTTCTTAAAAATTAATAAAAAATGTAATAAACTTTTCAATTGTTTATTGCGTAGGGTTGGGAAGGCGTCATAAAGCTAGATGGAGCTTGAATCTCAATCTGCTCAACCTGAATATAACTAAACAAAAGACATGCGCAATTACACTGTATGTAACAATTAACATCTGTTTTCTCCATTATATTATAATGTCGATCAATTAGTTTAATTAACCGACCCGTAACATTAACTATACTATAATTAATTTTGTGTTGTCTGTACCGAAAGAGTCAGTACATCAAATATCTGATAAGCGACGCCTTTCTTGTTTATTTCAACATCATCTGGCCGGTGGTTGAACTTCAAAATCATTTCTCTGGCACGTATGTTAAATATTAAGAGAAAAGAGTGATGATATCAAAGTGGTTTTGTATTACGGATTTTCTTGTGCTCTCATGCATCATCGAAGATGTAGGGTTGTTATGCTGTTGAATTGGTCTTGGTGGATTTATATAACATAGTATTAGACATCCTAAGTGCTAATTTAGGTTTAGGGTTTGTCTGTTGTGCGACTCTATCAATGTAGATTACAAGAGCCAGGAGGAGATATTCTGATTCGATCACGTCAGGGTTCGGACAAGAAATCTAGGACAATAGGATCATGTGAAAGAGGTGAGGTTAAGACAAAAGGGTTTCGTTGGAAAACGTAGTATAAATTCAAGACCATAAGGTGAGAAAGATAATCGTGTGGTCCTGTTGTGCCAATCAGTTGGTTGTGTTTGTTTTTATTTAGGGGTTTCTACTTCGTTTTCACGCAAGTATTTCTACCAATTAGAGTATCTTACTCTTTCATCACAAATTTCCAAATTGGCAAAATAGGAGTCTTATTTAGTTCAATTGAGCTCAATAATTATTTGACAAGATCGAACTCAAGTTTAAGCTCGAGTTCACCGGTAAAATTGGGTTAGAAAAATATTTTAAAAACTAGAGTCCAGCTTAAATTAGACTCAAAAATATATTTAAATTTAATAGAACTTAAGCCAAGCAGCGTGGACAAAGCGATACTCCGCACATAAGCATTAGTGATTTTATGTGCCAATATAATGGTTGATTGGCAAATAAATTAATGATTAATATAATTGAAATTATTGCTTCTGCTTGAAAAAATAGTTGTTAGCAGTTCGAATATATATATATGATAACCTAACTGGGCAATAAATCCAGAATGGGGTGAACACGAATGTATGTAGAAATATATGCTTATTTTAATAAACTTCGAAGTCATCATGAACATCAAATGAAGTTGATGGATCATATATAAACCATGAATTTCACAATCAAAAACTGTTACTCCAAGTCAAACTTGTTTCTCTTTATGACCAAACCCAACCATACTAAAGATGTCTTCATGCCAAGAAAAACCCCATTTTCATTTGTTGTGTACATTATCTCTCTTTGCATCACGAGTTTTTTTCAATAATTATTAAAATAAAAATAAATCCGAACAAAAATTCTCATAGTATTGAACTTCGACTTCAACACTAGACAAGCCTAGTTGGCTTCATAAACAAATCTACATACAAAAAACGTAGTTAATTTGAACTAATTGGTGCCATGTCCAATGGTATCATACACTTTTATAATACTTCTTCAAGTATTAAATGGAAATATATAAGATATCTGGTAGTAAAATTAACACACTGTAGGTGAGTATAAAATTGTTTATAAATTATAAAGTTATTGAATTTAAATAATAAAAATAATATTATTCAAAATAAAAAAAATATTTAAAATAAGAACATTAAAAAAGATGGAAAGAAATTCGGAGTGAAAAAAATTGAAAAAATACAAATAAAGATAAATTAAAAAAGAAAATATAAATGATAGACCCAAAAAAAAACAAAGGAATTTAACGTAAGAATAAAAGTCTGATCTTGCATTATGCGATTCAAGTACTCAATGATATAGTATAGATTTACACACACATGCAAAACAGCCATATAAGAGCGAGTGTAATATCAGAAGACAATAGCAAAAACTCATGTAAAAGTTATTAACAAATTAAATCATAAGATACATATATATTTTTCCAGCCGGATACTGAATAAATTCAGATAAAAACTTGTCTACATCCCTCGATTTAATTGGAAAAAAAAAATTACTATTACTTCTTTTGTTCAGCTCAGTGGATCCATACAAGAGTTATTTCCATAATTTTGCGGACTGCCACGAAAGTTGTTGGCATGATTTCACACATCTTAAAGCATGGCAAGTCTTACGATACTGCCCAAAAGATACTCAATTTTCTGTATGGGAAACTTTGTTCATGTCATCTTACGAGATTTACTATATATCTTATTTATATGTGTTCTTTTTTAAAAAAAAATTAGAAAAAAAAGGAAGGTGTGAAATCAATGTTCCGAATACAGGCTTGGAATAAATCATCTCAAATATAAATGTAACTTGATCCAGTAACAATCAAAACAGATCTTACATTAGATAACTGTAATGTTATCTGGTAATACCTCAGTCAATTATACATCTTCAACAAGTACGAAGAGCAGAAAATTAAGGTGGGAATTTTCAAAATCCCTTTATATTAACTTTTTCAGTCCACACATCATTTTCCACATTTGCAGCATTTATTTACACATGCAATAGGAATAATGAAGCATAATTCATGAGTAGCAGATGATAATATCGATGAAGTCGTGAGGTGTTGACATCAAACACGAATCAACGTTTCGGGTATACTTTGAAGTTTTCCCCTCCCTTCTCTGGACGTATCTAACATTTAACGAATCAAATTCGAGTGACTTTTCAAATTTGTCTCAGCTTAATTTTATAGAGTTTGAACGGCATTAAGATTGAATTAAAAAAAATTAAACAATTAAAACTCAAGCTTAATAGGATGTAAAAATATTTTCAAATTTAATCAAACTCAAATTCAATAAATTTAGATTTATCAACCAGAGAATGAAGTGGTGGGTTGAGATAATCCGCCCACTATCCTCGGTCTCTGCAAACAATTCACGACCATGATGGGCACCAATTCAAAACCCAAATCTTGTCACCTGATCTTTTCGTTTAGCTAACAATTTACTTGCACCAAACTCGAGCAATGGTGGCCCCCTTGCTGTTCCCCCTCGCCTCTTCCCTCCTCCGTGACCACCACCGCTGCCGCCGACCACCACTCAATCAATGACCAACCCTTGGGGCAACTTGCCACCATTCCATTTCGGTCAATTCCCATCAAACTAAGAAGTAATTCGGCACTAATTAATGCACAGCTAAATATTTACATTAATTTCTTTTACATAATTCAAAGATGAAACTGTTCTATCAAATTTAAGAAAAGTGAGATGAGCAAGAGAAAATTACTTCATAGAAAGATGAAACGAGTAAAAAGTACCTAAGATTGTCCTGCCGTCTGCAAATTACGAGGTGCATGTTACCATCACACCCCTGCAAGGCGAGGAACACTAAAAGATTCAATAGAAAAGGGGAAGAAGGAAGAGTTGACTGTTAATTTTCAGCTATGGATTCACCAGTACTCAAGGGTCGGGTCATCGGGTTCGGGTTCGGGTTCGGGCTTCTTGTTGAGATCAATCTCGTCCTGGAGCCAAGAGAGCTTCGTCGATTGATGATTCCCTGCATGATTTTCCCGAGCGGCGGAGCGGCAGTTGGCCTGGAGGGCGTCCACCCTGGCGCCCACCTCAGCCGCCTTCTTCCTTATGGAGTCGGCGGATAGGTCCTTCAGCCCGCCGGCGTATATTTCATCCGGGAAGTTGAGTTTCGCCGTCGGCCCGCGTAGGTAGTACACAGCGGTGTCGTAAGCTCGCGCCGCCGCCACGGGGGTGGAGTAGGATCCCAGCCAGATTCTGGAACGCTTGTTGGGCTCCCTAATCTCGGCCACCCACTTGCCCCACTTGCGCATCCTTATGCCCTTGTAAGGCTTATCGGCCCTCCTCCGGCTCGCAGGTCTCTTAGCACCGCCGCCCGCGGAAGCGCCGCCGCTCTCCATCTCTCTCGCTAAGCTGAAAACCCTTGGAATAAAATACCTATCTCTCGTGTTATAAATCGGAAAGCGGGCATCAAGATTGGATAACGGAAACGAAAAGGACAGACATGCAGAGGCTTGTGGGTTGCGCGGCGTTGGTGTAGAAGGCCGCGGCGGAGGGCTAAGGTTGTCGTGCGGGTGAGCAGCCACGTTAGCTTTTACCCTCAAAAGCCAGTTTTATGGGAAACACAGAAAGCAGACTTGCAAAGAGTGCACCGACACACCACCACCACCATCCCTCTTTTCCTGTATTTCTAGAAAACTTGCATATAGAGCTGTGGAGCTATTATGGTGCTTTAATGGGGAAGACTGTCCAATTGGAATTGGCCGACCAAAGAATTAATTATACGTAGAGAAAAAATATATATTTAATGTATATAACTTTTAGTAACATCTGCAGCCTTTTACTTTTATATTTTGTAGTATGGGGGAAAAAATAAAAGAATGAGCATTGTTACAGCCCTATGGTTTGCCTGGCGCATATATGCCTTTTATTCTCGTATCGTAAATTGCAATAGTAATATCCAGATAGAAACAAATAAAAATTATTATTCTGTTAGATAGTATATGTAGAATTAGATTTGAAAGAGGGGTTTTATATAGGTGTTAAAGTGGGCTGTATGTTTGCGTGTTTAAGATTTCGATATTGTGAAAAGTTTGACTTGTTTGAACTATAGTAATGTTTATCTAATATAATAATATATAGGATTAATAGCTAATTTGTAGAATATAAATATATATATATATATATATTGATTTGATGTAAGTAGGTGTAATGAAGAAAAATAATCAATTAATTATATACATAATATAGAAAAATTAGTTGAATAGTATATTTAGTAAGATAAAGTTTAAGAGGTTGTGTTAAAATGAAAAGTTGACTTCCAAGCATAGTTTAAAAGTGTAAATTTTAATAAAGAAAATTATGTACCATTGACATCCAAACATAGTCAACACTTCTCTTATTAGCCAACACTTCTCTTATTTTTTGGATGCAAATTTATAATAATTAAAAAAATTTAAATTTTCAAGAATATCATTCAACGAGAAATTTATTATTTTTTATTTTTATATTTTTATACTATTTTTAAATTTTGTTAACTTTTCTCAAATACTAAAGAAATACAAGAAGATGTATGATGTGTGGTGAAGATGGACTCGTTGAAAATAGGAGGTGGTGGTCATTTGGTAATACGTTTGTTAATGAATATGCGGAGCGTCATTAGTGTTAAAGATGATTAATTAATTATGTGTATATATAAAATATTGTGCAATAGAGATATAGATAAATATGGAGGCGGAAAGTGGAAACGAAAGGGGTGGGTAGGTGGGTGGGTGGTCGGTGGCTGGATGGAATCAGTTGTCAATTGGACCAACCCCCCCCCCCCCCCCCCCCCCCCCCCCCCACTGATCCTTTGCCCCAACAATTGACCACTCTGAATTGACTCATCCTGTTACCCATTTTTTTCTTCGTGCCTTCATACATGTACATACATATATATTACTTAGTAATCTTGATTCACATTATACTTAAATTTATATATAATAATTTATTTTTTAAACAAAAAACGTTTCTATGCCTATCAACTTTTATTTGTCTTGCTTTTATTTTAAAAAATAAACACACTTCAATTATTGTATTTTTAAAATTTTTATCACTTTCTCTTTTTAATTTTACACAATTTTTTTTGAAAAAAATATACCTAAAAACAGATACATAGAAACTAAAACAAACATAGCCTAAAATGGCATGGAGACTAAGTGGGAGAATTAAGGATATCTGCAGAGGTCGCTATTTACTAATTACTCTTTTTGAGTTATTTTACATTTATAAGTAAAAGTATTATAGTAATTAAATTATGCGATTACAAGTTAGTTTATATAAAAGAGTCTTACCCATTCTTTAATATTATATTCTATAATAGTATACATACATTCACATATACATACATACATACATACATATATATATATATATATATTGTTGGGCTTTTTTAATATTATTACTCATACTACTAATTAAGCATTTGATCTTTAGAGTCATTCTTGTGGCATATACAAAGTGCGCTTTTGAATCTACCGTTCTCTAATTTAGTAATAATGACATAATGTCATTTTTCTTATTTTTTATATATTTTTCTCTTTAATTTCTGAGCTCATTATATTATTTTATTTTTTAATAATTATAAAATAAATACAGAAATATACAAAAACATAAACGAACATAACCCTACGTTCTTCTCGAAATTTGGACTTATGACATTAAAAATAAATGACGGATGGAACCACCGCAAAATAAATGATGGGTTGTTACGAGGAATCTAGTTAACTAAACATGCTTACCAAGTACTTCAATTATGTGGATTATAATATTTTATTATTTGAATATTTATCTATTTATTTATTTGTTTAGTTTATTTATCATTTATGGTCGGGTATCAACAATTTGAGTTCGAATGGCTTGACTAAATTAAATTTTATGAAGCTTGATCTTGAGCTCAAACATCAATTAAGCAGCGAGTGTAAATTCGAAAAAAAATTAAAACAGGAATTTAGTCATCATTAGACTTAAAATATTTTCAAACCCAATTCAACTCAAATCAGGTACACTTATTAAAGTGTTGATTGTATTAATAATCTCAGGATTTCATTTGCCTTTCGCTAACCTTTTTTGGAGATTTTGGAATGGAAGAACTCATTTACTTCTCAAATTTGAAGCATTTTTTCTGCAACTAACATCTTCACTTTATTAATTCATGTCCTGGCTAAATAATTCAAGTTTAAGAAAGCATTAATTTTTCTCATTAATGGCGAATATGCTATATCTTTATTAATTTTATTCTATTCTATTTTCTCTTTTCCCTATTTTTAGTGGAACGAAATATAGAATGAGAGAGGTGATTAATACACACATGTGTGTGTGTGTGTGTGTGTGTGTGTGTGAAAACATTCAATTGATAATTGCACATATGCGACAAGGTGGCTTTAACACAAATAAAACTTCTTAATATATACTAACAATTATGCGCATTTTATAGGTATATAAAAATAAAATTAATAGAATAAAATTTTAATAGTAATTTAAGATAGATATTACTAAATTATCAATCTTTTTTAATTCAAACATTGTATAAATATGAATAATTTTGATCACAATTAATTTATTTAAGTACAAATATATAGTTACACTAAATTTAACATTTTATTTATTTATTTTTTTTATAGATGTGTGTGAGAAAAATAAATAAGACATATGCCAGCATAAACTTGTTAACTTTACATTCAATTTAAAAAGAAACGTGATGACAATAGTTGTGGAAATAAAATAAACAATTAAAATATAATTAGTAAAACATTAAAAGATTAAATGTAGTTATTATAAGGGGCTAGACATTAAGAATATAGTGTGTGAATATGAATGTGTGTATGTATATACGTAGTGATGGGCACTTATGAACTGTAAAAATTAACGTAATCGATGCTACTAATTGAAATAAAAATATTATAATCTTGACAGGTGCATTATTTTGTCATCTTGAATTAAATTTGGAAACCTCCTCGTCAAAATGCGTTCCAATCCCAGTTTGACAGCAATTATATGTTTTGTTTTGTTTAGATTACAATAGTGATACCGAACAAGTGACAGCCCCAAACATTAAGATAATGATTATATATTTCGTTTTTCATCATTTTGCATTATAAAATGTGTTAAGAATCTTGTCTTGTGACATCTGGTGAACCTTTGTCCTGCATTTACATGCTTTGAAATTATAAATTGTTAATAAGATATCAGGGCATGTACTAAATTTTTTCTTGAACAAATAGGCATTTGATACCCTGGCTGTGATCTATTAAGCTCTAAGTTCAATTTTGATTTCACAATCATGTGTAATTATTCTCCAACTTTCTCAAACTAAAGCCATAGGCTATGTTTGGTTCTAAATTACGCATTGTCCATTCTTACTTGAAAATGTTACAAATCAAACATTTTATCTTATAAATTCAAACTCAAATTTCTCTATCTCTTACAGTTTATAACTAACTAATTATTTTTTCAATCATTATACATATTTACAATGAAATCAATATATATTTATGTAATTTTCTTACTTACATTCATTATTTTATTATCATATAAATTTATATACCACCACATTATTTAAATATATATTTGTTTAATTTTCTTACTCACATTTATTATTTTATTACTTTATAAATTTAATACCACCACATTATTTCATCATTATTATATTATATATATATATATATAATTTTCTCATTTATCTAAATTTTACAAATCAAACATAATTTTCATCTCGACTCAAATTACCCAAATTTCACTCTCCCAGTCTAATTTGGAAAGCCATAAAATCTTCAACTACGATTGAAATATTCATAAGCCCATTGAAATTCAGAAACTAGCCAAGTGAGCGTAAACGCCAAGCTGTCAACAAATGAAAAATGAACCGAGTTGTCTTACTGTGGAGAACGTGGAAGAGGAGCTTTTGCATTACACTTCATTGGGATTAATGATGTCGGGAATGCAACATAAAAATACAAACTGAAATAGACGAATGACACATTAGCACCCGCAGATTTCGGGGAGACGAAATCTGAATACATTTATTTAAAGACAACGTAGAGAGTAGTAAATTTTTGGTTGATAGTTCAACAGTGTGCAGACATTGGATTCTGCAGACGACGGTACGGTAATGTGCATTTAAATGTTAAGGTTGACGACATCCCAACCAAATCTTGGTTATGGGGCTCTCAATTATTTAGCTAACATCCTATGTTCCCCCTATCCCGAAGTCAAAAGGTCCCATTGATAGTGGGTCAAGGTTGTGATCAGACGAGATTTTCCCACGGCTTAATCACTCATTAATGCCAAGTCGGAATGAATGTGATTTGTTGTTGTCGAGAAGATTAGAAAAATTAAATTGTAATTTATTGAATAAAGTTAAATTTAATTGATAACATAAGTTTGAGTACCATTTACAGAAAGTACAAAAAAATACGATTATAATATCAATTAGAAAATTAAATATTCTATGCTTATAATTTTGACAATAATATATAATTAGATATTATATTTTGACACTCCCTTCAAGTTGAGCATGTAAAACTTCATAAAAGTTCAACTTAAACTATTACAAGTAAAAAATGAACTGTCATGAGGCGACAATTTACAACTTTTATAAAGAAAAAGTAGATATTCGTTATTAAACGACTTTTAAATTTATGACGTAAGGCGACAATTGAAATAGACGTCGTAAGATGATATAGATAGTGATATTGTAAGATGACATTCAAATAATTGATAATGCAACACATAACAAATTGTTGTAAGACGCCAACAAAACAGTTTGTTGTAAGACGACAAACACCGCTACAATGAAGTTGAACAGTTTTTTTTTTTTTTTTGTTTGTTTGACCAAGAGACTGATCAATTTTTTTTCTTCTCTTTAGGGGAGAAAATACAAAGAGCTATATCAAATCTATTCTGATACAATGTCAAGAAGATTGGAAAAATTAAACCGTAATTCATTGGATAAAATACACCTCAATTTATAGTATAAAGTTTGGTATAATTTATAGAAAGTATCAAAAATAAAAATATAACTTGAAATAAATTTTAATCCTGTAAATTAGGAAACTAAATATTCTATACCTATAATTTTGGCAACAATATGAGGTTAATCTTTTTATTCAAAAAGACTTATCGTCAGTTTGGAGAAAGGAAGTGGGAAATTTTATACAACAATCAAGAAACATTGAGAAAGTTTGGTTTCTTACTATAGTGAGAGAAAAAAAATTATATTTAGTATTAAAATTTAGATGGGTAAAAAAATTATTTTTATATACGTTTAATATGTAATAATAATTGAATGATGTGATAGTATATAGGTTTATATGGTATAAAAAACAAATATCAGTAGAAAAAATATATAGATATGTGTTGATTTGATTGTAAATAGGTAAAATAATTTAATTATAAAAAATACGAGAGGGAAAATTTTGAATTGAGATTCGAATAAAATTTGTATGATAAGTTATTTAATTTATAATATTTTTGAGTAATGGTGAATAGTTGAAAATAAAGAACCAAACAAAGTTATGCAAAGGTGAAGAAACCAACCTTGAAAGACTTACCCTTTTTTGACTCTAATGTCCTGGGGATATTTGATAACTTACTTAAAGCAAACCTTGTTGAGTTGGGTGAAATGAAGCAACCTACTAATATTGAAAATGTCAAAAATCCCAAATATTATAAATATCATCACCTACTCAGGCATCCAATCCATATTGCTTCATTTTCAAAGATAAGAGCATGAAATTAGTTCGACAAAAAAAAATCACACTAGATGATGATGGTGCGAATCCCAACACCATCACTTTCAATAATTAAATTAAGGGAATGATAAAATAGAAGGTTCTCCCAATAAAAATGGCTTCCTAAAAAAAAAGTCAAATATTTATTGAGGATTACATATCTACAATGACCTTCACAAATGAAGACTTGATGTTAGATTCTCAGCTACATAACAGGTCATTGTTTATATCTTGCTATATTTTTTAGCAAAAGGTCAATCGAATCTTGATTGGTGGAGGTTGTGTAGTAAATATCTTACCACTTCACATTTTTTAAGAATTGAAAATCCTTATAGATGAATTATCAAACATCATATTGATAACTCGGGAATTCAACTAAAGAGACAAAATCTTATGTAGCATAAGGATAAAGCTAATGGAATCATATGCTTTATTCCATATAATAGATGCAAAACCATCCTACAATGTATTTCTTGGTCGACTATTGCTTCAAGAAAATGGTATGGTTCCCTCCACTTTGCATTAGTTTTTTAAATATAGATGCAACGGTATGATGAAGAAAGTGTTTAGTGAGAGCAAGCCCTTCATTCAAGGTGAATCACATTTGGCAGATTCTAAATACTACTTAAAGGGGGCTAAAACTTCTAAGGAGAATTCTTCTCAAATAAAGGTACAGTGAAGAGAAAATCTATCAATTGAAGTATAGCAAAGAAAATGAATCATCTTTCTAAAAATGATTCAAAAGAAAAGTTGTCGTTAAATGATACCTTTAAGGATTTGGTATTAGTCTTGACCCAACTTAACCAAAACAATTACCTTCTCAACCATTCAAAGAAGTTAAAAAAAAAAAAAACAAATTGAGGCGCGTGCGCTAAAGTCATCAAAATATTTTGACACTAAAACATGTAAACTCCTTATCAAAATGGAATACAACTTTACGAACATTTGCCATCACTAAAGTTCTCTCAACAATCTAAAAGAAAAAATCCACAAGCTGGCCTAGAAATTGTTGAACAAAGTCCCACCGAAATTGACGTAAAAAAAGCAACCATAAATTATATCATTGAGGACCACTCCTCAACAAATAAATTGAAATCAATAAAAGTGTTTAATTTCAATAGGTCTTATCCACCTATGAACTAGGAGCATAAAACAATTAGGAAAGAGAAATCCAAAGTGTGATGATACATGTAGAGGAATTAAGAATTCTTGTAAGAAACCAAAAAAAAAAAAAAAGGCAATAAAAAGGGAAAGAAATTTCGAAAAAGAAAAAAGGCTAAAGAGGGTCAAATAGCGCATGAAGGAAACAGAGGCCATGCTCGCCCTTTCTCCTCCTACAGGAGACACATTGGATGGACATGTACAAGAAAAGTCCACGTACGGGGTTCTGAATCGATGCCTCTCCTCGAAGCGATCATCTTCAGATCGAAGAATGAGCAAGAAAGGGGTTCTACTTACCTAGTCCTAGGATTGCTTTTACATAACATTAGCACCTAGGCCTCCACAGATCCAAAATACTCTCCAGAACTGAGAAGGGAAATTTGCGACAATACGGAAGGCGATCATATAATTGATTTCAACAATGAAGGCAGAAAGAGCCATTTCCCGAACACGAGGCTACAGATATTACGTTATGGGCCTAGGTATTGTCAAAGTCACCAAATGGAATCTTCTGGCCACACACTGTTGCTTTCTACATACACCAATCGAATTCGATGGGAAAATACTTATAAAATAAATGAAACATTAATTACAATTTACACAAGTTGTTGATATCATCCACAGTCACCTAGGCATCCTGTAGGTTTCCTTCGTTCTCAGGTAATGATTGAACTTGATGTTTCAGCATGGGCCAAAGTAGGGCTGAAACAATACTCTTCTCACGATTTTGAAATCAGCAATATTATTAACGTGTAATATTGGGCCCTTGTATCACTCAAAAGATAGAAACAAGTCCCACTTTAGGATAATGATGTTCCTCTTGCCTTTGTCCTCGGAAAAATACCAGAATTGGACTTGAGCAATTGAATCTATTTTTAAAAAAAGTATAGTTGGTAATAGATGCAGAAGTTAAAAGAGAATATGCAATAACACCACTTAAAAAGGTAGCATTCAACATTTACATCTATCTAAATATCACTCCCAATAGCACGTACGAGAGGTTTACACAATTTTGAGCAACATTTGCCAATTAACCAGATCAGGGCTCTCGCTGCATCACTATGCAAGCTTAAATAACTTAACACATACACACACAAACCCAGATCAACAAGCACCACTGGTCTTGCAAACCCCCCATCGTGGTATTAAAATGGTCTTCTGTTCAAACATATCACTTTCCAAAACAACTTGGAATGCTAACTAAATAAGGATCAGAAAATAGAAGGAACATGTATTCAGAGAAGAGCGGGATACTGCTGGGCCTGTAGCCGAACCCTCTTTTTGTACTCAACAGCATCCTGCAGGTGTTACAAATGGTTCAGCGCTTGAATAAAGCTGCCAATTATGAAATTATTGGTCTAAGATTGGTTGCAAATTTTGAAGTGTTAAAATTTATGCCTCTTTCTATGTGAAAGATATTATGATGTAAAAGTAACAAGCATGTGTATTTGATTTAATTGTTTCTGTTTTGTTTTCTTATTTAGACTAATATATTAAGGCCAAAGGCCTCTTTTCGGTAGTCAAATGTATAATTACTACAATAATGTTACTTCTTTAAACATTCTCTTTCCACCCTCCTTATCCCAATTTTTATTTATTTCATTCTCTTATCCCAAAGGATCAAAATAATTTAATTATTACTATAAAATCAACTTTATATTCAAATAGATTATTAATTAATTATTATAATTATGCATACACATTGAGTGAGCCTTTTGTCACTAGTATATCATACATAACTACATGATTTAATACAATATGGCCACGTTCACTTTCTTAAATGGGATTATAATTCAAGGATTATTTTGAATAATAAAAAAATTTGTACGGTTTAATTAATCCTTAACAATCATGTTTACTAAGATTAACTATTTAAGGTGATTACATTTATGTTCCCATTATAACCTTACTATGAATATTATTCAATTAATAATAATAAGGTTAAAATAGTAATTTGAATGATATACATACAATTCTAAACCCCTTGATTATTTAATCGTGACGTTCATGTAGGATTATTTATCCTACAAATTTATAATTTAATAGCAGGCCCTTATTTAATCAAAGCTTTAATAAATTAAAGTGAACATTTGATTAGGTTGAATAAAATAATATATCCTACATTATCACTTAAAGCAAACATGCTCTATATGGATAATAATTAATTTTATGAAATATATATAAATGTATGTGCGCTTTTCTTGTGAGTAAGAATTGGAAAACTGGCACAGATAAAAAGTATGTTAAAAGTGCAGCTGCTATGTAGTATTTGCTGAAAAACACTATTTAATAACACATATTAAGTCAAGCAAGGCAGAGAACATGCAATATAACTAATGTTGCAAAGTTCAAGCAGCTGTTACAATAAATTTTAATTTCTTGAAAACATAGGCTGATCAATTTCAGCTTCTTGAAAAGCTAAATTACCTGGATGAACATATGGTACCCCTCAGTTTGGGCTGGATCTGCAGGATTAGGCTGATCCAACAGATCTTGGATGCCAACCAAAATTTGCTTCACTGTAATGGCTGGCCGCCACCCCTAGTAATTTCAAAACAGAATAGTAAAAATTGCGCACCATAAATACAAGACAAACAGTAACCCAACTTCGAAAGCAATGGAATGTACTTACACTGTCCTCATTGAGTATTGAAAGGCAAACAGTTCCAGATGGGTACACATTGGGATGGAAAAAGCTTTGAGGGAATTTACATTTTGGTGGCTTGCTTGGATAATCTTCACTAAAGTGCATAGTAAGAGGGTAATGACCACCCTCCCAATCAGTCTGCAACACCGCTAATAATTAAATATAAGCGCTGACCAAAATTTTATGGTAATGCTGAAAAATAACAGTAAACACCAGTTATATTTCAATTCTACAGATCAATTTGCACCAAAGAAAAGTAAATGAATGATGAGCACTGGCTTTGTATGTGCAAGTCCGTGCATCAAGCATAGGGACAGAAATATTGTAAAACCAACTTCATACTGTCATAAGATGAAAGAGACACACAGAAAAGCAACAAATTATAACTATCTTCTTAATAATGAGTACCACCATTGCTAGCACAATGCTGTGAGTCCAGCACAAGAAACAGAAAAATTGGAGAACCAAACTTCTGACGTAAGTCAAAACAGAAACACAGAAAAACAATAAATTGGAACTCTGTTCTTCGTCCTCTTGCTGTTGCAAAAAATAAGCACTAGAAATGCCATGTTAAAGTTAATAACTATAGATAGAGAAAGAACTTCATCCAGTGAAGCCTGTCACTCGTGAAACATTGTTCTCACTCAAAATGACAATCATACAAGACACCAAATCTTGCAAAGGATAATCCCAGTTTACCTGTTATGAACACCCTACCATTAAGTGGAGCTGCTAAGAGTTACCTATATATAAAGTAGAACCAAAACCATGCAATACTACTTGACCAAATCTAGAAAATAAACATCAGACAGACAGGTAATTCATAAACTATTTGAAAGTTATTAATGACTAAACAACATATTCAAGCTGCTAAACAGAAGCACTCTAGTTTAGTTCCAGTAAGCCATTAAATTAATCTAGATGAGAGCAAACCAACATCTTGCAATTTATGTCATGCACGATGTATTTCCCATCACCATGGCCTGCAGGAGGGTAGTGTACTCATTATTTAATTCACAGCTTGAGCAAGTGGGCTCTGATAAAAGCAAGAGTAAATTTGGATCGACAAATTATTAAGGAAAATGAGAAGAAATAGAAAGAGGTGCTTACTAAAGCACAAATTTACATCAATTTCAGTATGTTTAGATCAATAAATTATTGAGGAAACGATAAAGAATAGAAAAAGGTGCTACCAAAACAAAAAATTTGAACAATTTGAACTAAGAAATACGTTTCTTCTAGTTCCTCAGCCAAAAATCGGGGTCCAAATACAAGCAATAAAGCAAGTCATTGGGGTAAGGGAAACTATCCAAAGCACCTTGCGTCACAAGATAAAAACAATTCAAAGGGACAACACCACCACCCAAAAAAAGGCCTTTTTTTTTTAAGAAAAACGAATCAACTTTATCAATATTCTCAAATCAATAAAATGTAAACGTTTAACAGTACGAAAGAGCAGGCGCTTTAGCAATTAACAATTGATGTATCACGTTCAAACCACGTACTCATAACTGTACTTAAAAACCTAAAAATAGTAGTGAGACTCGACTGTGTCGATGTCAACGCACCCCAATGTCGAAAGCAGCATTCGGCTGATCTAAACAACACTTCAGAGTAATACATGAAAATACTTACCCCGGCCTTTCCAGGGATCGAACAATGCCACACCATTAAATTCACTGTACCATCAGGAAGGGACTCTGGCTTAGCCACAAAACCCTAATAAAAAGAAAGGTAAAAGATAAAAAAAACAACATATGTCCGGTCAAATAATACCACAAAATCAAATAAACAATAAACACAAACAAAATAAATAAAGGTGATCGAACATGTGGATGGTTTTTCCGCCAGGATTTGCGCTCTTCGGCGAGACGACCGCGAGCAATTCCCCCAGACATTCTTCTCCCAAAATTTTCTACCCTTCAGCAAAGAAAGAATTAGCAGTCACTCGAGGAGTTCGACAACTGCACGTTTGCCTTGTATAAAAGCAGAGAGAGGGGGAGCCACTGCCCAATGTCCTTTTCTGCATTTCCTCTTCGCGGATGGATATGGATGGACGGTCGAGATTAGATCTCGATGGTGGTAGGCTGATGTCGAATATGAGGAACAAGATTGAGTCGTTTTTTTATTGGCTGTTGACTTAAAGTCAAAGCAAAAAAATTAATTTATTTCAGCGTGACCAGCACGCTATTATGTACAGACGCGTGGAAAACGCGTGGACTTTTTGCATTTTATAAAGTGCAAAAAGTTTCTAAGAATTAATTTAAAAAATAAAGTAATTCCAATTTTTTTAAGATAAAATAAAAAATAAAATAATTAATTAATAATCTTTCACTTCCCTTGCTCCTCAATTTATTTATATTATCCTCACATGCTCTCTATAGTATTCCTCGACCTATTCTCACTTTTACCAATATTTTAAAACTTTGACCATTTATTGAAATTGAGGAGTAATTAGGTCATTGAATTATTAATCCAAGTGGTTCAATATATACATATATATAAAAGAATTAAATGAAATTATATACATAAAAATATAATAATATTAAATAAATTTTATAAAAATAAATTCAAGTTTATTTATTAATACAATAAATGCTAAATGTAATATTATAAATTTGACAATTCAACAAGAAGAAAAAATTATTGCACGAATTTAAAAGAAATTAAATCAAATTCAAAACAAAATATAATATTGAAAAATTACTTTTGTAGCTTAAAAACAACTCAGTTAATATAAAAATTATAGTTTTTCTATGCAATATTTAAATTTTTGATGACTCAGAATCACATGTGGATAAAATTAAATATATAAATAAAAAATAAAACTTAGATAATGAAAATTATATGTATTAATAAATGTTTAGGAAGTAAAAATGTTAGAAATCATTAGAAAACTTTAAAAAATATTTTTTTTCATTTTTATTAAAAAAGGCAAAACTTTGTCTTTTTAAATTTTGTATTAAAATTAGACATTGAAATTTTTATTTGCCATTTACTTCATCCCACAAAAGAGTCGAAAATCTTTTCCTTTTCATTTTCATATATTGTGATGGATTTGGTTTTTTCATAGCCCAAAATTTTTCGTTGTGGCAAAAATATTAGCTTCCTGACTCAAAAATATTTTTCGCCCCAATTAAAATGTTATTTCTTCACAATTAATTCTTTTTTCTAGGGTTCTTTCTTTTAACTTTTAGTGAAGTAATCAAAATACTAATCTAATTGATTAATTTCAGATTAACCCGATAGAAAATTTTACAAATTTACTTAATTAATATTACATCTGACTAATTGTTGGATAATAATTTATTTTAATTAAAATTATGAATTTCTATGTAATTATTTATACATTATTTGATTAATGTGGGTGATGGAGTGGGAATATGCTCTCTTGTCTCCAACCTTGTCTTAAAGTGGGATAAAATTTCCCTTGCCCAAACTCCTGCATGTCCCCCTTCCACCACCTTCACTGCCATTCTTAACTTTAAAGAGAAAAGCAAATGCTCGACTTTGTCTTGCTCTTGGATCGAGGTTTTTTCCATAACCTATTAAAACTTTGGTAGAAATCCATGTGTGTGATAATGTATTAATTGAACATGTGGGGGATAATACATTACATTCGTACTTTGGTAAGATAAAAGATTGAGACAGTCCTTTATGTTGAGGGCCAATTGTTGTTTAAATTGGTCTACTCAACTTATCACTTATATGAATTTGAGCAGGGAGATGACGTAATTAGAGGTGGGCAGTGGAAAGCAAGAAAAATAAATCAAGTAAGGATTCAAGGAATACTAATTGTGAAGTAAAGTGATTGAACTAAAATTGAACTCAATGAATCAAATAGTCAGTGTGATAAGACGACTATAATTAACATGTTGGAGTTAATTGATATGTTATGACTTAAATAAGAATCACTTCTGTTAAATTGATTTGAGTGATTCGATAAATTTAGAACAACTCATAAATTCAAAGAACTAAAGAAAGAAATTTTATTTACCGCATACTCAAAACTACATAATACTAAAATATATGTCTTTCAATTGAATAAAAAATATTTATACTAAAACATAACAAACCTTAATTTCTAAAGCCCATGTTGCCCAAAATACAAACAAAGCCCAAACACAAATAAATGATGATAATAATAAAAGAATTTAGCCCATCTCATGAGACGCATCATTTCCCTCTTCTTAAGGGTAAATTCTTAATTTGAGTTTGTGTTCACTTTGACAAAACACTAACCTATAAATTCTTCTTGATGTTTTATAATCACCATTTTCTATAATTTAGAAGTGAAATACATGTATATGAAATATCTGTGCAATGGCACAAGACCAACAATAATATATTAATGATGAATCATAAGAAATGTTAAATGCATTCTCCATGAACTACATAGATGTACATATGAAATCTTTTTAGTTGGTAAAAGCTTCAAGTCCAATAAAGTACAAATGGATAGAAAAAGCAGTAAATATAGAAATTCCTCTAGAAGCTTAACTCGTTATTTAGGTACTCTTCATTCGTTTCCATGGTCTTTATCGACTTTTCTTTTTTACTTCTTCCTTCTCAATTTTCTTCTCTTTTATCTTCAAATAGGCGCTACTAATGCTGCTTTTTTCATAATATTTTTTTCTCCAATGACACATCATCTATAGTTTTCTCTTTAGTCAAAAGTGACAGCATATTTAGGTGATGACTTTTTTTTAACTCTCATAATTTTGCTAATTCCAATATAAACCTCAACATCTTGATTTTGGCATTTACTCAAGCTACATCAACCCTAAAAGCAATTAAAACATGGCAAAGATCGATTTTATATGTAAGAATTTGATACCTTAGACTCTTCTTCATTTGATTTATAATCCTTAACATATGAGTGCCTTGGAGGTGGTATATATTTATCCCTCATTCTTTCACATCTTGATGCAAGTCTGTTTCCAATTTCCCCAAATGAATTGTCAGTGACTTCACTTTCTCTAAACAATTCTAAACTTTATCCATAGTTCTAGAGATCTTCTTCATTTCTCCAATAAGAGTTCCAAACATGGATTTAGTATCCTTACCTTTTCTTGTATGATAGCTAGCCATAACAAAGTAAAAATAATGATAACCTCATACTTTTTAAATTTTTTCCTCTCAATTTTCCCCACCTTTTTCCCACTCCTCTCTCTCTTTGTCCTTTTTTCATTTTTGTTTTTTTTCCCTTTTTTCTATTTTTTTGCTCACTCTCTCTTCTTCTTTTTTTTCAAAAAACTAGCAACCAAACAAGGCTTTGGCTACAATAGAAAATTCAACAACCAAACAAAGTCTTTTGTTCAGCAGAAATAGAGCATCCAAACCAAGCCTTACCCAGCCTAACATACGGTAGGCCAACATATTTTTTTCTTCTGTTTTCTGATCTCGGCCCGACGTCATTTCTTCTCAATGCTAGCACAAGCCAATGGCCCAACTGACCTGTTCCATCAGCCGTAGCCCAATATTCTTCCACCTAACCCAATTGAAATTATTCGGCCTACTAGACAGTTGGCCCAACTCCAAATTTTTTTCTTTTTTTGAGAAAATATCGATTAGGGTTTGTTGAACAGCGGAAGCGGTGCCGGTGGTTCACTTCTGGTTTTCTCCGGTATCCTAGCCGTGGGGATGGATGGCAATGGCGAGGCGACGTTGGCCCGGGTAACTCGAATCTCCAACAATTGGAGCGCAGAAAGGCCGCGCGACCCGGGAAGATGGCCGTGATGAGTTTGGGCGAAAATTTTCAAAATTCGAACTATCGGGTTTCGATTGACTGCCGCGGTACGGCCGAGGGCGGCGACTTTTCTCAGAGGCGGTGGTGGGTCGTCGGATGGCTGAAGGGCAACGGCTGCAACACGTTGGCTCCCCCCCCCCCCCTCCGCCCCCCCCCCCCGCTCTTTTTTTCTTTTTTATTTTTTTTAAAAAAAAGTTTGCTTTTTGTTCAACTAAATTCTTAGATCCGATATCGAACTAAAATTCATCGTCTGAAATGATCAAAGGGGAGTGAAAAGTAAAAAATTAAATTAAACCAAATTACAAATTTTAGGTACATAAATCATGCGTCTAACATGCCGATTGAATTAAAATTAAATTCAATAAATCAAATAATCAATACAATTAAAAAAAGTCACAATTGACACATTCAATTAATAGGTTACAGTTTAAACAAGAACCACTCCCATTTGAATAGTTCAATGAATTTACAATCATTCACAAATTTAAGAAATTTGATAAACTCAAAGTTCCATAATACTACTAAATCCTAATTTTCAAACACAAATAAAAATAATTTCAATCTATCCTAAGACGCTCAAGGACCGTAATGCAAATATCTAACCTTAGAAAAAAAAAAAAAATATATATATATATATCTAACCCTAGAAATATAATTGTTGGCTGTTGTGCTCAAGATGATCTAAGAAGATGGTTGTTTGGCTTTGCCATCAACCTAGGCATTCGTATTGTTAAATGTGTCAAGTTATATAGAGTGTTTTTCATGCTCTTAATAAAGCTAAAAAGTGGGACGATATTTAGGTACTTATTTCTAGCAGTTCACAAGTTGTGAAAGTTTTGAGTTGTAAGGATCTTCTATGACATTCAGTGTCTAGTGTAGTGGATGCTCGTATGCATGCTGTTAATGCCCAAGGGTGAGAAGAATTCAAATGAATAATAAAAGACATCAAATTAGAAGAGTTTTCATTGTTGTCTGGTCGAAAGTTTGCCAAGCTCAAGTAATGAAATTCACTATGGTATACTCGAGAAAAGGGATTTGGAATTCGAAGGAGTCATGTCCAGTTTTAATTTATGCTAGATCGCTCATGACTTTGGGGAGACAATCAGGTTGTTGATGATGCTCATGTCAGACATTATTTGCCTTTTGGTATCATGCTTTTTGACACCCTCATAGACAAATCAATTTTCATCTCCCGTTTGACGTGGTTGCAGGTTGCATTTCCATTCTCCTCAGTTAATTAGCCCTTTCATAACAATGACGATGATGATGATGATGATGATGATTAGTCTACTGTATCACTAGTTAGCTTCCATAGTTTTAGTCAACCATTCCTAGACCTAATATAATGCAATCAACGGCTAGTGTTATTGGTCCATCATCCCCAAACTATAATGCCGGTAACAAATCGACGGCCAATGCATCGTAAAATTACAATATTATCCTTAAATATTAAATTTATATTTTTACCTCTAAAAATGACAAATACACTCAAATGTAATAACTATTGTCTCATTGCTTCTTTTTTTTTTTTGACTATTATTATTATGAAAGTAAGATTCATTAGTTGCACAACTATTCTTAATTATTTTTTTAAATATTTTTCATCTTTTTATATTTCTCTTTTCTTTTAACTTATTATTTTTGTTTGTTTTTTTTTCTTTCAAACTCTTTTTTTTTTTTCAGATTCTTTATGCCTTTCTTTATTTTTCTTATTTTAAATAATTTTTTACATTTTAAATTCTAATAATTTTCTATTATTTATAAATATGTCTAACCCTAAAACAAATGGAGACACTCGATATTCAACCACAAAAGTCATCTTGTCAATGGATGTAAGTTATCACGCGAATCACATAAATTTCTTTGTTCTTATTTTTCGATTTTACTAGCCGTATTGACATGATCAGAATCACGACGGAAGCAACAGTGTAATCAAACCCGAATTCGAGAATCGTAGAGGTACAAACCAAGCGAAGAACGTCGACCCAACGTGGTAGGATTGGATTGAACTCAATGTAAACGGCCACAATCAGTACATCGAACACTAATTGATACGTTACAAAGCACACTGACTACTCTAAAATGATTTGATTTGGGGTTGAAATCCACGAGAAATTGAATAAACAATTTCAGGGAATTTGAAAAGGAATTCTGAATTGATTAAAACTCTATCTGTATAAATCTGTCTTCAACTGAAAAACAAACTACTGTTTATACTAAATACTATCAGATTTTAACCTAAAAGCCCATATGGCCTAATTTATTAATAAAACCCACTAACAATAAAACTAAAATTAATAAATACTAAAATGAAATTTGACAGATCATTGGATCGTGTCGTACTTCTTCTCTTGAGGGCGAATTGTACTCAATTCGAATTTATGTCTTCCTACATCAAACACGAATTTCTGGAAGCTCTTGAACTCTTTATCGTCTCGCCGAAACTTCAGCTTCATCTTCCCATGAGCCCAATACAGAAATATCAGCAACAAACCATACAAAGAAAGAAAAAACACTGACGACTTGTTTGAATATGCATATGTAATCTCTGCAAATAAAATATCTTCAACTTTTGTATAATACAATTAGATAGAATATCTGCTAGATGGTCAAATGGATCAATGTACACGTGACTTTGTAGAAGTTTAGTCTCTCAATTTTTTACTTGTTCTTCACTCTTGTGGCTGTTCTCAACTTCTACTTTAATTTCTATGGCTTCTTCCTTTTCAGTTTCTACTGATTTTGTTATTTTTTTTGTTCACTTTACTCCTCAATTGCCAGATGTGTGCTAATACTGCTATTATCTTCATACTGTACTTTTTTCGATAGCATTTTCTCTACAATTCTCACTTCAGTCGAAGATGGCATCTCTATGGATGAGTTTTTCTTCTCTCTCATAATTTCGCTAATGCCAATATGAGTATTAATTTTCTCGTTTCGACATTCACTCATGCTATGCCCATACTAAAAGCAATTAAGATACAACCAAAATTGACTTTCAATATAAGAATCTGATACCTTAGATGTCTCGTCGTACTCATTCACATTCGATCTATAATCTTTGCCATAATAATGTCTTGATGATGGATGTCTATCTCTTGTCCTTTTGTATCTCAAAGTAGGGTTATTCCTAACAAGATAATTCTGCATCTTATCCACAGCTCTGGACAACTTTTGAATTTTGTCAAACATTATCTCCTTGTAATGTGCGTGATCAATCGACATCCTGTAAAATAAATACAAATAAATTTTACTCTTCTCTATAACATTTTTTTTTCACTCTTGTTTTTCTCTCCCTCTACTTTTGGCATTTTTTTTCCAATTTTTTTTCACACCTTGTTTTTTTTTGGTCTCTCTCTTTTTTTTTTGGCCTCTCTTTTTTTCTTTGGCCTCTTTTTTTTTTTTGGCCTCTCTTTTTTTTGGCATCTTTTCTTTTTTTCCTTTTTTGCCTCATTTTTTTAAAAATAAATAAATAAATAAATAAAATAAAAATTCTGCACAACCAAACAGGTCCTTAAATTGGAATAGAAATTTTGCAACCAAACACAGCCTTAAGTTGGAACAGAATTCTGCAACCAAACATGGTCTTACCACGTCAGCACAGATGGTACAACCCAGTAGTAGTCCCTGGCCCAATCTAATTCCTTCTGCCTAAACACTTCTTTTTTTTGGCCCAGCGGCAATCTCGCCCAAAGCAGCCTTCAACCTAGTTCAACCCTTGGTCCAACCGAAAATCCTATTTTTTGGTTCGGCCTAGCTATGATTCTCTGGCCCAAGTGGCCTTCAGCCCAATTCAACCCTCGGCCCAACTGAAAATCTTTTTTTGTTTTTTTTGTTTTCTTTGCAAGCGGCGGCGACGGCTAGGTTGATTTCGCCGGCGTATGTCCACGGAAGCTGCCGATGTCGACTACCCAGGTGTTAACGAGGCCTAGGAGGTTCTCAGTGGTGGCAACAGGCGGCAAATTCGGGCGGAGTGGTGTGTTTTCGCGGCAGAAACTTGGCAGCGATTCGCGGCGTTGCGGCGGCCGAATCACGTCTCCTCTAGTGGTGAATCAAGGTGGGATGGGATGGGCTCGTAGCAGCAGCGCTGGTGGTGAAGGTTATGGCCATGAATCGCTTGAAACGGCGGTGGATTACGGTTGCGGTTTTTGGCCGATCGCAGTAGTGACGGTTCTCTTTTTTTTTTTTTTTTGAATTCGACTTTTTTTTTGAAACTCCAGATTCTGTATTAAATTAAAATTCGATACAAGCTCACTCTGATACCAAAATGACACGATTAGAATCACGATAGAAGCAACGGTGTAATCGAATCCGAATCCGAGAATCTTAGGGACGCAAACCGAGTGAAGAACGCCGACCCAATGTGGTAGGATTAGATCGAACTCAACGTAAAACGGCCACAATCAGCACACCGAACACTGATTGATACGTTACAAATCACATGGACTACTACGAAATGACTCGATTTGGGATTGAAATCCACGAGAAATTGAATGAACAATTTCAAGAAATTTGAAAAGGAATTCTGAATTGATTAAAACTCTATTTGTATGAATCTGTCTTCAACTGAAAAACAAACTACTGTTTATATTAAATACTATCAGATTCTAACCTAAAAGTCTATATGACTCAATTTATTAATAAAAACTAATAATAAATAAAACTAAAATTAATAAATAATAAAATAAAATTCGACAGATCATTGAATCGCGTCACGTATCTTCTTTTTGTGTGATTTAGAATTTAATATACCCTATAATTCTTCATCACATCAATATTAATTATAAAAGAGACAAAGAGGCGAAAGATGAAACAAGTCAATTGGGTTTTAAATAATGGGGTGAAATTCGCTAATCCTTTGCCACACGAATTGCTGCACTTCGTTCCATCGAAGTTGTCTTGTGTAAAAGAATCAAAATGTCACTTGGGTCTTACAAACAATCCAAAGAGATTCCCATTGTACGATGGACCGACCTTGTCTAGTCAAGTTCTTTGGGCTTCTTAATGGGTTGTATGAAATGTTAAGACTACTTTATAATAATAAGTAGACCAAAACGTGGCAAGTACATTGTAATAACCATCGTGCACGCACACACACACACACACACTTTTTGGTTCCCAATTGTACATGATACATCATTGATTTGATTTATATAAATTCACTAACTTCATCAAAAAAGAAAACAATAAAAGATCATCAATGAATGGTTGGAGGGTAGCAATTAGTATACACATGAATGATTTAAAATTGAGTCAAGGTTGTAATGGTTTTTATATAGATATTAATTCCAATAGCATTTGGAGAGAGAGGTGGCAGATTTTGTATGAATTACATGGACCTCGCCTAAAGTTGTTGAAGAGAACGACGTTGATTAAATGGAACGCCTTGCACTCATAACTATTTAATTTGTTCCCTTATGCTTTGTGTAAGTAAAAAATATTTTAAGGTGCCTTATTTTGTGTTGTCTTTACTTTAAATTTTAAAGGTTTGAATTTTACTTTGCTACCTAATACTATTAAATTATTTAGAAATTTGTAAATTTCTTTCTTCGGCAATTGTTTTTTTTTTATTTTTGGTAATAAACGAAAGATGATGAATAAATAAATATTTTATTAAATTAAGTAATCTTCGATTTTTGTTTTTTTGTGAAAAAAGTTGTGACAGAACTATCCCGAACGCCTTCGAATTAGGTCAATTAAAAAATATTGTGTTTGAAAGGCTAACATAATAAATAATTTTTTTATATTTTTTTTCCACGTAAAGTTGGGTGACGTTCTGTAGTGTTGCATAATTACGGTAAAAAGGATTACTGTTATAATATTTTCAAAGGTAAAAATTTGCGCTGTAATAAAATTAAGTTGTTTGCAAAATTACAGAAAATTTGTCACAACATCTCTGGAAAGATATTTCAATGCAATTTTTGACCCCCTCCCCCACGGAAATTTTAAATAATCTCTTTTAAGAAAATTTCATGGTAAATTATCTTTTTTTCCCCTTCCTTTTGGTAGCAAAAAATGCCCTTTAACAAATTAATATCTACGCATTGTCTTGGATAAACTTCTGGAATTGCCCATGTTCTTTTTCCACGGAGTGAGAAGGACACCAATTCATCCTGTCAACTCACACACATTATTATTAAACCAAAATGACAACAAATCCCAGTCCTTTAAAACTAACAACCCTCAGCTAACCTTGATTTCTTCATCACATATTCCATCAATTCCACCAAATGACCAAAAAAAATATTTGAAGCAGTCAACTTGTGCCCTTCAAACTGCTTGTGTGTCTACGTTTTTTTGGGTGAAAGTGTTCGTTTATGCCTAAAAGTATGTGTGTTAGATAATTAGAATAAAATAAAGAGGTGGGTTGCTTTGGCCAATGATGCTGCAACGAAGAAGGAAAAGCGACGTTCTGCTTGTAATTAGCTGCGGAGTCGCTGCAACCTTACCTGATACTCCTCTTCCTGATGCCTCCACCACTCCCCCTCCAACCACTCTACCTCACCCATTACTTAATTAGTAGATAAGACATGAAGTAAATAAATAAATATTTCCATGCATGCCCGATCTGATTTGGACTTGGACTAAACCGGTCAACGTCAATCAAAGAAAATGCTGTAAACCAGCTTGAATGTATTTGAATTTTCACAATCATACATTGGTGAGAGCTCATCTTAGCCTCACTATTAATATTGCTCCAAAGCATCTTTAAAAATCAAGCTTTCTCCCTTGAATCTCTGATAATTCCCACAATCTTGAAATCTGTGTTTTGTTTAAGAGAGAGAGATGAAGAACAACCTGAGCAATGGCACTAAGCTTATACTCCTACACCCTTACATTCAGAAGCAAGGAAGCTCCAACCGCCTATGGCTTCTCGCCTTTGTCTCCTTCCTCACTATAGCATTCCTCGTTACCCTAGTTTACACCCGTGAATCCATCTCCACCACCTCCGCCGTCGCGGCCGTGGTCGCCGCGACCGCTCCCCCGCTGCCCTCCGCCGTGTCCAGGGCGCTCGTTTACTACGCGTCCAACTTCAACAGCACCGACCACATGCCGCACGCCGACATCAAACAGATCGCGGACGCTCTCCGGCAGTGTTCGCAGCCTTGCAACTTCTTGGTCTTCGGCCTCACCCACGAGACCCTCCTCTGGAGGGCCCTCAACCACAACGGGAGGACCGTCTTCATCGACGAGAACCGGTACTACGCGGCGTACGTCGAGGAGAAGTACCCGGAGATCGAGGCGTACGACGTGCAGTACGCCACGAGGCTGAGCGAGATGCGGGAGCTGGTAGCGGCGGTGAAGGAGCAGGTGCGGAACGAGTGCCGCCCCGTGCAGAACCTCCTGTTCTCGGAGTGCAAGCTGGGGCTGAACGATCTGCCGAACCAGCTGTACGAGATGGACTGGGACGTGATACTGGTGGACGGGCCGAGAGGGTACTGGCCCGAGGCGCCGGGGAGGATGGCTGCGATCTTCACGGCGGCGGTGCTCGCGAGGAGCAAGAAGGGCGGCAACCCGAAGACGCACGTGTTCGTGCATGATTTCAACATGAAGGTAGACAGAATAACGAGCGATGAGTTCCTGTGCAGGGAGAATCTGGTGAAGTCGAAGGACACGATGGGGCATTTTGTTCTGGAGAGAATGGACAGCAGCGCCACTCAGTTCTGCCGGAGCAGCCATCCAACGCCGCCGTCGTCGTCTTGATTGGTTAATGAACGTTTGTCCCAAGCGATGAAAGTTGTTTATAATTTAATTAAATTTTGCCTACGACAATATATGTTTCTGTTTCGGCATATGTACTTTGTAATCCTTTGGATTTTTAAATCGAGACACCGGTCGTTGGTGATTCTTGTAAGTACTCTCTGTATACTGCTGTGGCATAAAAAGGAACAAAATATTATTGTCCTATATTAGCTTCATATTACACTTATCATAACGTCCAGTTAGAGCCAGCGTTTGCAGCCCAAAATTTGAAATCAGAAAAATGAAATTATTTAGTATATAATGTATGTGCATATAGTAGTTATGTAGATATTACTTGGATTGCCTAGCATTTAAAAATGGTGACACTCAATTAAACATGGTTTAATCTTTACCAATGAATTTATTGATTCACAACTTTCGGCGTCACTCATCCTTGCTAATTTGGATCATGTTACTCTACTAGAATGCAAAAACAATCTCACAGCAAGGACAAATCTTTCAAGCCTTAACTGCTGGATTTGTGGTAGAATTGACTATCAAGGTTAATCAAGTTTTAAACAAGATAAATCAACAGATGGGGGAATCTTCATGTATTGGCCCTATTGTTGAATACGTCAGAACTTCTATGTTAAGGCGAAGTATCTCGGGACTTCAACAAATAAATCAGCACTCAAAGCATCTCGCCATTTAATAAATTCATGGGACATCTCCAAGTATTATGAAAATGTGTGGTGAGGTATGGTACAACAACTGACCTATTGTGTATCAGAACAACACTAATTCTAGCACCAAATAATAGCTATCTGAATCTTGAGGTAGCTTGCAGTATAACGAATGATACGACACAACCAATGAGTTCGTATACCCTCCGGATTTTCAGAAATCTGTATGCAGGTAATTGCAACATGCAGAGTCCCATTGGGAGCTCAACTGCATGCCAAAGTTCCGTTCACAGATGATCCATTATGACTGTTCTTCACAAAAAGAGGAATCCTTAGACCAAGTTCTCTAAGTCGATCAACGATATCGTAAAGAAATTCAAATGTCAGCTTATATTGGGCATTGAGGTCATCTCTTACTTCTGGATGAATTCGGAACCACTCCCCCAATAACTTGTGCACGTGAGAACGGATCATTCTCCATGGCACTGGATGCTTCTCGCAGAACTTCAGGTATTCCACCAGCAACTCAGCCTGATCCAGTTTCCCGTCTCTACAGATTTCATGACCCAAAACCCATTCAGGAGTTCGATACCCAGCAAAGAGAGCAGGATTCTCAAGAAGTGACTCAGCTGAAAGAATCCCTTCCACACCCGTCTCCGCCAAACACTGCCAGGCATCTTCTATGTGCCGTATATTACCATTAGCAAGGACAGGAATTCTCAGGGCATCTCTAACTGCCTTGATTACTTTCCAGTCGGCCCGAAATTTCTTCCCATCTTTTTCATCTCTTGTTCTTCCATGTACAGCTAGAAGAGCACAGCCAGCCTCCTCCAACATTTTGGCATAGTTAATTGTATCCTGTAAATCTGGGAAGATTCGAATTTTGCACGAGACAGGAACATTAAGATTTTTAGCCAGTTTTTCTACCAGAGACTTGACAAGAGGAAGATTATCCATGAGAAAAGCTCCATAATTCCCTCGTCTTGCGATGCGCTGGGGGCACCTATACAAGAACAGAATGTGCTTAGTCTCACATACAAATGCCAGGGAGAGGTTCAAATGTGTGCAGTAAAATATGAATCATGCAAGACAGTTCAATAAATTATTACTAAACGTGTCAACACATACATTGGTGAAAAGATAACGTATATAACCAACTTTGAAAAAATCATCAGAACACCATAGGCATCAACACAAGGGTATTAAGGCACATCGCCACCAAAATCAGAATGAAATTGCAATAATGCAGCTGAGTGAGAATGAGTATCAGAACATCCAAAACCTCTAAATTACCATCACCTTCAAAGAAACCTCAAAAACCTCCATCAGTGTGAACCAGTGAGATTTGAAGATTTAAGCAATAAAATCACTGGAAATTCAAAATCTCTACCTAATATACGTGTGCGTGTGTGTCTGGTGGTTGTAGCAGAATAAAGGGGTTTAGTTGGTTAAGAAGGTGGCAATCAAATGGATGATAGTGGTGAAATTGAGAAATAAAAAGATACAGATATCATCTAATTTACTCATCCAACCACTTCCAAATGAATACCTATTACATTTTGTACCGCAGGTGCTTTTTGTTGCGCATAATGTAAATTCCATGAAAAATAAGAAGGCTCAGAGACAATCTTGGTGGCAGTTGAGTCATGAGTGAGAAGGGAAAGATGGAGATGCAAAAAGTTGATAGATCAATTGTGCAGGAAGTCAAGGTGATTATGTTTCAGAACGTGGAGGTGGAGATGGCAATAGTAGCTGGTAATACAGTGGAAGAATTCCCAATTGGTTTGTAGGTTGGATAGTAGTGGAAATGTTAGACGAGGGAGCATAAAAAAACTGCTGCGGTAAAAATTTGGAACAGCTTTTACTTTCACATAAATTGATGAAAAGATATCAAGCCGGTTCCCCTTTAGCACAATTTGTAACCAGAAAATATAAGAATATAAATTATAAACATATAAATAAAGGGGAGAGCTCCACTTAAAATTTTAAAGAAAGGAGAACGTCAATTATAGGAACGGCCTATTATTATCATCCATTTCATCGACAATTAACATTATTGCCCATGGTCAATCAAAAGCGAAATTTTCAATTAGAAGAAAAGTAACATCAGTTCCTTTTGTTATTTTTTATGTTACACCTATGCCACTTTAATGCCCTCATACATAATGACAACAGCAAGAAGCACAACTGAGATTTGCGATAACAGTGAATCCATAAGGCTGAGGGTCAACTTTTCTTAACAAAGCACAGCAATCAATGCAAGGAAACTTTTTTTCGAGTTCAAAGCTATGGACAAACTATAATGCAACTGTTACCCGAAATTAATGTCAACATAATCGCAATAAGGCTCGACTCTCCGTGCCGCCTCCAGCAAAACATCAGGATCATTTGCACAGAACTGCACAAACAGCGGCCTGTCCTCCTGTCATTTACCATAAAGCTCAGTAGAACAAACAAGATCAATCAAATAATCAAACACAAAAATTGAAAAGCATGCCTTGATGAATACACACCTTACAGGTGGTGAATTCTTGTGAACGATATTTCTCGTTTTCGGTGAAAATTCTGGAATGCAGCATAGGAGTGTAAGCCGCTTGAGCGCCGTACTTCCTGCAGAGCAACCGAAAAGGAAGCTCGGAGTTGTCGACCATGGGAGCAACGATAAATTTTGGCCTGCCCAGCATGCTCCAGTGGGCCCAGGCTCTCTCGATGCGAGCCTCTCCAGTCAGGTACCCATTTGGACGGCCCAAAGGGGCGGTTTCTAGATCCGAGGGAGAAGCAGTAATTTCGGAGGAGCATAGAGCACCGTCATCGTTGTTGTCTCCGTCAGGGGGAAGAGTTTTTGAGGAAAAGGGTCCGGTTTCGGCGTCCATGAATCGATTGAACAGGAAAAGCGAGTGCCCCGATCTCGGATCAATAAGTCGCTCGAGTGAGAGGTTGGTGAGCAGGTGAGCGGCGGGAAGTCGTCCGTATCTCATAGGAAAAAGGAGGAGGAGGCGACGGCGGAGGTTCGACCCATCGCCGCGGAGGTTCGACCCATCGCCGCGGAGGCTTTCAGTGCGCCTAGAGACGATGGCGCCTCCTCGATTTTAGGGAGACGTTAGGGTTTTGCGGTTTTGGGCGTGCCACCAATCACACAAAAGTGTTAATCTCATCTTCTTTTTACTCTTCTTTCCCCCTTTTTTCACACACACACGGACAGATATGTATGTATGTATGTATACTATGTTCCTTATTTTTCATATTCTTAATTTTGCTTTAATTGTCATATTCTATTACACATACATATTGAACTTTTTTTTGAAAATATCAAATGATTAATTGACCATATGATTTTTTTTCCCACCATTTATTATTCTAATTTTCTCTTTATTTATTATAACAATAACTGGATGATAACCCTTAGACACTGTCTTTTAACATTCTTCGGTTTCTTCCTTTCTTTTAATTAACTTTACTTTTTCCTTTGTTTTTCTCAAAATGCTCACGTATTAATATACATACATACATATATATATATATAATATTATATATATTTAAAGAGGGAGATAGAGAGAAAATTTTATTTTAAATTAAAAATGAATAAAGAAAATCAAGAGAAATATGTGGAGAAGGCATAATTCATTGGCTAAAATGAATCATGGCACGTTGGCAAGTTTTCCTCCCATGGAAGCTTTTTCTATATGCCTTAAATCACACCATGCAAGCACCACCCAAAAAAAGGAAAAAAAACAAAGAAAAGAAAATTTTCAACTTTATGTGGACTTAATCATTGGTATTTCTGTCAATTGTTTATTCTGATTTAAGCTTCACTGTGACAGCAGTAAAAAAGATAAGGGCTATTTTCTTATCAATTTTGAAAGTCAAAAAAAATATTTTTCAATTCCACTATTTCTTGTTTTGCTTAATTTGAGGACATGAAAAGATTTGTTGCCAATTGTCTATGTTTTAAAAATAAAAATCTTGAAAAGAAATTATCAAACAAGTTTTTATCAATCAAATTAATTTGTGACCTACCTCTTAAAACATTATTTTCCTGTTAAACGAACAAAAGATCATAAAAGTTTCCAATCGTACTTTTTTTTTTTTTTATAGGGTTCGGATTTTACTCGAATAATTTTCAGTAACTTTTACTAATAATTTATTGTTTGATTGTTTTCATTTATCTATTCTTTTAATGGAGAAACAAGTTAATAAAATCTTTCAAGCAAGTAACTTACTTGCAAATTCACACAATCCTCATCTTTTGATGTAATTAAAGTTAATTTTTTGAACTATTTACAAACATTAATATCATAATAATGTATTAATATAATCTGTTAATTAATTATATTTTAGTTTTGTGTAATTAAATTTATTGATTGGTTTCTGAATTATAAATAATGTTTAACTAATTCATTATTCGCATATTTTTATGATTTTCTAATTTGCTCATTAATTCTTCACATTAATTCTCAATTTCTCACAATTTCTAGATTTTGATTTTATAATTTATTAATGATTTTCAAGTCAAGTGGAACTTAATATTTTTTCAGACTTAATCTGTAGACATTAGCCAAGAGATTAATCCAACTTTTTAAAAGTTGCACATGTGACACAATAAGATTATCATGTTGGGAACTTTTAATTAACCAAAAATATGATTATCATAGATAATGCATTAATTAAGTTTTTAAATTACTGTATCACTAACATTAATTTTGTGATAAATTTAGTTAGCTTTTGTCGAAACAATTAAATTCATAAATTGATTCGTTGATTACCATTACTTGTGCAACCTACGCATTATATATTTTTTTTAATTTTCTAATTGCATTGTTGATTATTTATATTTGTAATTTACACATAAATGTATAGTATGTATTCACTGTTAACGCTTTTCCATCCACCTTTGAAACGATTTTTGTTTTTTAATTTTCTCTTTTATAATTTTAAAAGAATATATCAAATTATATACAATAAGTTGTTTTTTTATTCAAAACTATCTAATATATATTCTTTTAATATTTAATTATGTTATATTTTTCATTAATTTACTCTATATTTGATTTTTTTTTAGTATTTGCTCTTGAATGTCAGGACAGCATTAAATCAATCATATATGTTTTTTCATATATATTTTCTTAACTTCGATGATATAATTGCTTTTGAAATTAATTGACATATTCTTTTTCCTTAATTTCATTATATTATTTTTTAAGGTTATGTTTCAATTGATACTCGAGTGTTGTGAAAATATAACATAATTTCAATATCACAATAAATTCAATTATAATTTTAATTAAACTCATTTTTTATTTATTTAATAATTCAGCTCTGAGGACTATTTATTTATTTACTGATTATTTAATTTGTAATTAACATGTTATTTTACAATGTCTTTATTTGCATAGTTGGCCTAAAATAAAATAGCTTGACGCCACTATGAAGACTTTATTTTTTGTTATACATACATAATACTTTATGTTATCTTCTATCTATTTTGATCTATTAATAGAAAGGGTAATAAATTTTGATATGAACATGCGTTATGCTATATTTTGGTATAGTAATTTTTTTTTTTACATATATTCATTTTGGTTTAGTAATAGTTTTTACATATGTAATAATAATTCTTTAAAAAAAATCATACATGCTTTGTTGTGCTCAAGTTACTGAAAATAATGAAAATTATTCATCCTGACATACCCCTGTATTAAGTCCCCTCAATTAGTGGGATTAATCTCCATTTATTACAATTAACTCCCATTATCATTTGTATCGAATACCCCTGTATTGATTACTTGTCACACCCTGAAAGATGGTATTTTTCAAATGCTTCAACACATTGTGAAAATGCAAAGTGCAAACCTAGCAGTCACAAGGGAAGTGACTCATGTACAATAGCCTTCTTTATAGTGATGATTAAGCTAATTTTGTGAGAATGAGATATTCTTCATATTTTAAAAAATCCAGACAAAAGCCAAGATTTATGGGATAGGTGCTTATTCACACCATGGGCTCACTAGATCCTTTGTCGTAGATGCACATCATGAGTTGACTACGTATCAATTTGATATATGTTATAAATTTAATGCACATCGTAAATAAAAAGTATAAAAATACAAATCTAAAATTTTGATACTATTTTAATTTGATAAATATCGTATTTTTTATACATGATAATCGATCATCTCATTTTATACATAGAACTTATTACTATGTTAATAGGTCAAGAGAATTTATAGTCAAATATTGACCACTAAAAGAATTGAACTTAAGATTATTTTTGATCTAGATTTTTGAGGGAACAAGGATGTATCCCTATATTAAGGTCGTTTGATTAGTGGTATTAATCTAAATTTATTACAATTAACTTCTATTATCATTTGTGTTGATTACCCCTAATTATAGGGTGTAGTTGGGGAGTAGGGAGTGTTTGGAGAGGGTACGGGCTTTTATTTGAGGAGAGGAGAAAGAAATACGATCCACATTCTTTTTCTCTCTCTTCCATTTTCTTCTACGGAAAAATGGTTGAAGAATATTTTTTTAATCCATTTTTCTCATGAATAAAATATACAGAAATGCCTTCCCCCGTCACTTATGAATAAAATATACAAAAATGCCTTCTTTGTGCTGAATTGGTCAATCATGTTAAAATTCTCTTATTCTTTGATTTTTTTTATAATTTTCTATACTTTTTGAATGTAATGCAGTTCAAAAAACTAGACACCCTAATTTCGGATCACATCAACTATAATTATAAAATTTCATATTACAAAAATTCCTGCATAACATGGGATTTATTCTAGCATTAATTAAATAGATTTAAAAAGAAGATTGAAGTTCACCATTAACCTTTGAGCAATATAGTTTCGTGCCTTTTGCTATGTTATTTTCAGAAGATGATTCAAGAAATGCCATTTTTTAGCTCAATAGATCCAAACAATTACAGATTCTGTTAACATTCGGTATCAAAGAAAAACTACTAAATGAATGTATTATCTATGTGTACCGTATATCTTGCTATATAGGAAGTGAAACTCCATAGAAAAAGTGTTATTTTGGTACTAAATGTTTTCTTTTCTTTTTTTTTTTTTCACATCAATTTTGGTACTAAATGTTGGTAGGCCTAATTGTTCGTACTTTTATTTATAATTTATTTTTCAACTTTTTAAAACATTTTCTCTTTAAATTTTGTCAATCTCAATTAAAATTTGTTTTATTTCTTTCTATCTTGTTTTATTATATAAAATTTGTATAATATTTAAATTTTAATAATTTATTTTTATCTTTATAAATTAATTAGATATTTACCAATTTATATTTTTTCACTAATACTTATAGAATAATATATATATATATATTTATGCAATGAAATTTAATATTTTCACATGATAAGTTGTATTTTGAATGTAGATGTTACATGTATATAATGTGTATTAACTACTATTATTAACAGTTTGATCTCTAGAATAACTGCCATAATTGGTTCTAAGTAGTAAGTAGAATTACATGTATACACTTCTTCAATTTAATAATGGTAAGGTTATCCTTTTTTTTTTTTGTTTTTATTTATATTTTTTCATTTTATTTACTTTTTAGTTATAATATTTTTTGCACAAGTATAAAAAAATACATAAATAGATTATTACATATCACAAACAAAATAATTTAAACACTTAATTTTAATTTTATATTATATAAATTTAACGACACGTGTGTGTGCTAAAATTCCTAGCATTAGATTTAAGGCTTTATGCTATTAAATGTCCTCAATTACCTTACATGGGATGTACACTTTCTTTTGGCAATCATGCCAACATATCCACGATAAGTCCCCTTCCAAATTTGTAATCCATCGTGACATAAATGTGTTATAAATCAAACTGACCAAGATTTATTTTTTGGTTAAAACTTTTTAGGCAAGAAATCAAGATACACCATAGGGAATTATGAAGGGTGAAGGTCTTATTAGCATCAATCTCAAACTGAGAACATTTCATGTGTCTTAATGGTGCCACCTGGCTATAATTGTCATATATTACATTTATGTTTGAATGTACATTTGCTAAATTCTTATGCCAATTTTTTTCTCTACCAAATTTACCCACAAACACAGACGCAATATAGTTATCAAAAATAGACAATACCCTTATTTTATTACAAACAAAATTTTGAGAGCTTTGAATCCAAATCAATTCTGGTAATGTCGATATTCAAGCTTGACAAGTAAATAAGGAGTGAGGAAGTGATCTCATGATTAGTAAATGGAAAGCATTTAGTGAGTTTAGTTTAAAACAATAATGTTTAACATGAACTTACGGACATCGTTAATCTTCTCCCTCGTTCCTTTTAAATCTGATGTAAATCAACTTATCTGGTAATTGACAATTGACCTAACAAAAAGGGAAAAACACAGGTCGCCGTCATTCCCACAATTACCTCAATCGAACACCATTGCCGAGTGTTAAACAAATATTACCCCATTTGTCCTAAGCCCTCTTTGCAAACCTTGAAGCTAACTAAAAAGCACACCCTAGATTTTCTCCTTCAATCTTTCTTACATGTCTGAAGTCCCACTCGTTGTACGTCTATTTGGAGCTTCGATTTACTTTTGGGGTTTGTTGAATTGTTGTAGACGAGAGAAGGTGGTGATAAATGGGAATGGAAGCAGACTTGGAGGAGCTAAAAATTGAATCGTGAAGTCAAAGAGATTCTAAATTTAAATCGCTCCCACCCACCTCTCCCACCTCAACCAATCACCTCTCCTCCATTTCCTCAAACCCCAACTCGGTTTTCGTCGCTCTCTCTCTGTATTGCGTAGCAGTTGTGGGGTTGTTTCGGGAGGAGAAAGAGAAAAATCCCAAAATGAAGCAGCTGACGGCGTTGCAGCAGCAAGGCCGCCGAAGCAACAGCTTCCGAACTGCGTCTTCGCCGATGGACGCCACCGTTGACGGCTCGATGAAATCGCCGGCGACGATATTTTGGCTAGTCCTCCAAGGACTCTGCTGCTTGATTAGCTTATTGCTCGGCTTCCGATTTTCGCGTCTCGTGTTCTTCCTCGTCTTCTCCTCTTCTTCCTCCCCTTCCTCCACCGGCACATACACCGCTCTTCCAATGACATTGCCGTCCCCAACTGCCACGCCGCCGGAGAGGAATATATCCGCCGTCGGCGGTGGGAGCAGGGTGGTGGTCGGGAGGCAAGGGATACTGATTAGGCCGTGGCCGCATCCCGATCCGGAGGAGGTGATGAAAGCGCATAAGTTAATTGAGAGGGTTCAGGCGGAGCAGAGGTCTCAAGACGGGGTTAAGAACCCTAGAACTGTGATTGCGATCACGCCAACTTATGTCCGGACTTTCCAGACGCTGCATCTCACGGGTGTGATGCATTCTTTGATGAACGTGCCGTACGATCTCGTTTGGATTGTCGTGGAGGCCGGCGGCAACACCAATGAGACCGCCTCGTTGATTTCAAAATCAAGATTGAAGACCATCCACATCGGATTCAATGGGAAAATGCCTGTTTTGTGGGAGCATCGGCATAAGTTGGAATCACAGATGAGGCTTCATGCTTTAAGGTATCTTGATGTTGATCCTAACTCTTTGCCTTGGTTTTCTTTATATTTCGCATTAGTTTAGATAAAAGCGTTTACTATAGTGGTATGTGGCATGCCTTTTTTCATATGTTGAGGTGTTTCAACTGCGCAGAGTAGTAAGAGAAAAGAGGTTAGATGGGATTGTGATGTTTGCAGACGATAGTAACATGCACGCTTTGGAGTTGTTTGATGAGATCCAGAAAGTGAAATGGGTTGGTGCAGTTTCAGTTGGGATTCTTACACATTCAGGAGGTTCTGAAGAAGGAGAATTACTCTTGAATTGGAGAAATGATAGTGAAAAAGATGAAAAATATGCACAAATGCCGGTTCAAGGTCCGGCTTGTAATTCTTCAAACCACTTGGTTGGGTGGCACACCTTCAATACACTACCATTTGTGGAGAGGAGTGCAAGGTATATTGGTGACAGGGCAGTTGTGCTGCCAAAGAAGCTGGAGTGGGCTGGGTTTGTATTAAATTCAAGATTGGTGTGGGAAGACATGGACAAGCCAGGTTGGGTTAAGGAGTTGGAAGAGGTTATTAGGGAGGGAGAGGATGTTGAAAGTCCTTTGTCCTTGCTAACTGATGCTTCAGTAGTAGAGCCCCTTGGTAGCTGTGGGCGCAAAATTTTGCTGTGGTGGCTACGTGTTGAGGCACGGGTGGACAGCAAGTTCCCTGCCAGGTTAATCTTCTGCCTTTTACATTCAGAACATGCAGTGTTGTGGTTCTTTATTGAACTAATTCTTTGAAATGTATTTTAATTTGTTTACATAATGCTCCTTGCATTGTTCATCCTTCTAAAGCTTGGATTTTGCAATTGTATCTGATAGGATATACAATGTTGTTTAAACTCAGTCAATTCCTTCATCTAAATTTTTATGTGTGGGAATGAGCTATGCTGAACATGCAGAGTTTCTATATCCATTTTTATATGTAATGTTGACGGTGTGAAGATGTTTGGCTGATCAACTGTCTTTTTGATTGAGAATTACCTGAAATCTAGATATTAAGATACCAGATGACCCTACTAATAGTGTTGAAAGGTATGTAGGTATTTGGACCTTCCCATAGAGCTGGTTTCTACGACCCAGCCAGCTTTGATCATACCACTTGATACTCAGTCCCTTGCCATTTGAACTGTCGATCTTGGCATTTCTAAGATTCTGTTAATTGTTGTTGGAATGTGATTACTATAGGCAAATTAATCCACAAATAACACCCCAAATCAAATGTTTAAATTCCAACGCTCCAAAGTCCATCACCACCCCTGTCACATGATTTACCAATATATTTATAATTCAATGCTTGTTTTAGTGTGTTCACATTGCGCATGGACATGACATGCATGACAGATGGCTGGCTGTTCCCAGTGGCTTCCTTTTATACTGCCATACCGTATGAGTCCTTGCTGATTGTCCAAATAAGAAACAGATATATACCGGAATGTTGTAATGTAATTGCCATATATGATAACATAATCTGTTCAGAACTTTTTGCACGTTTGTTTATCATCTACACTATCTTTTACATTGTTGCTTCATATACCTGTGCCAAATTCTTCTCCAACTTGTGATATTTTTTGTATTTATTAGTGAATGCTGGGGCTGAGGGATGGGATTGTGACTTTGGTCCCTTTGTCAAAAATAGCAATTTTGTTTATTTTTCCATCACCCTTCCTCCCTCAACACCAAAAAACCAGATTTTTTTGAACTTGTATTTTCCTTTCAATTATTAATAGAAATAGGAACCTGAATTTTATGCTATGAAGCAAGGAAGTGGATACAAGGACTCAAATGAAATGTGGTTATTTCATTAGGCATATGAGGTTTAACTTTTTGCTTTATTGGGAAAACAACTGTAGCCGATTCACTTCTATTGCAGTATTGGCACCTTGCATGAAAACTAAGTAGTTCAGTAGCTATGATTTTGCTCAGACTGTACAACTAGAGTTTATTATTATTGTTTTCAATTTTAGGGGAGATCTGAAATTGAACTTTTAGAACTTGCTTCTGTTCTTAAACATATACTTAAAATTAGTGGCGTCAATGCGTGTAACCTGCATACCTTTGTCATGATTTTGGCTTCTGCTTTAGATGAGTGAAGTTTGTACTAATATTTCTTTGTTTGCTTTGACCAATCTAGACTTCTCTTGTAGATAGAGAACTTGGATACCAATTTCCTCAATAGACCAAAATTGACATCTCTAATGGAAGAAAGCAAGAATTTGGCTTACATAAATTAGTTTTGATCAAGTCTAGTTTCAAAATGTGATAGAAGTATGAAATTCAAGAATTCAGTCATATACTACCTATTCACAACTTTGTCATTCTTTGATCTGTTACCATGACATGTTGGTGCAACCGATATCAGTTGTTTTAATGAAGTGATGAACCAACTATATGTGATTAAACACTCTGTTTACTCATCTGCACATTTTTTATTTGCTTAAACAGCTTTGCAAAATAAAATTCTTTTCCCATGCAGATGGCTAATTGATCCTCCCTTGGACATCACTGTCTCTGCAAAACGCACACCATGGCCAGATGCTCCTCCTGAACTCCCGTCTTCTTCTGTTGAAAAAGTCATCAGCACCCAGAACACCGAAAGGCATCCAACCAAGGGCGGGACAAGAAGGAAAAGGAGTTCCCGAAGCAAGCGGAAGCGTGCGCCAAAAGTTCTCGATGTGCGTGCTTCTTCTACAAGACAATCTTGAGATAACTAGAACGTGCGTGTGATCTCAGATTTTACCCCCCAATGTGAATTTGTTACCATTAGCAAAGCTGGCCTTTGACACCCGGAATATGAGAATGAGACCTCTGATATCGTTCTGTAAATTCGTGAAGGCATCTGTTACACACACAATAGCCAGTTTGATACGTACATCCGGATTTTTGTTTTCCCTAAATTTTCAGATTCATTTTCTGTGAAGTATTTTTCTTAAATCAGTCTCCTTGGTTCTTGGTGATTGCTATTCCTGTGGGATGGTTGAATCCTGGCTCTGGCCCCCGTTTCACATTTGCTGCTTGGAAGAACGTGCATTCACTTCCTCCCACGATTCACAAATGATTCTTAAAATAGAAATCATGGATCTATTTTTGGTTGTCCGAACTTGTGGAATAATAGAGCACTGGTGCTGCCTATAACGATAGCGTGCATCATCTGCTCTGCTCTGCAACAACCTGTTGAGTCCACAGGCATCCGAAAGTTGCTTGGAGAGAGATTTTTGCCATTCCATTTGCCCATAAAGGGCTGTGACTTTCCCACCTGCTCCGACAGTGGGTTCTCGGCCGTTCTACGAAGAATTTCTGGTAGGGGTAGGTGGGCGCGAGGTGGCGGTGCTGCTGGGGAAAAAATCTCGGCCAAAATGGCTGAGTGGCGGCTAGTTCACGGCAGTGTTCGATCGCCCCTTTTGTTTTTAATTCTTCTTTTGGAATTCTGTTTTTTTTTAAAAAAAATTTTTTTCTCTCAATGTGAAGTGTATCATTGAGAAGTGAATCGAATTAGGAAATACAATCTAACTCTTATACCAATTGATATGAATCAAAAAATCACAACGGAAACAATAGAGTAGTGAACGGTGTAATCGAACTTGAATTATAGATCTCAAGGACGCAAACTGAGCAATGAACGCAGACTCAACGTGGTAGAATTAGATTGGACTCGATATATGCGATCACAATCAACACACTAGAAACTGATTGATACATCACGAATCATACAGACCACTATAGAATTATTAGATTTGGGGGATTGAAATTCACAAGAAATTGAACTTACAATTTCAAGGAATTTAGAAAAGAATTTTAAATTGATTAAAACTCAATGCTTAATAATGACAGTGAAATCGAATTTATAGTTAGCTTGAAAAACCTTAGCGCATATAAGGTTGGGTTTCCCTTAATGAGTTTATTTATACGTAGCCTAGTTCTGAAAATAATTAAAAATAAAATAAAATATTCAAATATAAACTTAGGCTAGTCTATTTGTTCATTTGCTTCTAGGTCATCAATCAAGTGCAGAATATTTACTCGGCGCCTTTCATTAGGTTCTTCAAATTTATGTTTACATGTGATCTCCTCTTAAATTTCGTGCACCAATACATTGATTGCTTCATTAATTCTATTTGCTCGTATCCTAATTATTGGTCTAATTGGAATTACCAAGGGATGTTCCTTATCACGCTAGACGTTCACGTCAAAAATTTTAAAAAATATATTGTTGGATAGAATCTTTAGACTGTGTAAATTTTAATAAGATGTAAATAAATGATCATATAGAAATAAATATATTGAAACAGATTGCTTAGAGCGAAATTTCTTTCTATTTTATTTTATTTTTCAGAAACTATTATCGCAGCTTCAGTCAATCATATGACCAATCAAAAACTTCTTTTTATTCTATGTTTTTTTATAAGCTCTGGATTAAACACATACTTTATGCAAGATGGATTATTAATCTTTAAAAGGAATTACTTATTTATAGAAATTGATCGTACCTCAATTACATTTCTAGCCTTAGCCAGCATCCTCCGTAATGAAAAAGGATTACAAATAATTTCTTTTACACTAACATCAAGGTTTTGTTTGGAACACATATCATACCATCTTAACTTTTCTTCAAACTTTACTTAACCAAACATATTATCCAACAAACATTCGTCCAAATTTAAATTTAAATTTTTTCTCTCATATATATATATATAATTATTTATTTTTAAATGATTATGTCTACTCATAATCACATTAATACCACATGTATGTATACATAAACTCACGTTTGTTTATATATATATATATATATTTGTTTTGAATTTAAACATTATCTCTAAATATCATGTACAATATCCTCTAATTATTATAATATATTTTATTACATTTAAATAAATAAAAACTTTTAAATTTTATAACCAAATTTATTATTAATTCCAACATAAGTTACATCAAATATTACCTTTCAACAAAACCCTTCTGGCAATTATAGCCAAGAATCAGAATATCAGATCAACAAGAATTCTCGTGTAGCTTTTTTTTTTTCTTTCTTGAATTTGTTCTTTGCCGCGTGAATGAATATGCCGTTCATAATTGCTAATAGCCAAAATTTAATTTATTTTTATGTAATTTAATTGCTCATCGCACTATCAAAACGAGTGGCATAATATTTATCAATATTTGAGTATAAAAGTTAATAATTGGCTATAACGTGAGGATGCATCGCCGTTCGGTGGTCTCGTGGCTATCAGATTGAAGGTGCGGTGGCACTTACGTCCAGACCAACGGCAGAAAAGCTTCTTCCCGGGGACATCAAGGGCCTGCTCCGTGGCGGATTCTTATTTGCGGGTGTTGGGGCTCCGGCAAGTTTGCCTCTTGTGACCCTTGTTTTGCGGGCAGCCCGCCCGAAAAACATTGGTCTGAGAAAAAGATAAATAATTTGGGATGAATGGGCTCCGATTACCCAATCAGGCCCCAACCCATGTCCAGGTTCAGTCATAGACAATGGGGAACTGTCTACCAATAAATATATACTGTCCTTTTTGGTTCAGAAACTACGTTTGTAAGTTCAGAAATAACCACTAACCCACACGTAGATGATAATACTTGAAAAATTCTGGATTTTGTTAGAACTTATTATCATCATTTACCAATTTAAAATCCTTAAGCTTTGTTTGGATTGAAATCTTGTTGTTATAAAATTTGTTGTAGTAATTTAAGAATAATATAAAAATAAAATAGAGAAAGAAATAAAGACTTTTATTTTGATGAGTAATATATTGGAAAAAAAGTAATTCGAAGGAAATTTGCATCCAAACATAGCCTTAATTTTCCCCTAGAAGTAGGAATTTGTCTAATATCAAGTCGTCGAATCGTAAAATAGAGTTCAATGAGTACATGCAAGAAACAAGCTTCATTGCACCTTTTATGTATTTATTTGACTTTAACATACAATTTTGGACGACAATTTGGAAAAATAGAAAATAAATGTTTCTCTTTTGCCTTTCAAACAATAGTGATTGAGAGTGAGCTATCTTCGTTCTTGGTGATTTAAGACAGAGTAAATTATTACTTCAAGTTCTTTAAAGGCAAGCACACAAAAAATGTTATATGATTTTTCTTGCCTATATAAATCCCTTCTCGCATGGCTTCTTCATCCCTAAACAACTGTTAAGATTTCCTCCTATTTAGTCCCACAAACTCTTCTCCCTCTCGCGCTGCATGGCCATGCGAGTGTTCATACCCACAGCCCTTCTCGTCATCAGCTTTGTATTCCCAACAACACGCGCAGCAGATCACTTCTCCATCATAGATTATGACAGGAAACACGTCCCATCACGGCGGAGCGGTGAACAAGTGAAAGGGCCTGTTCGAATTGTGGCTGGCAAGGCATGGCAAGGTGTACAACGGAAATGGAGGGAAGGACCGAAGGTTTGAGGCTTTCAAGGATAATCTCCAGTTCATCGACGAACACAACTCGGGGAATAGAAGATATAAAATGGGATTGAAACAGTTTGCCGATCTGACCAACGGAGAGTTCAAATCCATGTACTTGGGCAACGGGACCGATGCCACGAGTCGGTTTGTGAAGTCCAGGAATGCTAGCCGGAGGTATGCTGTCCGGGCCGGCGAGGAGTTTCCGGAATCTGTTGATTGGAGGGAGGAGGGCGCCGTTGCTCCCATAAAAAATTAGGGAACCTGTCGTGAGCTTTGCTTTCTGTTGTTTCTTTTTTCTGGCTTTGTCTTGTTGGTTCTCTCTTGGAAGTTTCAGGAATAAAAGAGGAAATGAAAGGGTGAAGAGTTAACAACAGAAGATACTATTTACACTGAGAAGATAAGAATATGTATCGATTGGGGTGACATTGGAAGTTCTTACATTCTGATTGCAGCAATAGTTTCATATGAAGTATTTCTCTCAATTTCTCATTAACCTATATATACCACAGAAGAAACTTAATCTGTCCATTTCCGTTAAATGTGTATCAGGAAACTGTGGGGCTTTCTCAACAGTTGCTGCTGTTGAAGCATAATCAAGATTGTTACAGGGGAACTGATCACTCTACCTGAGCAAGAACTGGTGGACTGTGACAGAACTGAGAATGCTGGCTGCAATGGAGGCCTTATGGATTATGCCTTCAAGTTCATTATTTCTAATGGTGGCATGGACACTGAGAATGACTATCCTTACAGGGGCGTTGATGGAAAATGCGATCCCGTCGGGTTGGTATTTGATGTCTTAAGCCAAGATGAAACATTTATCTTTCAAACAACCTCTTTCCAATTGATGTTTCTGATGATTTGTTGCAGAAGAACACAAAGGTTGTCAGCATAGATGGTTATGAAGATGTGCCTCAGGATGAGAGAGCCTTGCAGAAGGCGGTCTCCCATCAACCGGTTAGCATTGCAATTGAAGCCAAGGTGAGAGCCCTCCAACCCCACATTGGTAACTAATTAATCTATTTGTCTTCCTGTTGCCTGCATCATGCCATGACATGCTTTCAAGGGCAAGATTTATGGATCAGAACTGCATGCAGCTACCTATTTACGGAGTAAAAAGCTTATTAGGATATTGGTTATGTCTTCTCGGGTGTATTTACTGCTGAATGTGGGACACAATTAGACCACGGAGTGGTGGCTGTTGGCTATGGCACAAAAAATGGTGTGGATTACTGGATTGTGAGGAACTCATGGGGGGCTAACTGCAGTGAGAATGGAAGGTAACATACTCGGAAATCCCTATGGCAAGTGTGGGATTGTGATGGAAGCTTCTTATAGCACAAAGAGTGGCAAAAATCCAAGCATGCCACTGAATGAGATGAGCAGTGTTTTATGTTTGGAGGATTCAGTTCAAAAGCACTAGTTTTCATTAGTCTCTGTTGATCAATTTGTGTGGGACTCTATGTTCTGAATTTCCTGTACCACTCTCCCGGACAAACATATTTATTCCAAGGCACTTCTAGGATTCGACTTTGCTAGCAAAAGTTGCCTTTGATCCACTCTTGCAGTTCCTATCAGATGCTGTGGTGGTTGCTTTTTTGGGCAAAATAGAATGAATCTGAGTGAGGCCTAATAGATGCATTTGGTGCTCCTGAGTCATGATTATATTTTATCAGTACCGATTACCTTTGACAAAAACTGGAAATATAAATCCAACAAGCTCGTGTGCAAAAGCATATCTCCACCAGAGTTCAAACAAATGGGCCAAAATTTTCACTGTGACACTGCTGGGATGTCCAAGTTTTAATGACGTGTACTCAGCACAAAATTTGAATACGTGCAAATGGGAATGTTGGGTTGAGACCGGGATGTAAAACAAAAGTCCCGATTCAGCCTATTGAATTTAGAACAGGCATGAAGCCGAGTCCAGCCATGATAGGATGTTTTATGACAAGAGATCTTCCAATGAGGTTATAGGAGTGTACACGGTCGGGTTTGGTTGGATTATGATAAAAATTCTACTTGATTTCACATAGACAGGTTCATAAAAAATTAAAACTGTGGCGGGTTACACATCTTTTCAAATTGAGAGGTTTGGTTCGACAGATTAGTTGTGATTTGACAATCGGATTAGCTATTTGCCGAGCTATAATATATATTTTTTAAAAATGAACTTATAGTTGTAAATAATGATATTTTAAGTCTATTACAATTTTATTTATTAATACATTGTCTGAAAAACAACACTTATTTAATAAAATAATATTTTTATTTCCCTTTCTCTTACTTTTTACACTATTTCTAAATTTTCTCACAAACTTTTCTTACATTTGCACTATAAAGTGAATTAAACACATTGAGACTTTCTAATGAGGTTACAGGAGTGTACACAGTCGGGTTTGGTTGAACTACGACAAAAATTCTACTTGACTTGACATAGCCACTATAAAGTGAATTAAACACGTTGAGACCTTCTAATGTGGTTATTGGAGCGTACACGGTCGAGTTTGGTTGGAATATGATAAAAATTTCACTTGATTTAACATAAATAGGTTCATAAAAAATTAAAACTGTGGCGGGTTACACATCTTTTCAAATTGAGTGGTTTGGTTCGATCGATTAGTTGTGATTTGACAATCGGCTTAGCTATTTGCCGAGCTATAATATATATTTTTTAAGAATGAAATTAGAGTTGTAAATAATGATATTTTAAGTATTTTACAATTTCATTTATTAATACATTGTCTGAAAAACAAAACTAATTTAATAAAATAATATTGAATTTTATCATTCATACATATTAGTTTTTCAATTGTATATTATTAGTTTATATTCATGTATGTAAGTTATAATAAAAAATAAAAGAATTATTCATAAGTACAACTAAAACTAAGAATAGTAAAAATGAAGAGAACCAATATATATTATCAAATAAGGCAAGTTTTGTTATATTTATAAAATAAATGTATGTGAATAAAAAATATTAAACGTTCTTGACGTACACATTATGTGTATATGTGTGCATAAGCGATTGGATTATGGGTTAGACTATTTACAAATGTTGTATTTGCAACTCACCACATTGAGGGTAGGGTTTTGTACACCCTTCCTGGTTGTAGTTGTAGTCAAATGTGTAACTACATGCATGGATAATCTCACGAATAATTCAATAACTAATTCAATGAATTATTCAAAAACAGTCAATATTTTATGTGAATAATGGCGTGAGAACCTTAATTTGTATTCTAATAACAACAATAATAATTTAAGGTGTCATTAAATTGTAATATTATTTAATTTTCTATATATCGATCATATATCTCTCTCCTACGTTTGATTTATGTAATACTCAGAATTTTTGAATGTTAAAGATAATAACAATATTATTAGCAAAGTTATGGGTGGATAATTTAATTATTTAATTGTCTAATTATTTATTAATTTTTGTGTAAAATTATGATGGTGATGATAGTTGAGGATGGGAAGATGTATACACGTATTTGTATTAGCCAATTTTGTAAATAAATAAGAGGACATTTTTCGATATCTATACAATGTAGAAATAAGAAAAATTAGGAGTTGGATAGCCCAAGAAAAAAGTTTGGGCTATGCTAAACTAAAAATTTAAAAAGTTTAGTGTATTTCAAATACTGAAATTTCCTAGTATAAACAGGGCATTAGAGTGAGAGTAATAAAACTATCCCCTCTCAAGTATTCAGCCATGTAATTGAAAGAAAGAGGAGAGAGAGAGAGAAAACTTTCAACATGGACGCGAGGTAAATTATTGGTTTAAATCTTGTAGTCCTCATGTATATGTATCTAGGAAATGGATTTTCTGATTTGATATATGAATTTTTATAAGCTACACATAGTTTGAATTGCTATATATATATATAACAATAATTGATTATTTAATTCAGTATATTTTATTTTTCTTTAATCTTTTTCATTGAAATTTTATAATTATGCCCTTGATGACCACCCTATTTAAAAACGTAGGTTAGTAGAAAGAAATATCATTTAATATTTAGATGGCATTTAGAATAGATAAATTAAAATGTTATAAAGTTCGGAAGACTTACAGTGGCAGCTGGATTGAATATACATGTTAATGTCTTCAAACGTGGAATAATTAGTTGGCTGCGAAATAATGGAGCCAAATTTCGTCTCACATCATTTTCAGAAAATATGAAGTCATGACAACGTTTGGTTGTTTATTTTGAAGGGGGCTGAAAAGATTTTGAAGGTTTGAAAGTTATATTTGATAGTAATTAAATTTTGATAAAAATGAATATTTAATTTTTTTTTGAATTCAGTATTTATATATATATATATATATATGCACACACACAACACGTGTATAATATGTAACAGTGATTGAAAGATATAATATAATTTACAAAATTTATAAAGTATAAAAATATATAAATGTGAGCATTTGTTTGTGTATATATACGAGTGTTTAATTGTGAATGCGTGTAATAATTGAATTTATAATAATTAGAAAGAAAAATTTTCAATTCAAAGCTAGATAGAAATTTTTGTGGTGTTCTGGTAAAACATTGGAGGACTTCAAAGCCCAACCAAATTATGTTCCAAACAAAGTCTACTTGGGCTAGTGTATCATTATATAAACAATGAATATTAACGACTGTTGAATCCTTAAGACAGTAACTGCCCCTCACAGAATGGTCAAAGGAAGGACACAGAACTGGTAAAAGTAAATTCACATGTTATAAGAAATTAACATAGTCATGGCTAACAACGTAATGTTATAACTAGTGTTAATCTTTTCCATTTTTCAAGTTTATTCTATCCATTCATTCCTAGTTAAATTTACTTCCTTGTAGACATTTCTAAAACATCTCTCAAAGAGTGGCTATCTAGATGCACGTCTCTATTAATGATATTTTTTAAATACATAATAAACTATATTTAATTATTATAAAAAAGACTACTGACTATAATGGTTGTCGCATTTTAATTTTTAACTGGAATTTTTTATAATTCTTGTACTATATATCTCTACCACTTGTTATCATTATAATTTTTACCTCATTTTCAACCATACACCAAACTCTCGATAAATCAATCCAAAAATCTTACCGGTAGTTTAATCATTTTTGGAAAACCTTCAAGAGCACATTTTTCTTGTAAAACAACAATTTAAATTAAGTCAAAACTACTACTAACTTTCAGCCTAATATGCAATATAATAATATATACATATTTTTCCATTTTCCAAAACTCTAGCTTTGAATGAGAGGGCATGGATTTGCTATTTTCCTTCCAAATATTATAAAAAATGTCCCGCCAGCAAAGGCTAACGGCAGGCGTTAACATCCATGCACGTCCTCCTCATTGAATTAATCAGCTTTTACTTTCTGTATCGTCTCGTCAAAAGTCCACACATCTTTTCTTATTACCTCTCTAAAACCAAACCCTTATGCTGTGTTTGGTTCTTGGAATTTAAGAAGGAAAAAATATAATTTTGATTATTTAGTTAAGAAGAAAAATCTTATGAAAAAGAAACTTAAGAGAAAATTATAATTTAAGGAGGAAAATTACAATTTCGTCGCAAAATAGTAAGAAAAATGGAGGGCAATTATTTTTAACTCTTATTTTTTATTCAAAAATTTCTCCAATTCTATTTATTTATTTATTTTTTCATTATTTTTTTTCAAAGTATAAAAAATTTTAATTTGATTTGATTTTTTTTTAATTTTTTTCTTTCTTTATTGAAGTCTTTCAATTAAACATTATAAAAAATTTTGAATTATTTTTTCATTTTCTTTTTCACTCTAAATTTTACAAACCAAACATGCTGTAGGTCAACAGTACTCAGCGGTAGACGGGACCCACCGGTTACTAGCCTTCCATGTGAAGTCCTACTCCGCGCTGTCCCTTTATTTCCTTGCATTGGCGCTTTCCGTTCCGTGCCAGGCCTTATCTGTGTAAATCAACGTAGAAATTGAATGACATTTATATATATAAGTTATTATGTATAAAGAATAAGAAAAAAAATAGAATTTTTGTTACTTGGATGAAAGAGACACTGAATAACTCTTAAAATTTGGTTCTTAAATTATATGTTTGGTAATTGAAGTTTGTGAGGATATTTTAAAATCAAAAGTTAGATTCCAAACATGACCTATTGTTTGAACGTATAGAACTTGGTAGATGGCGTATGGTTGCGACGTGGCGGTCGAAGTGTGGTATTTTCTTGAGCACTGTGTGAATGCGGTGGCACTTTATATTTTCTTGTCACAGTCTCCTCGAGGATTAAAGAAAAAGAAAGAAATTTTAACAACACTTCTCAATTCCTTTTCCATTTTACCACAATGAAGCAATGCTAAATTATTGGAAATCCAAATCGAAATTCAGAAAAGTTGAAAAAAAAGGTGAGGACTTTATAGAGGTCTGCGCAAAGTAATCCATTTTTATTAGGAATGCAGATAAGCCAGTCAAGTGTGGCTTTTTGTTATTATTATTATTATTATTTTCTCGTGTTTCTGCTGCATGTGTCGATGTATTGACTATTATCGAATCAGGGGATTTAATTATTTCTTCATCAGAAATAGTTTTTATGGATATGACTTAGTGAAATTAGTAATTTGAGAACAATTTTATTCTGTCATCGTCGTCGGTAGAGTTTTATGAGTTTGCATCCACTGGGGTTCCCTTGAACGCGGACTCTGTGAACGAATTGTTTGACAAAATGCCCGAGTAAAAAAGAAACAGGCAAGTGTCCGTAGCTTGGCATTGACTTATAATCCTGGCATTTAAGCCTCAAAATTACAGGAAATAAACCGCAGAAATTGTGGGTAATGTTGTAATAATCTAATTTAGTTTAGGAGAACTACAAAAACAATTACACGAGCGCGCGCGCACCAACAATAAAAAATAAAGTATGGAATGTCAAATTTGTTACGGTAGTTTAGGCGAACAACACTAACGCCTTTATACACAAACTTTACACCTTCTCTCAAGATGGTTGATCAGTTGATAGCACTAAAACACCTCCGTTCTGTGCTTAATCTACTATCCTTAGGCTTAATTATCAAACATTCAGTCGGTTTGTGTATAAACGAGGTTGTTCACACACTTCAAAACTCACAAGAATATAAAAATCTCTCAAGAACACAAGCTCTCCCACAGCTAGCAATTAGAGTCTTCTCGTTTGATTCTCCACGTTTGGAATGGCTCCAATTTATTGGAGATGAATCCACGTTATTTTCATTCCAAGAAGACTCCTTGTTAATAGCAATTTGATTATGATTAGGTTTGTTAGAGATAAGCATCAAACTAATGTTGCAATGTTGTCTTTGACATGCAGTAAAAGTTTAAGACAGTCAAGTGATTGAAATTTTAAACCAAATTGATTTCAAACTTATTTACTTCAAGACTTCTAACACCTCTTGCATTTTATCTTCAATGCAATAGCCAATCTAGATACAAACCTTATCAAAAATTGGTCCCTTAGATTTATTTAATCAATCCGTCCAACTTATTATCAACCTTCAAAAGTCTAAATTTATCTAAACATCAAATACCATTGGACGTTGCATAGAAGTAGTTGTGCAGAAATGTGTCAACACAATTATGGTAACAATCTTCACTTTTAGCACATTTGTGGCACAACCAATCCAAAGCTTCCATTAATAGCTCGCTAAGTAACATCAATAACAATAAAATACTTCCCCTATTTTAAATACTCATACTCCCCCTTTTCCTTTGAAACTTTTCTTCCCTTTTGTGCCATACATTAGCTAAAGGATAAGCAAATACTAAGGGGATGCTAACCATACCTCATGGATGATCAATAACACATTAGCACATTTGTGGCATAACCAATCTAAAGCTCCCATTAACAACTCGCCAAGTAATATCAATAACAATAAAACACTTACCCTATTTTTGATAATCATACACCTCTCTTTCTTTGAAACTTTTTCTCCCCTTTTGTGCCACACATTAGCCAAAGGGTAAGCAAATGCTAAGGAGATGCTAACCATACCTCATGGATGAGAGGGACAAACTCCATCTGTTGGAGCATTATCATAAGAAACTATAACAACATTATTAGTATTTATTACAAAATGTCCTATGCATTGTTGTGTATGGTGTTGTAACAATATTTTTTTGTTTGTCTTCTATTTCATCATGGTTCCCAACCATCATCCTATCAAAACAATTTTGAGTTATAGATAAATCCTTGTTGCAACGTTTGGCAACCAATGTTCTATATGCTCTGCTTGAATATTACTCTTTTAAATTTCTCTAAAATTCATGTGCCTATATGCATAGCTTTTGTAATTTAAAAGATTACCTTTACGATTGACATGCCATGCTTCCTTTGAACAATCCTTTGAGGATGCATTAGCTATAAAGCATTTGAGGTCTGATTCCCACATTTGCTTTATATGACCTCTTACCTTTCATATTGCTAACATTACTGATTCGCAGCACGTGTTCAAACAATGCAAAGCACCTTCCTACTGGATGACTTGGTGACATGATCAAAGGTGGGGCAGCAGAAAAATAAAAATAAATTGAACCCAAATTAGATTCCAAAAATGTGAACCGTACATCAAAGTGCTTAACCCAACGTATGGAATCCAAAATTGAACCAAAAATCTGATAAATTGTGTGATAGGATAGTTATAATCGATACGCTAAGATCGATTGATACACCACAATTCACTCAAAAATCACTTATATTGAATCGATTTGAACAGTTTCAAATCCAAAGAAAGTTAGGCGGTCTCATAACTATTAATTCAAATATATCTAAGATCACCCTGTTTCAACTGAATAAATACTATTTACACTAAATACTATCAGACTCTAACCTAAAAAGCCCATGTGATCCAACTTATTAATAAAACTCATTAACTAATAAAAATAAAAATAATAAATGTTAAAATAAAATTCGATGAATCCTTAGATCACGTCATACCCCTCTTCTTGATGACGAATTGTCATCAATTAGAGCTTGTGTCCTCTTGAATGAAATACGAATCTCTGAAAGCTCCTTAACTCTTTATCATCCTGTGAAACTTCAGCTTGATCTTTCTATAAGTCCAACACAGAAATATCAATAGGAATTCATATAAAGAAATATGAAAAAGTACTGACAACTTATCTGAATATGTCTATACAGTCTATACAAATAAAAATATCTTCAACTCCTATACAGCACAATTGGACAGAGTATCTGTTAGATGCTCAAATGAATCAACGTACACGTGACTCTATAGAAGTTCAATCTCCCAATCTTTTACTTATTCTTAATTCTTGTGGCTGTCCTCAACTTCTACTTTAATTTTTATAGATTCTTCCTTCTCAAATTTATCCTCCTTAATTTCTACTACAACTTCTGTTGTTTCTTCTTGTTCATTCTCCTCTTTATCAATTTCCAATTCGTCATTAGAACTGCCATTATTCTCGTGCTGCAAGTCTTTGAATTCTACCTCTTCTTTACTCTCTTCATTCACAGGCGATATCTTCATTGATTAGCTTTTCTCAGGATCCCTGAGTCGGCTGAAACCAATGTGAGTATAAACTTTCTCATTTGAGTGTCCTCTTTAGAAACAGTTAAAGTACAATAGGTCATTATCAAGTACAAGATAAGGGATAGAAATATCATTGACTTCCTCAACCTTCCTCAATCGATCATCTATTTTATCCATAGTTTAGACCTTTTTAGAATTATTTTAGATATCGTCTTCAATTCCTTATTAAAAGACTCATACATACATCTATTATCATCAAAATTTTCAATTTGACCAGTACGATGTCGAGTCATAATAATGTAAAAGTACTACTTAACCCCACAGTTTTTCAATCTTTTTTTCTTCACCTTTCCTTTTTTTTGCCAATTCGGTCCTAGTGTTAAATTAGAATTCAATACAATTAGTTTTGATACCAACTTACGTGATCAGAGGGGGGTAGCGGAATAAAAAAAATTAAACATAAACTGGATTCCAAAAACGTGAACCATGCATCAAAGTGCCCAACCTAACGTATTGAATCTAAAATTGAACCAAAAATTTAATAAACGGTGTGATAGGACGGCCATAATCGATACGCCGAGATCAATTGAAATGTCACAACTCACTTAAGAATCACTCCTATTGAATCAATTTGAACATTCTCAAATCCAGATAAAGTTGGGTGTCTCATAACTCTTAATTTAAATATATCAAAGATCTCCCTGTTTCAATTGAATAAATATTATTTATACTAAATACTATCAGATTCTAACCTAAAAAGTCCATATGACCCAACTTATTAATAAAACCCATTAACTAGTAAAAATAAAAATAATAAATGTTAAAATAAAATTCGACGGATCTTTGGATCACGTTACCTAGTTTTTTGCAATAGAAATAGAATTCATTCGATCTAGTCTTCTTTTTTCTTTTGAAATTCTTAGCAATAGTTGTTGAATTGGCCTTTTGTAGTGTTGTTTCTTTCACAAATATGATTTCCTTTTATTGTTGGGTAATACTTTCGTCTTTTTCCACAAAGCCCAAAACTATTTGATCTTTTGCAACTTTTCCCATAGACAAGACATCATCTAGTTAGGCTTCTCCAAAATTTTAATTTGTTAAGTGTATCAATAGTTTTATTTACTCTATTTTTAGCTTCATGATATAACTTTTCAAATTTCTTTCACTGCTCTTTCAAATTGTTGAAAGCATTCTTTAACCTCTCTTTATCGCTCTTCAAGAATCCTACTTCGTCCTTCAATGTTTTGTTCTCTGAAGGTAGGGTTATCAATTTATTACATGCTAATTGATCAGTAAATAGCAAATCTTCTTCAATAATTTCATTGTCACTGCTACTGTACTTTGATTGATCTTTTGTTGTTACTATAGATGTTGCAATGTTGTAGGCTGTTTTTTGTGCTTTTTTGCTAATTGAGTCAAATGTCACATGGTAGCTTGTTTCATTGTTATCTTTCGACTCTTCTGATCTATCTTCACCTCAAGTCATGCTCTTAGTCTTTTCTTACTTCTTGAGACTATTGACACTCTCTTTTTAAACATGACCAATTTCACTACATTCATAACATTGAATTCCTTATCATTGGGACTTAGGTTTTTCATTCTTACCGTGATTTATATTCATCTCATATGTTTGTAACGAATATATAAGCTCATTAAGATGAAGATTGTTCATGTCGCTTGCTTCTTCTATATTAGCAACTTTTGAGGTAAATCTTTTAAGTAAAGAACATAAAGTTTTTCTCACAAGCTTAGCTTTAGAAAATTTTTTGTCCAATTGAAAGGCTTAATTTGTGATGTGACACAATTTTTCATTAAATTCAAAAACAATCTCATCTTCTCCAATTCTTAAAGTTTCAAATTGAGATACTAACATTTGAAGCTTAGAAATTTTAATAGCACTTGTACCTTTATGAATATTTTTGAGGATGTCTCAAACTTCTTTTGCTACCTCACATATGAATATTAATTTGAATTGATCCTCATCCACACCTATGAAAATTGCAGTAATTGATTTTGAGTTTCCTAAAGCAGATAGTTCTTCTTCAATGGTCCATGATTTCACATCTTTGACAATCTGCATACTTTTGGTGTTCATTTCAATTTGTGGTTTCCATCTATTCTCAATTGTATACCAAGCTCTTTCATATTAAATTTTATGAATATACGCATTTGTGACTTTTAATATGGATAGTTGGTACCATCGAGAAGTGGAGAATATACCGTAAATACTCCTTCTTTAGTACTCATATCTGTAGATCTTCAAAAATCATTAAGATCACACCCGCTTTAAATCAAGCTCTCTTAGGCAACTTGACTCTGACGCCACATGTGAATAATAGTGATATTGTACGTAATGTTGCATCAACGTGGTTTAGTTTAAGAGAATTTACAAAAACAATCACACGAGCACACACACACCAATATTAAAAATAAAGTATAGAGCACCAAATTTATTAACACAGTTCTAAGGTCTTATCCTATGTTTGTAGGTACTAAACTAGGATAACTTCACTAATTCAACCAAAGAATAGTGAAGCACAAGTTGAACAATACTAACATCTCTCCACATAAATTCTACACATTCTCTAAAAGTAGCTAATTAGTTGGTGACACCAAAATATCCCTATGTTGTATTTAATTTGACTACCTTGAGGCTCAATTCTCAAACATTCAGTCGATTTATGTATAAATAAGGTTGCTCAGACACTCACAAGAATATAAAGATCTCTCAAGAATATTAGCACTCACATAGCTAGCAATTAGAGTCTTTTCATCTTATTCTTCATGTCTCGAATGGCTCCTATTTATAGGAGACGAATTCAAGTTGTTTCTATTCTAAGAAGACTCTTTATTGATAGCAATTTGATTCTAATTATGTTTGTTGGAGGTAACTGTCAAACTGATATTGTAACGTTGTTGACAATCAAGTAATTGAAATTTCAAACCAATTCGATTTCAAATTTGTTTATTTCAAGACTTCAACTTTTCTTTAATTTTATCTTCACTGCAGCGGTGAATCCAACCACATACTTTATCAAAAGTTTGTCTTCATGATTTATCCAATCATCTAACTTGTTATCAACTATCAATAGTTTAAATTTATCTATATATCAAATACTATTAGATTTTACATAGAAATAATTATTTATAAGTATGTCAACACAATTATGGTAACAGAGGATAATTTACAATTTATAGGAATTTAAACTTTGTGTTTATGATTGGCTTGTATGCTCTATAGATTTATATATGTATAGTCTATGTAGGGCTGTCCATTTAAGATGGTATTATTGTGTGCTATGTTATTCTTTCCTGGGCGCGAAAATGAGCTTCCAAAGTTTTCATAAAACTAAAACAAAATGTAAATAAGGGTAGAAAAGGACAGGCGTGAAAGATCTCCAGATAAAACCCCTTCGCTGCTTACCCTTTTGGTTGGCTCCCAAATCTTACCGACTTTGCTGTTTCCCTCCGCCTCACTCTTTTTCAGTACCTGAGAGAGAGAGAGTAAAAAGAGAAAAAGAAGGGTAAAAGCAAACAGAAGAAGATATGACATTGAGCGCAAGATGCAATCTTTTGAGTTTTAGCTTCTTGTCTTAAAGATAATGAGCAGAGGATACAGTGCCTTCTTCTCAGAAGAAGAAGATGGTTTCCCGTGTTCAAGTGCAAGAATCCCTTCCTCAAAATTCAATCTTTGATTCCCTTTACTGCGAGGAAGAGCGTTTTGATGAAGATTTCAATGATGGGCCTGGCTTGAAAGAGCCAGAAACTGAGGATTTTAATGGGATTTGCAGAAGGCCCTTTGGTTTTTTGTTGGACCATGACCTTTTATGGGAGGATGAAGAGATTGTTACCCTGCTGTCTAAGGAGAAAAATCAAGTTCATTTGAACTACGATGATATAAATTCAGATGGGACCCTGAAAATGGCGAGAAGTGAGGCCATCAATTGGATGTTGAAGGTGATCGGACACTATGGGTTCACTGCCATGTCTGCCTTTTTAGCTGTGAACTATTATGATAGGTTCATCACAAGCCTATGCTTTCAGAGGGATAAACCATGGATGAGTCAATTGGCAGCAGTGGCCTGCCTTTCTGTAGCTGCCAAGGTGGAGGAGACTCAAGTGCCTCTTTTATTAGACATTCAAGTATGTTCCTTAGTTACAATTGTTCTTTCTTAGTGCTTTTGACTTTAGGTGTTTGTGGAAATGCTTCCTGTTCATAATGAGAAAAAAAATGGTTGGGGAACTTTGTTGTGTTGTTCATTAGTGTTGTGCTTGGTTCTGTTTTAGGTGGCAGAATCCAAGTATGTGTTTGAAGCAAAAACTATCCAGAGAATGGAGCTTTTGGTGCTTTCTACCCTCCAATGGAAAATGCATCCTGTGACTCCAATCTCGTTCTTGGATCACATTGTGAGGAGATTTGAGTTGATAAAGAACCTTCACTGGGAGTTCTTGAACAGATGTGAGAGTGTAGTTCTCTCTGTTATAACTGGTACGCAAATCGGTTAATTCTGATTCATTGTTCTGGCAAGTTTTCATTGCTATTCAATGAATTTGTGTTGATTGCCCCTCTAATGCAATCAACTTTATCACAAATGTAGATTGTAGATTTGCACGTTATCTTCCATCTGTTATGGCTGCTGCAACAATGGAATATGTTATTAGAGAGATTGGAACTTGTGATGCACTGGAATGTGAGAATCAAATTATGGGTGCTCTCAGAACTAGCAAGGTTCGCTTAGTTGATGGCTTCTCTCTTGACATCTTGAAGATATAGAAGTCCAATAAATTCTCTGCAAATATTTATACCTACACCAACATTGTTTAAGCTGTAAATTCTTGATCATGATTTGTTACAGGAAAAGATTGAAGATTGCCATAACCTTATCATGGAGATAATGGACGATCCTAACTGTAAGCTTGGCCGCAAGCGCAAACTTGAGCCCATACCAAGCAGTCCAAGTGGTGTCATTGATGCCTACTTTAGCTCTGATAGCTCAGATGAATCATGGGCTGTTTCATCGTCACCAGAGCCGTTGTCTAAGCGAAGCCGAACTCAGGAACATCACATAAGGTTGGCTGCCGCCAAGCAGTCTGTCTGTTGGAGTGGCTAATAGTCTTCATTGATGTCCCATTTTGTGACTTATCCCATTAGCGGCAATGGTTCTTCTTAATCCCTTTTTCCTCATATTTTCCATCATAATTAAATGAAATTATGCGGCAATCTCATTGTATTTTCCGTTCAACTCCATGTGATGGGTCCAGCATGTTTGACAATGGACTCCACCACCTCTTTCCTTTGGAATATAGAGTGAGATTGTAGCGGTTTCTAATCCATAGACCTTTATGGTCAATTAATATTCAAGAAATCATTTTGATCTGTAAATTATGTTGTCTATTTGCATGTTGTACTTAAATAATGCCTCAACCTAGATTAGATCGAATCAACGACGTGGATGGGCGTTCCACGCCCTTTGGTGTTTTCTTAGAAGAGAATTTAGTTAATTAAGAAGGCTTTTCAAAGTAGGACAGGTTGGCAATAGACTTTGGGGGTATTTTGGTCTAACTGTTCTTTTATTGAATTAAAATTGGAGAGATGTGCAGATAGCAGGTAACAGACTGTCGGCCAGTGAGATTCGAGTTGCGTTTTCGTAGATTTTTTCTTAATTGGTTTTGACTTGAATGACAAACAATTCTCCCGTCCCAATAATCCAATCTTGAATTTTGCATCTGCACAACTTAGGACTTCATTTCATATTATTTGGAATATAGGGAAGTTGTCAAGATGCTTGACAAGCATGATCTAGAACTTAATTGAGTAGCCTTTATTCTTGGAGGCACATGGATGCGAGGTCTAGGTATTGATTGTCATTTTGTGCTGTTGCCCAAATTTCAAAAGGTTGACAAATAGGACGATTGAAGGGTGGGATAATTAATGATGTGGTAATGATAAAAAAATGTCTCGAATTTGGAAGTATCTCAATCGGTCTTAGCCTCGAAGAGATTTGGTATTCTGCAAGGTATTGATCGAGAAGAAAAAACGTCAAGATCGGCTTAAATCTATCCGTGATCGGGGGTAAAAAGAAGCAAGCAAAAATATTAGAGGTCCGTCAAGATCGTTGCACCTTATAAACACAATCGAATTCAAAAATAAGTAGATCGATCTGAGCGGCAAATTTTAATTCAAGAAGTTGTTTAGATAGTTTGTTTTGAATAAAATTTACTTAGAATTATTATTTATTATTCAGATAGGGTTTGATACAAAGTTTAGATAGAATTTTTTTATTTATTTATTTTGATAATATTTATTAGATTTAGAATACATTTGATTACTTTATTCTAATAGAAATCCAATTCCTTAAAAAATGGACTCTACAGCTATAAATAGTGCATGACACTCGAGACCACTGTGATTAAACCTTATACTTCTTATATGAAATTTCATAATTATTTTCTTATATCTACATTTGAATTCGTGTGTTCTACAAACAAAACTCGTCCACATACAAGACTTGAGTTTGGGTGTATTTTGACGTTTTAAACACGATTCAATTATCATCTCATCTTAGTTCTTGAATTTGTTCGCGAAATAATCCCATCTCCACTTTCATAATTGAGTTGAGAATCTGCGCTTTTTGAGACCAATTATCCTCAAAAAAATGTCATCTTAGATGAAATTCAAGACCCAACAATTTTTATTGTGGACTGAAACTCGAGTGTGAACATTTTAAATCGATGAAATATTTGCAAATATTTCAAGCCATTGATATTGTGGGGTTGATTTTTTAAGCCAGCCAGCTGCCAGGTCAAGGTTTGATGGAAACACTGATTCGTGAGGATTTTCAACGGCACGAACAATCCATTTGGGCCCATTTGATCCCTGTCTGCCCTCTTTTCTCTGGACTAATTCACCTGCCCTGAAAAAAAAAAATAGTAACGATTGAAAGAAAGTAACCACCCAGTTGTCAATTAACAGTTCTTTCTGGCTGTAAAATTGGGGGTGGAGACGGTCTGTTGTAAGGAAAACAGAAACCTGAGAAAGAATTGAGACAGCGATGAGAAAACGACAGTCTTTTTGAGAGAGCTATATTTTCGTGTCATGTCACTATCTTGACTTGGTAAAACAGGTAATTGAGGGTTTTACTTCAGTGGTTATAATCACTTCCTGAAATTTCGCGACTGTGAGAATGCTTTAGGTGTCATTTTGTGCACAAATCACAAATTTTACAGCATTAAAAAAATTCCCCATCCCATGCACAAGGGTGGGTATACTCTCTGTCTGAATTCAGATTTTCGAACCCACCATGCAAAGAAAATTCAGTGTCATGTCCCCCCTTAACACGGAAATTGCTTGGATTTAATTAATTCCTCAAGAATGATGCCAAAGAAAAAACAGTGTTGCACTAGTCTGAGAAGACCATTAAAAAGTAGATGGTGGGAACTGTCAGAGCTGTTTGTTTCCCATCTCATTTCAGTGAGAGTCTTTAATTAATTAATCAATCACTTTTCTTTTTAATCTTCGCTTAAGTTATGCCCAAAATATAAGATGGTGTTGGTATCATGCAACAAGTTTAAATTAGACTCGTTGGCTCTAATGGTGAAATCCAAACAAACCGCCTGCAGGCAACATCTAATGGTGATCGAGTGTATTTCTAGGTTTTACTTCAATTTTCAATTCTAAACCTTAAGCAATAGATAAGATATGGGTTATTTCCATTTATATATAACTCACTGCTTTTATTCATCTTTCGCAACTATTCATAGACATGTCCTAAGGTCACATTATATTTTACATAAATTGTCGTCAAGTCCCCTTTCATCGATAAACAACAAACACACATAATGCAAATATATTGTCCCATCCATCCTAGAATAGAGCAAGGGATGATAGGATGTATCGGAAAATGCTGTAAGCAAGTATGTGGTGATGAGAAGTGCCCTTTCACAGTCCCAAAAGAATCAAATCAAAAGCCAATATTTAGGTGTATCTGTATGCAGCTTTATGCTTCTCTGTATTAATGAGGATATGATAGATCATCTGATTCATTTCATTGTACCATAAAATTTTTTGAAGGGTGCTGTGGCATACCGTTGAGGGATTCCATTTTGATGGTTATACGGTGAGTTTATAAATTTTTTAAAATATTTTATATAATATTTATAAATTTATAAAATTTTTTAAAATATTTAATAAATTGTTTTTTTATTGAAAGAGTTTATGAACTTTCAAAATAAGATATTAAAAACTTATAAACTCTTTAAAGATAAGTTAATTTTTTCTTACTTATTTTCAAATATTTTATAAATTACTTTATATATATATATATTAAAAATGATATAAATATCTTAAATTACACTAATAACGATATTTAATTTATTTTTGTTATTATTATACTAAAAAATTATAATTAACTATAATAAAATTTTTTTACAAAATCTTATAAGATATTTTTATCCAAACATTTTGTTAATTTATTTTAAAAATAAGTTGTATAAGCTTATAAACTTAAAAAATATCTTATAAATTATATAATCTTACAAACTATTTAAAATAAGTTTAGCCAAGTGGGTGTTTCGATGAGTTTAAATTCCTCAAAACATCCTATAAGATATTTAGGAGCTTATAAATTCTTTATATGTGTTTGATAAATTTTGAATAAAAGAATTTTATAAATTCTAAAAATCAGATGTTTAGAGTTTATGAGCTTTTTAAAGATAATTAGTTATTCCCCACTCATTTCAAACATCAACTTCTTTATATATATATTAAAAATAATATAAATAACCTTAATTTATATTTTTTTAATAGTATTTAAGTTATTATTATTATTATCATTATCTCAAAAATTTATAATAAACTATAATTTTAATTTCAACAAAATTTTATAAGATGACCTTACTAAATGCTTTTTTAACTTATTTTTAAAATAAAATCTGAGTTTATAAGTCTTAAAAAATATTTAATAAACTATATGATTTTATAAACTCTAAAAATCAAACTTAGTCAAATACCCTCTTAGATTTTTAGACTGACGTAACAGTAGTGTGTGGGACATTGTGCATGAACTTTGCATAAATGCAAGGGGCCTATAGAAATTGATGGTGCAGTATTGCCTGATGTTGTTGTTGAACAAATACATTTCTAAGTGAATCAATTTTGAATAAATAACTCTAAATTTCAACTCAACTTCAGAACAAAAGTTAAACTTCACAATAGAGCCAACCCAAAGACAATGTAAAATTTGCACTGGCCAGCATCCAACATAGAACTTGAATCAGATATAAAGAATAGGCCTGAATCCAACAACTTCTTGGGATGTGAAGTAAAGCACTTGCATTCTCATAAAGAGTGGCAGATGCATTATGAATCGTGTGACTTTTATTTAGCATCTGCTGGTCTGATACTGGTGTAAATAATGTAGGTATTGTGACCCCATATGGGCTTGCAAATCAATAAAGGCTGTTGCAGTATTAATTTATGATTCTATCCCGGATAATTGAAGATTTTCCCTGTGCACTTACTGCTGGCTCTAATATAGGATTGTCCAAACCCTGCAGGAGTTCAACTAAATGTCTGGTTTACTGGAAATGTGGCCTTTAGTTAGGTTCTCTATTTAATGTCCCCGCTGATTGTTGAAAATGCAGTCTTCGTCTCTTTTTACAGCTATAAATTTCTTCTTCTGCCAAAACACAGTCCCAATTACAGTCAAAGTCAGTGGAGTTTGTTTCCCTGTCGCCAAGACCCGCCATTAGAACATCTTCACCTGCAGAAATAGGACCAAACACAACGGGAAACAAATTGATGCATAGGACTGATATTATTGCAAACTTGTAATGGGGATGGACAATATGGGGTAAAGAATATCATTCTCATAATACATGGAGTAATGAAGGAATATATGTTTGGTTTCACTTATCAGAGTGGAAACAATTCTGTTGGTGTTCTTGATAAAATCTTTGAACCCCCCTCCTCAGTTACTAGAAATGATCATTTCAGAGCGAGAATTTGACTCCGTATCGATAAAGGGTTCACCGGCAAACTTGAAAGATAGCTTAAGAGAAGGATGGGCTAATTGATTTCCATAAATATTTTGGATGAAACAACAACGACAAATGCCATTGTCAAAGAACGACAGACAATTCAATGATTTTATCTTGTATAATTGTTTAAAAATTTACTTTAGTGAAGACCATGTTCACTTCAATGGGTAAAATGATGACTCACAAGAATTATTGGGATTAATCTACCCTTTTATTTATATTCCGGATTTTTATTTCATCATAGGCTTTGATTCTTAGAAAAAACACGTAAGTAGCTCATGTATAATAATCTATCCACCTTAAGACATCAAACAGAATATGGTCTAAAGTATGCACAAATGAAGGATAAAACAGCTGTCCTTGATAATGGTTAGATTTGACATTGAGCATAGTTTTAATTTGTTCATAGTAAAATAATTAATCTTATGTCCTCCAGCTTGCCTTGAAAAATATGAAACAAGAAGAGGAGTAAGGCTGCACATGCTAATGCTCAAGCAAAGAAATGCAATGAATTATTCAATGCACACTTGGCATTCACTTTTCATATTCTAAATATGCTGGTGAGTTACCAACGTTCTTAATTGGCGTAGACTGTAGACTAGTGCTACATTTCTGGCTCACACATTGCTGCTGACCAAATATATTAAATGGTGTGGAGTGTAGACTAGTGCTATATTTCTGGCTCACATATTGCAGCTGCCTCAATCATCTCTTCACGCAGACACAATTATTTATTGCACACTGATCTCATTACAGAACTATATTTTGATGAGAGTAAGATCAGAAAACCGACCATTCAAAGACCCAAATTCATAAGAATCAAGCTAGCAAGTAAGGAACAAACTTAACCTTATACTGATTTGACCACTAAGAAATGGGAAGCAGAATTTCAAGAAGAAACTAATAAGGGCAAAGAAAAATCACTCGTCAGTAGCTGCTGAAATATAGATTCAAGTTATGATGCATCCACTCAAATACTCATCCAACTGTGCATAAGTAACCCAAGGGATGTCAAAAAACCAAAAGTTCTCTAGATGAATTCTTTTATGCTGTCAAAAGTGTTGACGCAAGTGTGACTAAAAAATTGTTAGTTTTTAATTTTTTTTTACGTGTTTTAAGTATTTTTGTTTAGAAAATTGTGTAAAAATAAGAAAAATAAAATAAAATTTTAAAAGTGTAATGATTGAATTTGTATTTTTTGTGGTCAAAATTGCAAAACAAACACAGCCCATATTTTTTTTTAGCCGTTGAATGCATCATGGTCCATATTAGAAGAAAGTGAGAAAAATGAATTGGACATATGCAGCAGTAACCATTGGCCCCTTATTTTAGGCTACATTTGGATAGGAGAATTCCAAGGAAAGGATTTTAAATTCATCATACTAATTTGGACGATTAAACATTTCAAATCTTTTAATTCTTATTTTAAATTACATTTTTTTATAATTATGGTGAATTTTAAATTCTTTCTATTTGGAATCATTTGAAATCTTTTTTTTTTAATCTTTTCTCTAAATTTAAATCATTCGATACAAATGAAGCCTTAAAATTTTTAGTAAAGATATAGTGTCAAACTTGAATATGCATGCTCACGTGCAAGTTAATAGATTGTTCTTTTCAATTTTTTTTGGACTTTACTTTAAATCTAATTAATTTTTGACCATGTGCAATGTTCCCACTAAGCCTAATAGGTCTCGTCAAAACTAGTAATTGGAAGTATTTTCTTGTAGAGTCTTGCATATGCCACATGACTCGGCATAGGTTAAGGTGCTCGGTAGTCATTTCTTAATGATTCGACAAGCAATAAATCACACACTATAGCTATATACATATACATATTAGAAGGCTACACCCCCCAAAATAAACAAAATCCCTTGGAGCTCTTGTTCTACAAAAAGAATAATTAACCTTGCAAAGAAATGATGATTCTTCTGCATTCTAAAAAAGACACCAAGATGATCTGTTGAAACCATATACCCAGCAAATAAGAAGTGATGGCTTACGTTTCCAACTAGCATCAAAAGTGGTTGAGAAGAGGACGAGGCACAACCATACGAAGTGGAAATAATTTAAAAATAAAGGAGAGGATCAACAGGTGACCAGAGGGGATCCACTGGAATGTATGTACTTCAGAGGCTTGGTTATGATGCCTGGATTTCATGGCTTGAGCTTCTGCAACCAGTGATTCATCGTCATTGGTAGCTACATCTTTCAGGTGGACTCTAAATTCTCACAATTAGCCAATAAGGGGTGTTGTTAAGTAAATATGATTTCCAATTACCCAGGGTCTGGCACTGATAGAACTTATGTGTGTTGCTCAAGCCCTTGCTCTAATTTAGGAAAGACCAAAGTTGGTAGGGTTGCAGGCTTCTCGCTCAGTTGTGTCACTGGCTTTGGAACTAAGTATAAACAAACATAAATTCCATCAAAATATTTTGATGTTGCCATATAACTTCACTAACAGAAATCTAATTTACAAGTGTAATTCCATATTTTGGTATGGTTTGGCATTCAGTAATAAAAATTCTACTTAACTTAATATATACAGGTCAAGAAAAGTTTAAATTGTGATGCGTTATAATTTTTTTCAAATGAATTGGTCGATTTGATACTATTTGACGGTCGAACTGATAGACCAGTTACAAATTTTATGTACGTTTAAAAGTAAAGTTGAAACATTTTGATGGTGTAAAACTCATTTTTTTTATTAATGAACTAGTATATTATGCAAAAGTAAAATTCATGTCAGCTAAACAAAACTATGACTTATTTTTATCTATCTTGCATTCAATTTTATACCTCTCTTATAAACAATTCCACGTATAAATTTTATATAAGACGTTTCATAAATTCAATAAAAAATTCATATTTTTAGTTTTAACTGCTTAATTCTTTAAAGTATTTATATATAAATCAAATTATTAAAATATAAAATTTAAACGCAGTATATCAGAATTATAAGAAAAGTTATTATATTAAAGTATTGTGAACATAAGGTGTGAAATAATTAAGTATACAAAATTATAGATTTAAATATAGTAACAAGTAAATTTTTAAATAACTAAAATTTTTGATAAATATACTATTAATTTTCATTTGAATATATCAGTCATAACTAAGAAAAAAATAAAAAACATACAGTTACAATTTAAACTAAAAAAATAAACATAAAAAGTGCAAATACATATTATTAAACTAATACAAGTGATTGGATTGTGGGTCAGACGGATTGTAATTATTAAATTCACAATCCAATTTAAATATGTTGAGTTTTAATATTTATAGATTACTATTATTTATTTAAAAAAATCAAAACTGACAGTTTTGGAGCATTTTGAATGGATTGTTTGGATCAATGTACACCCCTACCTACCTGGACGAGCAGCACTAATCATCTAGCCGTGAACAGCACCACCCATGCAAGCCTGCACAATTTCAGCAAGTGGGCTTGAAATTAAAATAATCCAGTATTACATTTGAGAATGGAAAAACTTCCACACGAAATTAAGTTTCACGAAATCTTGCTTTCAACAAAGAAACTGAGTGCAATACATACCTCTTCAAGTTTCGAGAGATAGAGATGGAGACTATAAATTTCAACAGGCCATGGAATGGAAGTATGACAAATCCATCATACCAATGTTTGTAACCACTTCTTTGACAAAGTATTTTCTTTTTCCAATGAGTAGACATTTAGTGCGAAAGGTTTATGTATGTTAGAGCCAAATTCTTAACTACGTCTGCCTCATTCCGTGGCCAAGTTACGACAAACATGTATTGCATCCTTCTTCCGTGTTGACCGATAGAACATGCGCAGGACCAGCAATGCAATGGAAACATGGAGCAGAGATTAAACTTAACTAAAAACTCGATCCCAACTGTGTTTCCAATAAAAAAATTATTACGTAAACAAATTCATAAAATTGGAATAAAGTACATAGGTCCAGTCCAAATTAGTTATCTCAGAACACAATCGACAACTACAAACTTATGATTATCAGAAATCTTCAGAAAAAGAGATGAAAAGAAGGTCAACACACATCGGTCAATAGGTACATGTTTTCTACAAGCAGGTTCCCATCGATCATCCACTAGAGAGCACAATAGAATGGCGAAGAATTTGAACAAGATGGAAACCTTTCGAGAGCATGAAGGACCTCTTTCATTGACGGTCTCTTCTGTGGTGCAGCAGATATGCAACCATACCCTACTTTTAGCAGGGTCAACATGGCATCCTCTTTTCCCTCCATCTCCGCCCGGATGGCCACGTCAGCCATTCTCAACACCTTGCCCTTGTCCTCATCCGCCCACGTGGAAGATCCAACGGCCAAGCCGGGCCCCTTTTCCTCGGAGGCGACGATTTTCCCGGTCAACAATTCGAGCAACACCACGCCGAACGAGAACACGTCCCATTTTGGGTTGGGCTTCAGGCTTCGAAGAGACTCGGGAGCGTGATAGGGCGAGAAGGCTATCTCGCTTGGGCTTGGGGTGGGAGTCGGCCCACTGACGAAATCCATGAAGCTCTCACGTGAAGCTGTGGATCTCTTGCTTCCGAAGTTCCGGGCCGACCCACCAGCCTTGGAACTGTTGTCGCTAGCCACAAGCCTCTCGAGTCCAAAGTCTCCTATCTTGGGCTCCATGTCGTAGCCCAGCAGGATGTTGTTGGGCTTCAAGTTCCCATGAACGTGCTTCTTCTCGTGGATGTAGCACAGCCCGCGGGCGACGCCCTTGGCTATCTTGAGCCGGGTTTCCCACGGCAGCTGAGAGGACGACGAGCTAGCTTTTCCTAAAAATTACACACCCGGGGCGCGCATGTTAGCAACTAGTTGGGCGGAGTGCCTTTCCATGCAGATGAGAACCGCAACAACGGCAACGTCCGAGTACAGACATCGCTACCGTGCGCAGTGGGCCAAGGATAAGAAATAAAAGCCATGGGCTATGGGACAAGGTTGACCAGCATCGGCTGGCTGATGTAGAGTAGTAGATTTAAGGAGCATTAAAAACAGGATTTTAGTTGCACCTACTCCACTGTTCTAACTTTCAGTCCCGGTCCACGCACGTTAGCAGAAACGTCATCATCATTTCTTATTGGGATAATGTAGAAACACGAGAAGACGACATCTCAATTTCATTTCAAAAATAATATTTCGGAAAAAAGGGGTATCCTCTTAAAAAACCTGAGGTATGAAAATGCTATTTTGTATGTCAACGAATAATTTTTAGAAATAAAATATAATCATTACGTTGATAATGATGTTGCAGTAGTTATTTTTAAAAATTATATTAATGTTATATATATATATATATAATTTGTATGTAAGAGAAAGAGAAGGAGAGAATTATGTTGGAGAATTGGTTGTGTCTTTTAGGAATGTTTTTCTAAAAATAGTGTGAAACTAAGAAATAAAAAATTTTAAAAAGTGTCATGGCTGAAACGGATCTATTAGTTTAGAATAAAAGGAAACCAAACGTAGCTTGAGAATTTGTGAACAAAAATGAGAGAGGAAAAAGTGAAAAAAATTCGAATACTTTGACATATAAACATGTTTCTACGTAAGTTAAACTTTAGAAACTTTATTTATAAAATTAGAAAACAAGATCGAGGTGGCCAGCCACAGGCTTGCATCATCTGGCTTTGCCCTCATTTAATATGTTTCGAACATCATCTCATAAATATAAATTGATGGAATCAATTAAAGTTGAGCACACTTCTCATGCATTTGTCATGCTCATTTTGCCCAAAATCAAGACATAAATGCAGTTAAGGAGATTTACTGTGACGGGCATTGGCGAGGCTGCCGTTGGGCACGAAATCATAGATGATCAACTTCTCGTCAGAGCCCCAGTAGAATCCTCGTATCCGGACCAGGTTCGGGTGCACCAACTTGGAAATCACGCGGACCTGATTCTCGAAGTCTCTGAACCGCTCCACCCCTTTCTCCCCAATCCGCCGGACCGCCAGGGTGGTGCCGTCTTCCAGCACCGCCTTGTACATTATGCTGGAACCCGAGGCGCCCAGAATGTAAGCCGATGCCCTGAGTAGAGTCTCCAACTCGAGTTCTTTTTCCCCGTCGACGGTCACGAGGGCTCCGTTTTTCTGCTCTTGGGCGGCGTGCTTTCCCTGTCCGTTGCGCAGATTTTTGGCGCTTTCCCTGTCAGAGCTCGTGGATTCCGATGTTGTTTCTTCTTCGTCTTCTTCCCCCGCGGCGCGCCTCTGTTTCTGTAAGCACGTCCACGTTCTCAACCAGTTGTATTCTTCCGAGGATGATGCGGAGGACGCCCAGTCGAAGTCTTTTGCACTTTCTGCCTCCTTTTTGATGTTATCCTCCGCCTGTCTTTTCCTCTTCTTCGCTCGATAAACGTAGACGAAAATAAGCGCCAGGATTGCAATTCCGGCGACGTCTCCGATCACGATTCCCATGATTGTGCCCGTACTTAATCCCGTTCTTCTTCCTTGACGATTGCTGCCGGGGGGGGACGAGGCGGCAGCCGGATTAGGGTTTGTGGTCTTTGGCAAGGCCGGAAACGCTGGAGGAGAATCTGGTGAAGAGGCATCCGGCGGCGTGGTGACCGTAGACGGAGCAGGACACGGATTTTTCAGTGGCTTGCCGCATAATTCAGGGTTGCCGGAGTATGAACTCGTCTCTTGGTTCAGGAAAAGATTAGAGTCAGGAATTGGGCCTGCCAGGTTGTTGAAGGAAAAATCTATGGTTGCGTCAGTGGGAATTTTGGTCGCAAATTCCTGCGGGATTTCTCCGGCGAATCTGTTAAAAGAGACGTTTAAGTAAGCAAGATTGCTGCCACCGAAATCCGGAGGCAAAGACCCGTCCATCAAATTGGAAGACAGATCTAAAACCTGAACTGAATTGAACCCACCCGGAAGTGGACCAGAGAAGTAATTATTCTTCAACGAAACCGCCGTTAAATTCTGAAGCCTAGTCAAATTTACAGGCAGGTGCCCGCCGAGAGAGTTGCCGGAGAGATTAAGAACCCGGAGGCTTTGCGACGTCCCCACAAGCTCCGGGAGACCGCCGGAGATCAAATTGTCGGAGAAATCGAGAATTTGAAGCCGGGAGGCGCTGAATAAGGAGGAAGGAATGGAGCCATTGATGGAATTGTTGGAGAGATTAAGGTTCCGGAGGTGCGGGATCGTGCCTAGAGTTGCAGGAAGTGAGCCCGAAAGACCGGAATTCGGGAGAGACAGGCCCGTGACCCGAAAATTGGCGTCCCCTGAGCCCGGAGCTCCGCAGGTGACTCCATTCCAGGAGCATGGCGTCTCGTCCTGGTAATTCCAGCTCTGCAAGGTACCCAATGGATCGCTTACAATGTTGTACTTGAAGGACAGCAAGATTACACCATCAGTGTTTAGCCCAGATGGTTGAGCCCGAATCAGGAGAACTAATGCAAGAATTAAGAATAGCCACAAATTGAGAATATCAGTGATTTGGGAAGTCATGTTGTTTTACAATGATCCCACATCTCCTCCCTTTCTCCAAGACACGAGAGAGAGAGAGACAGAGAGAATATTAAGAATTGACTGAGATTTATGATGCAAGACGGACCATGTGAGGGAAACTTTTGGGCAAAAAAATTATAAATAACTTGAAGGGAAGAGGCACAGCTCACCAAAAAGACCAAACTTCCTAACCAAAACACCATGTTCAGAACTTGATGATGGCAATTATTATATTCTCCAGGGATGGTACTTATAGCAACAATTAAGTTGATCCTTTCAATATGATTTGATACTCCTTTTTTTTTTTTTTTTTTTCTTTTGGGAAAAAAGATGGATGGAAATGGAATCGCATCGTTGCAAGGTGACACAAGGTGAGAGAAAATCGAGAAAGCCAGGAAGCTCCGCAGTATCCTTCTGCAAGATTTATGGGTGGTTTGTGCATTGACTTCACAAGAGGGCTAATTAGATTATTGGATTAATCAGTGTTGTTTTACCTTTATTAACGTGGGATGCCACGGCCGTAACATGCCCAGGCATGCTGTATTTTACATCTTCACATCCCGGTACTGTAGATGGATCTAGTTTAACTTTTGTTGCAATATTTAATTACCGTGAGTAGCCAGATAAGATGCGCTAAATGTCAATACTAATATGCAATACATAAAAACGAGAGAATAACATTTGACGTAATTTTTGTTGGTTTCATTTAATTGAAAAGGGACAAGATCAATTCTTGGACCATCCATCTCCAAAGATTCTTGCTTTGCCATTGGCTCCATCATAGACATTCTTGGTCCCTTTGCAGTTTCATATTTCTTGAAACTACTCAATCATCCATCGCATTGATGCAAAAGGGCCACTCAAATTTCATCCACAAATTGTTCCTGCAAAAGGTTGGAGCACAATTAATGCTTCAACAACCTTTACTCTCCAATTTTCGCCCTTTTCGGAAAGTTTCTTGTCAGCTTTGCTTATTTTTCACAATTGTAATCTAAAGGTGGTTCATCCTCAAAGGAAATCCAGCTTGAGCCTACTTTGTCCTACTTATAGTTGGTTGTAAGACAGGGACGACGCCTACATCGAAGACAAGAAGCTACCAGCTTGAAAAGTACAATACACGGGTCACTTTCTCTAGCAAGATTTTTAATAAATTAAACTAATCTAATCAGATTCAAAAATGTTCTTTTAATCTAATCTAATTTGAACTCCAATTTTAAAAATTTTCGTTGGACACATTTTGTTGGCAGCGGTTTGTTGTTTGACCAACATAATATCTCCCATGTTGAATTCTGTAAAGCGATGTTATTTGACTTAAAATTAAATTTAAACTTTACAATTACAAAATCAAGTGTGTGTGAGACAAATTCGAATAGTTATTGATATATCACCAAATTTGACCCCATTAATTAGCTTAATTATTTTTACTATATTATTTAAGTGTTGAAACCTATTTTGGCTACACAATGTAAAAAGACATATTTATCTATATTTTAGTTTCACAATATAAACATTATTTTTCATTTATGCATTTTGTACTTCTTGGGATGTGATTCAATTTAGAAAATTTAATACCTCTTAGTTTTATTTTGGATCACATCAATTATAAAACTCAATTTAATTACACCCCTAACATTTGAATTATTAACACTCGTGATATCCCTCAACCCGTGGAGTAAATGATAATTCAGTAGATCTCCCTTCTCCAACGTAGTAACCATGGCTGTCAGCTGTACTAACTTGGTACTGATCTATTCTAACACTCACAACACATGGATCCTGTCTGAATTTGAACTACATTTTTCTAGTAAATTAGTCTTCTTGCCAAAATAATTCCTTCTAAACATATTATCTATTAAAATAATAATTTTTTAATCTTTTTTTCTCTCCAAACTTTATACTATTCTTAAATTTTCAAACCAATTTTTCTACCATCAAAATTACATCCGAACAAAGCCATTTTAAAATAGTTTGAGATTTATTATAGTGTGATTTCCCCAACGGCTTGAACAGAGATGCATGCGTGACAGTGGCCTCTCAACTGTAGACACGATCGAGATACGTTTAGGTCTTCTTTATCATAGTTTGCCATTGATGAAGAACAAAAAATATTCTGTAAATAAGAAACAGATCTGTGGTTTTTATACATTAATAACAAGAATAAGAATTGGTCAGCGGCCTTCATATTCCATGCAATGACGTCTGTGGTTTGACTGAAATTCTCGTAATCAAGTTGTGCTTTTTTATTTGAAATTTGGAAATTAATTTATAGTACATAGTTTGGAAAGACGATCCCTAAAACAAAAGGCCTGAATTTATCTGGCTTCACGAATTATTCAAAAGTTTAATGTTTCATAATTTGCCAATTGTAGGGACCTCCTGAAGGCTCATAGCGGATTAGGTGAATAAATGCTGAACACTACAGGCAAACTGCGGCAACTGGTCATTGGTGTAGAAAATTTGTACCCATTCACACACACACACACACACACACACACACACTGGCTACATTTATTTTAATTAAAAACATGATGGTTTCATCATAAATAAAATTATATTTTTATTACATAAAAATGTCAAAATATATTACATATATATATATATTTTTTTTTATTTTATAATTTACTATTTAGCAAAATTTATTTATTAAGCATGTGTACATAATTATTTATCAATGATAATAAAGTATAAATTAAATATATTTTAAAATTTGTTATAATAAAAGTGAATTATCAAAATTAAAATTATGATAATAAAACTTAAATGTATTATATTTTAAACATTTTAGTAATAAAAATAAGTTATTAAAAATCAAAACTTATATTAGACAATTTTTATAAAATGAGAGAAAAAATGAAGAGATAATGAAATAATAATTAGAAAACAAAAGGAAAGAAATTAGAAACTGAAAAGAAAATAAATTGAAATTTTAATAAATTACATTTAAAGACAAACGTTGTTAATATCCATCGTTCACACATTCTATGAGACTTTTTAAGATAAGTGCTTTCAAAATCAAGAGAATTTGAATCATTTAATGCGTGTTTATATCAAAGGTGTCGAATTTGAGTTAATTAATCAAAGATGATTAAAATTCAATATTCAATTAATTAAAAATGGTATTTTTATTTTAATTTCGAAACCAAAATCATTTTAAAAATATTCCAGCTAACCTCAATTAAATATCAACTTAAAATTACTGGATTGAACTCCAGTTTTTATTACGAATTCTCCAACGTTCTATTCCTTTACTAACCCAGACAATGAAATTGACGTAAAGAAAGAATCATCTCTTTCCACGATAAAAGTTCAGAAGCACAAAAGCATACAATAGATTGCAAGCATATGGAATCCAATTCTTTGATGTCCAGAAAAGCCCTTTTCTGATTGATGGTGCAAAGTCTGACAAAAGAAGGGCCGACGAAATTTTGGTTAAAATTAATTATGGTTTTCATACGTAGAAAAAAACACTCGACCTTCGATTTATTTTTCTTAAAATTTACCTAATTACGTTGGAAGAGGAAATGATTAGGATGGGACCCTTCAAAATATTTTAGAAAAGAACTTTTATCCAATCAAACAAAAGATATATTGGAAATGGAAAAGCAAAGTAAAAACTGAATTGTGTTGACCTATAGATGAAGAATTATAATCATTAACATAGAAGGAATTTTATGAACCGATGGGACGAAAGGAAGAAGAGTGAGCAGCACTGCCCAAAAATGCAAGATGCTCAATCACATTATTTATCTTCGACTTTCAGCTTTTAAAGTAGAGTCATGGCGGTGGCATTGAAAATTCCCTTCGTTTGCTCCATCGTTTCTTGTCAGATACTTAAGGTAGACTGGCTTTCTTGATATTCATGCATGAATCACCAAGTAGTGGCCCAAATCTCGAACATAACTTTATACGCACCTAATTGTGACTGCACGTGGTTTTCCTTCTTGAGGTTGATAATTCATATGAATTATTAAGTGACAAGAAAGAGAATGTGATGGATCATGGATAATCTCATTTATTTGGTCACTATCTTCGTTAATTGTATAAATATGATCTTAGTCGTATTTTTTTATTGAACTAGCCTTTGAGGGCTAAGGCTTAAACTGACGAATTATGGATATTTTGAACGTGGCTAACATGCCAAAAAGACTAGGTTGGTTGCAATCAGGTCGAACGTTGGCGACTCGAATTGAGAAGCTAGAATATAAAATTAGTTGCTAATTCAAATGGGTTTATGTTTTTGAGTCCTTCAAAGTTTGTCCTAGTGGCTCAATCCTAGGAAGGCTCAATTTAAATTCAACTGCTATTTTTGCTTACAAATTTTGACATCTGTTTTTAAGTATATTTTTTAAAATGATGCAGAAATAAAATAGAAAGATAGAAAATTTAAAAATATAATTATTAAAAATGTATGTATTGTTTTTGTTTAAAAATAAAATTTAGCAAAGCAATTGATTCACATTAGATTCATGTGACAATTTCAAGTCATGTCAAAATTTCCACCCCTAATCAAATACTTGTAAACATTCTATAATCATTACTTGTAGAGTCGTAAAATTTCAATATACACACACGTGTGTTTTGTGTGTGTGTGCGTGTGTGTGTATTGGGGTATCCCCAAGTTCAAGCCCAAGACGACATTAGTGGGTTGAAATGTCTACGAGGTTGACCATCAAAAGTGGATCCAAAATACATGTGGGAATCACATTTGGGTTACGGGATTAACCGTTAATAGGCCCTCGAAACGACATTGTAGTTGTCGTTTACAACGCATCCAGTTAAATTCAGTGAGAAATTAATCATCATTTTTATCTTCAGAATTCAATCACTTCGATCACATGAAAATACATTCTAAGATTTCTTTTTGATGAAAACACGTAGTTTTAACAATGAAAGTATCACATCTGTATGATTATTTTACGAGAGTAACTAAAAACAAAGATAAAACTTTAGAAAATGCACTATACCCTATTTTATTAACATATATACATATGTGTGTGTGTGTGTGTGTGTGTAAAAATTTCCTAGAGTTAATAGTAAAAATGAATGCCTATATATTTATAAATTTGTTCCGTAATAAATAAATAAATAAAGCACATTATACATGAGAGGTAAAGCTATGGCTATATTTGTCAGCCACTCTTGAGGGTTTTGGATGTGTGTGTGTGTGTGTGTGTGTGTGAGTTTTTGTGTAGATGTTTTTATTAATAGTTCAAAAAATAATAAACCGAATTTATTTATTTTTGAGGATAAAAATTATTATCGATATTAAATTACATGTCGCTAGTGAGATTTTTTTAATGTAAATATGCATAGTGATGTTTAATTGGACATTTGATTTTACTTAGGGTTATACTTATGTAATGGGCTGAAACGTGTATTACTCGTTTCCTACACCAAGACGCATCTCAGGTATCTCTCACTTCGTTTGGTGGACTAACCTTAGGATGCCATATAAATAGAACAATTTTATGCCCACAAAGCAATATCAAAATAGGGATCCATGAGGAGTGTGAGTGCGTGTGTTTGTGTGTGTTAAGCATAGATACCACTTTTGGTACATGGGATTGTTATTTATTTTCATATCCATATTAGGAATGCTTTATAATTATTATGTGTCAATATGAAAACCATGTAATCCAAGCAAAATTGTTGGATAATTATTGGTTTTCGTCCAACGACCTGAGTGGAAAAGATATTCTTCATGATGTTTTTATAAGATTTTTAAAAATTTATAAACTAATTATAAATAAATAAACTCTCCTTAACTTATTTTCAAACATTGTAAAGTTACTTTATTTCATTTATGACATGAAGACTCTTAATTAGACTATATAAATTACGGTTAATTTATGTATATCATTATTACATAAAAAAATTATAATCATCAATGCACATAAATCTTGACAAGATATAATAAAATGATCTAATTATTTTCATCTAAACATCTAAATTGCTAACTTACTTTTCAAATAAGATTTTTAAATTTAAAAACTCTAAACATATTTTAAAATTTATAAGCTCTTGAAAAATCACACAACCTCCAAATAATCATTAAAAGTTCACTCCGGCGGCATGTGCATCCAATCTATTTCACACTTGGGATAATTCTAGTTTAAATTCAACAATTATTCATTCATTCACGACTGTAATGTTGTTCACTTCCTAGCCCCAGAGCCAGAGCAACATGGATGACATGACAGCCTCGACTGTCATTTACTTGTTATCGTGAAAATGGATTAGGACACATAGGCGGGCCCACGCATTTTCCAATTAGATGCCCACAGCCCAGCATAACTGTCTTACACGACATCTACTGGCCGTCCAATTTCCTAACCGATCGAGGTGTTCTAACCTATCAAATCCTTGCGACAACGTGATTCGTTCGACGGCTTTCATGTATTGACCAAAAATAAGAAATTAGATAAACAATGCTACACTAACTCTTGCGGTCCACTTAATTCTATCCGACGATACTTTATAATTGGTGATTCAGCCATCTGTACACGATGGTCGGGCGATGGCACTCATCCGAAAATGATATGAATATGAGCAAGAACAAGTACTATGGCCATTTTTCAAAAATTTTCCAATATTTAATTTCGTAACATTGAAGGAGGTGATCATGATTTCTCTACTATTACGCTTTACCATAATGATGTTTATAGATCAAATTATTTTGTTGATCGAATTTTAGTTGATTGTCTGGGTTTCATTTCGTGTGCTCGATGTGGGAATTTGTCTTTTTTGTTGATTCTTATAGATTGGATCATAAATAATTTTTAAATGAGGTCAAGGATGAATCAAAAAAAAAAAAAATCTTCATTGGTTCTATCTCTTATTTTTTATGAAGAGAATTAATCTTTTTTCACGAAAGATTAGACGAGATAAATCTTACAAAGAACAATGCCCTTTTCAAATAAACCAATTCATTTGGGACTCTATAGATCTATTCTTTTTTCTATTCAAAGATCAGTCATAGGCTCCGTATTTTTTCATTGAGAATTATTCGCAAATGAAGGGATGTCGAAGGGCTTAGTTTCTCTGACATCTACAGATAAATGCTCCAAGCCATAAACTTAGTGTGCATGGCAGAATTAGAAATTTAACTATTTGCATATGCGAAACTGTTGCTGCAATTATAGAGAACTATTTGCATCATTACTGTCCACTTCTCTTCGAGTAAAGTGCTCATTTATTTTGTACCATGACCCCTTCTTCCTCTCTTTGTAAAATGCGACAACAATTAGTTGACATAAGCTCATTTGCATGGCAATACTTGGATGATCACAAGAAAAAAAAAAGGGCGCACACACGCAAACAAGGAAAGAAATAATATAACCGTTAAAATTCTTTAAGTGAATTAAATGTATAAAGAAGCTCAACAAAAAGTCTAAACCACTATCACCATTGCCTCTAGATATTTGTTCGTGAGTCTAGTTAAAGGTTTCAATATCATATTCATAAAATGTAGAGGTTATGCTTGGATGCTTATTCTATATAATTTCCTTCTCATCAAAATAACTCCATTTTTTTATACCTCTTGTTAGCGTGTTGACTAGATTATTAGCCCATTGTTCATTACAAAAAACTCGACGAAAAATTCCTAACTTATTAAAATTCCTTATATTGGATGAAATAATTGATAGAATTCAGAGGCGTGAATAACGATGGTACATAGTCTAGTTTGGTTATGTTGGGCTATTGTTGACAATTTCGAACTAGAGAGAAAAATTAGCCTAAATATAAGGATGTTGAATAACGATCAGTTAGAGACCATTTTCAATTAGGAAGTGGAGACTTGAGACTATAAATAAATTGTTGAGAAACCTGAAAAGGCATCAATAGAAGCTAAGTGTATTAGAGCTAAAAAGAGTCCGAGTTTCTCACTTATGTTTTTGAATCATTCAACTCGTGTGAATGTTGATCTTAGTGTGAATTAGGTAAACACTATTGTATTAGTTGTGTTGCAACAAATTGGATTGGGACACTGAATTAGGTGAGAGATTTTGTAGTTAACTATTTATCAATTGTATTAAGTGGAAGCATTTTTATTGGACAATGTCTCGTAGACATAGAAGACATTGCTTTAATCTGCGTTACCAATCTCGTGCCTCACTTTTACTTACTTTTCCATTTTGATCTGATTGTGTGGCGTGTTCCCAATACTTATTATAACACTCGTGGGTATGTTGTTAACATCAACCCAACTAAAAAGTGGTACTAGTGCTTGGTTCATTGGGTTTGTTTAATTTGTCAAAGTAAATGAGATCCAAACAGGTTGAAAATGAGTGCTAAAGAAAAATTATTCGCAACACTCCCCCTATTTCTTGATGGAATCAATTATCCCAATTGGAAGGCATACATGAAGGCATTCATAAAATTATAAAATGAAAAAGTGTGGTATGCTATCTAGAATGGTTAGTGTTACTATTCAAATTAACGAAGGAATTAAAGTCCCCACGGAAGTAAAATCTTAGAGTTCCAAAGATGAGAAAGTGGCGTAAGGAAATTCCAACGCGATCAATGCAATATTTATAGTCGTGGATGAAAAGAAATTCAAACTTATATTAACATGTGAGATGACTAAGGAGGCTTGGGACAATTTTCAGAACGTCCACAAAGAAACTAATGCTGTTAAATCTTCAAAACTTCAAATGTTAGCAACATAATTGGAAATATTGAGGATAAGTGAAGGAGAAACTATTACTGAGTTCAATAGCAAGTTATGACATATTACCAATCAAGCCTATCAACTATGAAAAAATATTATGAGGCAAAGTTAATAAGAAAGACCTTAAGATCCTTATCTAAAAGATTTACTCCAAAGGTTGTTGCAATGGAGGAAGTTCGAGACGTGGACAACCTACGATTGGATAAACTTATGGGTTCTCTATTTGACCTATGAGATGAACCTAAACACGGCTTTCATAACAAAAAACAAAGAGATGAAGATGATGATGATGAATGTAGCAATAGTGATGACAACACAACCCATGAGATGAAGAAGCAGAAAAGCTACCAAGGAAAAGGAAGCCAAACTTCGATAAAAGAACAAGTAATTCATCTAAAAACTCTTCTATAGATCAAAAGAAAAAAAAAATCACAAAACTTGAAAAGGGTCAATTTGAGAAAAGAAGTGTGTAGTGTCATGAGTGAAAAGGTTATAGCCATATTCTAGCGGAATGTGCCAACACACTTAAACAGCAAGACAAGTCTATAAACCCCACATGGAGTGAACAAGGGTCAAAAAAATCAAATAATAAGGCTGACCATATGAGTAATTAAGTTGCCTTCAACTCGGTAAGTGTAAACAAAATAATATTGTGACTCATGTTGCAACAACTGATGATGATCGAATAGAGTACAGAAGCAACAATGATATTGGTGATGGACTTTACTCCACGTATTGACTTGCTTGAGTTAAGGTGACAGCATTGCAGATTAAAACAAGAAGTAAAATCTTTTAAAGAATTAAGTGCATGCTTAAATAATGAGTGTTCAAAATTAAGATTTGAATGTAAAAAACTTAATGAGCAATGTTGAAACAGTTGAACATGAAAAAAGCCAAGTTGGAAGATGTGTTATCAATTTGGAAGTCTGCATCGAATCACATAGGGACAAAGTACATAAAGGACACATCAACTAGAAGTTTTTAGAAGAAAAAAATCAAACTTGTCAAGGAAACCATTTGAGTTGTTGAGCTAACTGTTCCTAACAAGAAGACAGCACGGAGTTAAGAGAGCAAAAAGAGAAAGCAGAAAGGTAATAATTTCTACAAGAAAGTAAGATATCATATGTTGAATGGAAGTCAAAGTGCCAATCATGACTCCTGAAAGAACAATAAACCTATTAGACAAGTCTGGATTCGAAAGTTAGAAATTAATAGTCTTGTATCCTATACCTCACTGAGAGTGTATTCAAAAGAAACATGGTATCTTGATAATAGTTATTCTAAACATACGATAGGTGACAAGGAAACTTATCCAATTACAAAAGTTATTTCTAATGGACATGTTACGTTTAGTGATAGATAAAAATGTCATGTAATTGGAAAAGAGACTCTCAACATTAACAGTATGCCATGGTTGAAAAGTACCCTACATGTTGACAGACCTAAAGTTAATCTCTTGAGCATAAAACAACTTTGTGATCAAGACATGCTCGTGAAATTTACCAAGGATCAGTGTTAGGTATATAACAAAAATAATTGTTGTGTACTTATTAGTAATAAGTCAGACGACAACTGCTATACTATAAGAAGTAGTACCACCAATTTAAAGTTTAGCATTGAGGAAAGTAAAAAATTGCATAGAAGGTTTGAACATACTAACTATCACAATCTGTTGAAATTATCAAAAACCAGAGCTGCTCAAGGGTTACCAACATTGACAAAATTAATATCAAATGTTAGTAAACCTTGTTAATTAAGAAAGCAAGGAAGAAAGTCACACAAAGCATTCCAAAACCTAAGTAATTTAATCTTTCCAAAAGTTTGATTTTTTGAGCAAGTCAATGAGTTTTAAACCAAATGCATTTCAAATTAATTTTTTAAAAGATAAAAAATGTTAATCATTCTCGTTCAAAGCAAATGCAATTTGTTATCTATTTGAAATGAGAGGCAAATATTAAGGAGAAGAATTATATAATAAGGAGAAGAAGAAATTATAAATGATGAGTGGGTTTTGGGAAATCTTATATAATAACACATCAGATCATTTTTCAAAATTTATCCACTGACCAAAATTCTGAATTTATAAAATTTTATTTTTTAAAAATAAATTATTAAATTTTCGTTTGGTTCAATATTATAAATATTTTTAATAATTAAATTAATAGTATTGATGACAAGCGTGTTAATTCATGCTAAACTCTATTAATGGTGCTGGCATTTCCAACCATCAATTAACTTTTTAAACATTAAACCTTAGTATTTTTTTTGAACTCTAAAATCAATCAAATTCCAAGTTTTTTATCTTTCTTGATGTGTTACTCTTCTTTACATACAAAAAAAAATGTTCCTTCTCAAGGCATTGACAGAGAGGCGACAAATTATTTATAAGTTCAAATAATAATGATATATGTCAAACATATATGTGAGAAGAATATTACAAAGATATATTTAACAAATAAAATATAAATTTGTAGTGTTAGAAAGAAAATGACGTGTAAAAATGAAAGATAATTATATGGAATAATGTGATAAGTGAGAAATTGCAAATGAGTGTAAAAAAAAATGTTGCAATGAATAATCAATTTAATATTTAAGTAATACATTTCAAAACAAAATATATAAAATATAATATAACAACATTAATGTTAAAAAACAAAACTTAAAAGTAGCAAAAAATGCTGCATATGGAGAATGAAAGTGAGATAATTTTTTTTAATTTTGACCATATACAAGAATTTATTATTAAAAAAGTTTCACGTACTTTGAAATGATAAATTTTAGAAGGTACACAAACTAGTAAGAATTCTGAGTTCAATCTAAAAATGGAGTAATGCGTATTGGATTTTCATAAATTAAATATAAATGTGAAATTATTTTTTATGCTCAATATATTAGATATCGTTGAATTTGTATGCAATACTAGATGGTTTGTTCCTGGTCTTAATAGAAATATAAAACGTGATAAATTTAATTTTGGTGAATAATTTTTATGAATATTAATCGAAATATAAAAAATTTAATAGGTTAAATTATGTGACAATTATACTTATATCAACTAAATAATTTAACCCATCTACATGTTTTAGTTTTTGAGCATGTTCATAAGTTTTAAAACTAAATGCTTTTCAAATTAATTTTTTCAAAAAGATTTTAAAAAAAGTCAATAATTCACTTGCAAACCAAATGCAATTTATCATTTATTTGAAAGAGAGGCAAATATTAAATATTTTTTATATATTTTTACAAAATTTAATTTTTAGCATGTGCATGAGTGTTAAAAATTAGATATATTTTAAATTAATTTTTTAAAGTTAAATAAATTTTAATAATTTATATACAAACCGTGAGCACTTTACTAGTAATAATTATATAGGAATGGAGAATCGATTGATTTTTTGTATCTCTTGTTTTGAAAATTGTTATGATGATGTCGGGTTGAGTGTTTTTAATTTCTTTCTTCGCATTTTTATGTCACTTTTTTCATGTGTCGCCAGCTTTGCAAGAGTTTCAAGGTCCCAAAACTTGTTTCATTGAGCTCAATGTTCCAAAAATGGTCTCAATAGAATAATTACATGGAAATTCTTCAAGCCATTGGACGGGCTAGAACTCTCTGAGGGCCAACTAGGATCATTTGCTCATGAGGATGGATCAATCATGAGCTTGAATGGATACACAAGCATGATAGCCAAGGAAATAGCTTTTACTGCAAGATTTTCCTTGTGTGCTTCATAAGACTTTCTTAAACAGATTTACCTTATTTTTCAGTTGTTTTAGGTCTATAAATAAGTTACCATTGTATGACTTCTTCAACAATTCATTTTTGAGTAATACTATTTATTTTCTTTATTTTTTTAAAAATTTTTTGAGTGTTCTCAAATTGTTTTGAATTTCCCAAATTCATTTTTTGCTTAATTCTCCATATTCATTGCTTTAGGTCACGTAACCCATGGTTTGCCCGTCAGGATCTGCTTGGGTTCAAGACTTATATTGCTATCTTTTATTCTTAAACATTGATTGCATACTTGACACTAAAGTTCATGTTATATGTGATTTTGTTGAAATTTAATTTAATCATTCTATTGATTATAGGTTTTATTTTATCACTAAAACAATTAATTATTAAGAATCTTTCAGATGGAATTATGATAACTTTAGTCAAAAGAATACCTAACGTACCCTTTAAAATATATAATAACGTTTAATCTTGAGCTTCAAAAGCTATTATTTGTTCATTAATATTATTATTCTATCATATGTTAAGGGACTTGAATGATAGAACTTATTATGGTAAACTCATTTTTCAACTAAAATTTGTGAAAGGATGTTAAGACTTAATAAGCATCTTGTATATTCTATTGTTCATTAGATTGTTTTAGTAGTTGATTTTGAATTTTATAATTTTTACTATATTGATTCATAGTTCTTTTCAAATTTTATATAATAGGTGTCAAAGTATGGGAAATCAACTACAATTTTATATAATTTATTTTTAACTATTTTTTAAAGAAAACAAAATTCTAATCCAAATCTCAGGTTAATGTATCAAATCCAATGCCAAACTATATACATCAATCTCATCCTAAGAAAGTTCAAAAAGTTGAAAAGGATGAAACCAATATATCTTGTTTAGAATGAGTTCTAGATTGTGTAATCTAATTTTAAAGTATCCAGTTGATCAAACACAATAAAATTAGCCAAGCATACATAATGAGAGTATTGTATCAACCTAGACTTGCAAAATGTTCTCTTTCAAAAATAGCTACTCATCTTCGTAGCTTTGGAGGATTTGGTTTGACAAATTTGCAAGTTGGTTGGAATACTTTAAAGAAAAAGATGCTGCATTTTGCTTTTCTTGTTATGTATTTAGTAATTTTTAAGCAATCGTTATTGTTGGGTGTAAGTGGGCTAAACTACAAATTCTGATTGAATATTATTGGATCAAGTGGTAGAGCTTAATCAAATTGAAGAGAATCATTTACGAGCCTATATGTAAGTATATATATAAGTAGGTTTGATATTTACCTTAACAAGATTTAATGAGAGTTTATAATTGGGTTCATCTGCACTAAAAAGTAGTATCAAAGTTGATAATTTGACTTTGGATGAATATCAAGAAAGTGCTTGGTGATCCCATGGGGGTACATATCTCATGGAAGGCTTATGAAAGTAATAGACGAGCAAGTGCTGATATGAGAGGCTCATATCTAATGAAAGGCCTAGAAAATTAATGGGCACGATTAAGCATCTTGGTGAGATCATAGGGGACTTGGAACTTGTTGAAAGGGAAGTAAAGTTGAAGAAATTCATGTTGAGGGAAAGATTGTTGGAAACAAATATGAATTAGATAAAAAAACCAATTGTCCCACATTAGTAAAAGAAAGAAAAAGTGGTTTAAATATAAGTAAATACTTAAAACATAATTCATAATCTTAAAATTTTGGGTCAATGCATAGTTTCAAACCACTTATGTACATGTTCGTGCACAAGCCCATAAACAATCTGTCCTAATTTGGTTGGGTTCTGCTTTAAGACTAGCAGGTGTTGTTAATGGGTGAAGCTTCAAGTCCATAGACAATTTTTCCTATTAATACTGCAACCATGAAGTTGGAGAAAAATAGACCAAAAAACAACATGAAATATGAAACTGGTGAAAAAATGGACTCAAAAATATGATGAAAGATGAATATTTTGTAGATTGACTACTCATGTTGAGAGAAGAATTGCAAAAAATTTTAATATGAAGTCTATCATAGATGAACTTTATGAAAGAACGTTGTGCACGACTTTGATAAATATGGGTATGCAATTGCTTCTATAACTTTTTACAATTTTTTAAAAAATTATTTATTATACAAATTAATTATTATTTTTATTATTTATTAAGTTGAATTTAATATTCAAAAAAGTAAAAGAATAAATTGCTTTAATTATAATCCAACCCCTTACATTCAAGTGTTAAATGTGTTTCTTCGGGTATGAGTTAACCAAGTTGCTCTACTTGAATTTGATTTTGATTGATGTCAAATCAAGTTCAAGCAGCTTAGCTTGTGTTCACGAGCTAAGCTCAAGCATAGTACATTTAAACTCAAAGCTCATGGAGCTGCTCGAGCTCAGTTAAATATAAATATGTGTGTGTGTGTGTGTGTGTGTTACACTATGTGTTAAAAGCATCACTTAGCCTGGTGGTTTAGCATATGCCTTAAAAAGCAAATGTCAAGGTCATGAGTTCCATGTCTTAGGCGGTGCATATTATCTATTTCTTATTCTTTCTACTATCTTTATAACAAAAACTTCCAAAATCATCTTATAAAAATGATTGGATTAATGGTTAGAATGGTAGGGTGCTTAATAATAGGTCGCAAGTTCAATTTATGTGGGCAACACTTTGAACTTTTTTTAAAAAAATTCTAAATTTGAAGTCGAGTCGGGGATAGAAACTTCAAAAAATATTTTGAAAAATGTTTGGAGAATTTTGGGGCTTAATTGTAGGTTGCGAGTTCGATTCTTATGACAATAATGTTCAATTTTTTTAAAAAAAAATATTCTGAGCTTGAGCTCTCTAACTCAACTCGAGCTTGAGCTTAACGCTAAACTCAAGCTCGAGCCCTTAATTTTTTTGTCGAGTGTCCGACTTAATTTGACTACACCTTGTGTTCTTGCACATATCACACCCCTTTGCATTTGATAAGGGCTAATAAGTGGCTACGGGATAAGCATTTATGGTTTAAGGGCCGCATGATATATATCATTCGTGGAGCAGTTGAGATAAGCTTGGGAATGAATTGAGTGTGAAATATTGTGCCATCATAGTGCTTTCATTAACTTTGGTGCACTATATAGCTTTAATTTTGTAATGGAAAAAATCAACATTGGAGTTAGTGTAAGACGAAATTCTTGCAATTGAATTTTTTTTATTAATTAGAATTTGTACAAATACAATTGTAATTTGAATCAAAGAAATTTTGTTGGTACAATCTTTAATTTAATCTTCTGATTTTTCGTTCGACTTGAGAAAACTTGAACGTTCTTGAGATTTGTTGAAGTATTTGTGAATTTAATTTTCTTTAAAGCTCGCTAGGCCTCCTGAAAACCTTAATTTCTTAGTTTAGCAATACGATTCTGGATCAAACGTTATAATTTGGTGAACTTTGTTGAAAACTACTTAAAATATGACAAGAACGCCGCGAATGTTGTTTAAAGAACCTAGTTGTGATTGGATGGGCTTTTGAGCTTTGGTCCTCTCTGATGCCAGTCAAAATTTTAAATAACGTTAATCCACGGGTTTAACGACCTATACGTGAATTAAATGTCAGGATTTGAGGAATTCCTATGAAGAACACCTTGAACTTGATGACGAACTCCTTAGAATTTCTTGAAACTTATGGAGAGGATTTGAACTCCTTGATTACTTTTTTACTTGATGTCTCTTTCTTCTTTCCCCGTCCCTTTTAATGTAAAAGCCACCTCTATTTATAGGAGTGGAGAAGATATTATCACTATAAATGCTCGATGACGTAGCAACATCTAATTAGTTGAGAATATTTGATTTGGCATCCTTTCTTTTAATTGAAAGATTACATTTTAATTGCTAAATCAATAAAATTTTCCTTCCAAGTTTCTAGAACACGTGGCATGGTTGTATTGATCGGCTTTGACACGAGTCATAATTTTGGCTGGACCACCATATTTGTAGTAAAGTATCAACATATTTCATTATTTAATTATAAGAATTGTATTTAATTGAATTTTTAAAATATAAATAATTAATAATTGACATTTTATTACAACCAATCACTACATGGTGGCGTCTGATTGGACTAAAAATTTACATGCCTAGAGTAATATTTAAGAGAGGCGTTTTAACTGATTTAATTTTTATTAAAATTTGAAAACGAAGAAAGGCTACCTTTGCATCGCATCTGGTTCTCGGGTAGGTGGTGGTATGAGGTTCTAATTCGTTTTCTTCCTGAAGCTTCTAATATATCTTCATATTCGAAATGATCATTTATCAAGTCCATGTCACACTTTTCTTTCTTGAAGGATCAGCAAGGTTGCAACTAGTGTTGTAATTCTTGGTGCTCCTTAATATATATCTATCATATGGAATATGATCAACTGACAAGTCCATGTCAACTTTTGTTTCTTCGAAGGGCCAGCAAAGTTCCACAACCAGTTTTCTTCTTGAAGCTTTCTAATATTTATCTGTCATTGGGAATATGATCAATTGGCAAGTCCATGTCATTGGCAGGGGCTTGTATGGCTTTGTTTTCACGTTTAATCTTCAATCGCCAAATGCTCGGGGATACTACTTTATGATTGCATTTGATTTTTAAGATAAGATATAAATATGTTAGGATTGGTCGAACATTGATGTCTACGAGACTATGATCGATTCGCATCCATTGATGTGTGTGGGGTTAAATATTGTCAATTTGATTATTAGTTACCACAGTTTTGATCTCAATGTCACAACCCGCGCGAGTACTATTAGTGAACCTTACAATTACTTGGATATTACTAATAAAAGAATTCGCTTGTTCCAATATTTCAAAAATGCCTACCAATGTCCTTATAGTTAGGTGTCTTTCCATTTTTACATTCAAGTAAGAATCATGCTGATGAACACTTTGAAAGCGATAGATCTGTTTTTCGAGGGAGAATCATATTAATCAAAACAGTGTGCAGGTTACGGGAATTTGTGAAAATGCCTTCTTATTTTGTCGTTCGAAAATTAATATATATATATATATATATATATTGATGATAAAAATAGAGATAATGGTATTTTTTCTAAAATTTTGTAATTTTATTTTGCTTGTTAGTATAAGAACTTATGTCAGATAGTTTTAACAGTGAATGAATAGGCTGCTACTTCGATCTAGTTGATGGAATACTTCTATGAGTTCAACAAAGAGGTCATTCGAGTTGAAGAGGTCATTTAGAAGGAAGGAAAATAAGTTAACCCAGAAAGCTGCCCATCTATTACTATATAATTATTTCAATAAAAATTTATAATTATCCAAAATAAATTTTAACAAGTATTTTTATGCCAAATACTGTTATTCTTTTTTCAATTTTTTTTCTCTTTTCATCTAATTTACAATTTATACATACATATATATATATATATATTTACTTGATTTTTTATTTTTTAAATTCTTTTGATCATTCTCAATTTTCTTATTTTAATTAATCATTATTTTTACATAATGTAAAATGATATAATTTTTTTATTTTAATTTTTGTATACTAAATTTTTTAACTTATTTTTTAGTTGTGTATTATCTCGAAATTTCCCTTCATCCAATTCCTTTTGATATTTATTTATTTTATTATTTAATTTTAAATATTTTTAGTTTTATTAATTAAAATATAATAATTTTATAATTTATAAATATATTTGCACACGCATAGAGTGTGCAATTTTGTTAGGCTATTATTTTCATTGGCAACAATTTAAATTGGTGATAAAATAATCTTAGTAGTGAAAAATGAGATTAAATTAGTGAAGCACAGTGCCTAATGTGAAAGGACAAAAGATAGCAATTAGTCGAGTGTTTTGTGTCATGCTCCTCCCTACCTAGGGTACGCAGTATGGTAACGACCTCAAGATAATTATCTCAAAAATACTCAACCCAAATGAATTAGAATAATTATTCCAACAGCTGACCATTAGCTCCATAAAACTGAAAGAAATTTATTCATACATATTAGAATATCATCATCACTTCTTAATACATCCTTGGCAGAGGAAATTGTATTATTACAACTTATTTCTGAATAAAGTAAAAGAAGCTGATGAAGTTTCTATATATTTTTTGTGAAAAATAAAATTAGTTCAATATTTTAACAAAAACTACTAGAGGAATCTAAATATAAAAAATCTAAAAGTATATATATTGCAACTAAGTTAAAAGCCTTCCGAGCAAAGTTGATAGTCATAGTTTATAAATGCAGAGATCGCACGAAAGTGACTACTATTGTGATAAATTAAGTAGGTTGAGCATTTCAATCGAGAAGTATAGGAGAAGAAAAAAAATTAAGAAAAAGAGGCTCTTTAGAGTAAAAGAACTTAAAAACAATCTTTAAAAGAATGATAGATGATAAAATAAATTTTAGGAAGTAGGAGAATTTTTTGGCAGATTTTGCATTTAACTTTACTGGAGACTCTTTCGAAGTATTTATAGGTGATGAAGATAAAAAGACACAGTACAAGAATATCTCAAACGTATAGGTGAATAATTAGAAATTGTACGTTTCATATAAGATGAAAATAAATTTAAAAATATTTGAACATGGAGACATTTAATATGTGAAATTAGCAAAAGCAACAAGTATTATTGTTTTCTCCTTTATTACATTTTAAATATATATGTGTTTTTTAAAATTTTCTCAAAACATATTGACAATGTTTGTTTTCATTCATACACCCAAAAAACACAAACTGCAATCATTATACTTTTTAAATTTTATCTCTATCTCTCTCTTACTTTTACACATTTTTTCATAAAAAATACACCAAAAACACACATCCAAAAATCAAAACAAACATAACTGTTGTATTCCCCACAAATTAAACATTGAAAAAAACAAAAGAATTCTACGAATGAAAGAATTTCTTTTGTTCAAACATATGCTACTAGCCTAACAAACCCATTGGATAGATTATTTTTTGGAAGAAACAAAATATATTTAACAAAGTTGAGTTATCATTTTAAAACGATTAATCAATTCATGTTCCCATCAATTTATTGCTAAATTGAATTTTTCTCAAATCCAATACAAATTTAATTATTCGAAAATTTATCATAAAACCCTTGTTTTTTTTCTGGTTAGTGTGCTTACTCTGTTAGATTTTTATTTTATATGTGATTCAATATTCTATATCATCTTATTCAATATAGCGTGTTAATCTCATTCTGCTTTTCCAGAACGAGCAAAGCAATTTATGTACCAAACATGTGGATACAATTTAGTTAATAAATTCCAAACCTTTATGCCAAATACGTCTGGAAGTCAAATAAAGAATCAAACACTGAGGATAAATGATTACAGTATGTATGGAGCGACAAGAATAACTCTGATGCTCCCCTTTGAAAGAAAGACGTTCGTATATATATATATATATATATATATTGATCAGGCCATTGGGTGCAACGGATTCCGGTCGCCGAGCAAGGATGGAGGTGGCAGAAGAAGCTAGAGTTCTGGTAATGAGCAGGGCGCCAAGCCTCCAGGCGTGGCGAGGGGCACGGATGAAAGAGGTCGAGTTATTATATCAGATACATCCTAGTAACTAGTACAGTTCTTAAATTACATTTAAAATATAAAATATTATAATATGGTTTTCTGTATTTCTATTAATATTGAGCAAAACAAATTTGATATTTATGCTGTCTTTGTCATTAAATTATTTACAAATTTTTACTATATTCAAAAAAACTTCTATTTTGTTCGTGTGCACATCACTAGAGTGTGTGTGTCTTCTTCACTGTTGCTCGCATCCTCATGCTCCTTCTAGTGTCCTCTTAATTAGGGATGGCAACAAAGGCAAAATTCAAGCTAGGAAGACTGTAGAACATGACGATTATATTGCAAAACTCATCAAATTTGAAGATCACTGGCTATTTACTTTAACTTTTTTTGTCAATTTTTTTGTGATTGTACTTTGATTTATTGTTGTATTCTTTTTATGTAAACAACTTATTTAGAATGTTGTTATTTATTATTTAAATTTTCAAAATAAAGTCAAGCCTTTTTCTTCTGGGCACCAACGGAATTGACGTTGAAGATGGGGGGATGGGCAAATATTTAGGAACGAAGCGCATGCTCCATTGCCATCTCCCCACTCTCCAACACTGCTATTTTCTTTTCTTTCCGACTCCTCTTCTCTCCCTCATTTTCTCTACCTCTCTTTCTTCTTCGCATAATCACCTACGTTTTTCTAATTACATAGAGCATTTCTACTTTTCAAATGGAAATTAGTCAAGCTAGTGAGATTTTAAATACTTCAAGGTGGGCAAATGTAATTATGCACAACATTTTCTTTAATTTAATCACTCCCTCAAAGCTTCAGTCAATTATAAGTCATGCCACTGAATGCAAATTATTTGCAGGGGAATGGCATTTTCAACATCAGAACACAGGCATCTGATCCTAATCCCGAAGGTAAGTAGTTAAACAAATATTTTTTCAAGTGCAAGAGCAATGGCCATGATTATATTAACTTTTCTGTTTCGTAACTTTGGCATAGTTGAATTTTTGGTCCCATTAAGACGATGTTGGTAATGTTTCAAAGGGCACCTTGATATATGACTGGCGTCTGAAAATCACTACGTGATTAAGCTTGTCATCTTCCATACAATAGATCAAATCAATAAAAAATACGGGACCAAATAATTTTGTCAGAACGGTACAATAAACTCTAAAAATTAGAAGCCTTGCATGGTTTTTACTTGATATTTTTGTGATGCTTGTGTTGTATTTTTCGGAGATGACGAATGCTATTTTGTTTGTTCTTCATGTGAATAATCATGAAAATGAAAATAGTGATTGTGTATGTGTGCGTGTAATATAGTAAAAAAATTAAGTAAAAGGTGATAAATAATTCTAGGGTATAAATAATATACGCACACAACAATACAAGTATGTGTGTTTTAATATAGATATGATTTGGTTGATTAAATATTTGTGTATGTGTACTGTCACACCCCCAATTCCAACAGCAGTACTTGGAGATCATTTTCTCAAAGGATATCAAACTTCAAACAAAGCATCTAAAAACCTTTGAACAAAAAATTAACATCCATAAGATAATGTGTCAATTACAAATGGCTGTGGAAAATCCAAGACTTATTATCATCCAATTTGTCTCACAGCTCTTGCTTAACATAAGAAGAAATTATGACCAATGACTCTCACTTAATTCTCCATGTGCTACCATCCATAAGTAAGGTTTACATCGTGGTCCTTAGTCCCATAAGTAACCTATAAAATTAGAGGATTAGGTTTAAATCAAAAAAAACTAACATGCAAAAATAAAAAGATCAGGATTGAATTGAATACACGTCTTAACTCAACTCACCAACTTACAGCTCAACCTGATTGTTACCCCTACTAAGTGACATGAATCGACAAAGTAGAGAGTCCATTTTTGCTTTTTAGCCCTTATCTTTCCTTCCTTATATTTTCATAGTCTTAACTATTTTTCCTAATGAAGGGCCTAAATCATCTCCTATGCTGACTGCTGATTGTTTACAATCTTTCAAAAATATTCTGCTTTACCTTGACAAGGAATTACATTCTTAAGACCGATAACCCCGCTATAAATATGGATCATTAGGCATCAACCCTTTATCTGTCATGAAGGCACTGTGTGCTTAGAAAGTGTGAAAATTATATATGAAAAACAATAAGGCAATTTTTATAATGAAAACAAATTTTCAACAGTTCTCCTCATGACATCATAAATTTTAAAGAATAAATTAGATAAAATTCAATGACCACAAAGTTCTAAGTCAACTGCTTATCATATGCAATAAAATATTCCAAAAAATAGAGCTAAAAACTATAAATATTATTCAACACTTAATGTTAAGCTCAAAATGATATAGCTATTAAGTCCTACATCATAATTCTTTCTCAACAAGTGTGCAAAACTACAAATGCAATTATAAAATCCAATAATCATCGTCAAATCAGTGCAGATCAAGGCATCATCAAAACAAATATGTGAGCTAATCGCCCCTATGCATATTATTCCCAAAATAATATAATGTAAGTGCAACGGTAATGAGATAACCTTCAGAGGCCGGTGATGGTGATCGTAGATAATCCTATCTGTTTGATGGTAGTTGTGATAACCTAAACATGAGACATCTTTGTATCTAGATGCTAAGGCTGTGGGACATGGCTCTGATATGTTCTCTCGAGATGAGGGTACGGTTGGGAGCGAAAAGGTGAAGGAAAAAAATATAGTATTAGTACCTCCCTAGATGTTGGTAGAATGGGTCGATTATCATGTGCCTTTCTGCCATCTACCACATATAAATCTCCTACTGGCAGGAGTGGTAGCGAAACTCCCATCATTTTATCTTATATCAGCTCGTATATCACTTGCCACATTCCTCAACCCCGCCATGACTTCTATTTGTCCATCTATATATACTCTTAGTCTGTGCATCTCCTTAGTGACTATCCCATCTTAAGCTGAACTACCTACTCCTGAGTAGTTCCCTCCTGACGTCCATCTTCCTAATCTACCTTCACTATTGCATCACGACAGAGGTCACGATTTAAGTGTGGGTGAGCATAGGATTCCATCCTATTATCTACTATTCTCCTAATATATATCCCCTAGTACAAGTTCCCCTATGTTATTAAGCAGCCTCTACTAACCCCATTAACTATCGCTGACTCTCTTTAGTGTCTATGATAAGGTGAGACGCTGGTCCAATCCTTCTAGCAACTAACTCCTACCATACAATGTTCTCACAATCCATCTGAATCATCTTGAAACTAGTATGGACACCTCTCCTGTTGCTATGCCACATCACTCACAAAATTTTGCCTAAATTTGCCCAGCATGTTGCAACAACTTATCAACAAATATCTTGGTTAAATTTTTGCCTAAAAATTCATCGAAATTTATAAGAAAAATTATACCCCTGATATTGTTTAATCAATATGTTCAAGCAACTAAGTCCACAACATTTTAGTTCAGCAATTGAAATTTAACACCATACATGATTCTCTATAATTCTAGTCTCATACCAATAAAATTTATTCCAATTTTAGAGGAAATCAAGAAGACATAGAGACAATAACTTAATCCATGCCGAGGGGCCCGATTTCATAAGTGTTTTCACAATTAATCTTCGAATTAAACTTCAATATGATTCAAATGACATGTTCACAAGAAAATTTCAAAGAAATTTGGCCAACGTTTTAAAGAATCATAAATTCCTAATTTCTACCCCAAGTAACATGTGTCCTAAAAATTCATGATTTTTTAATCAATTGTCCTCCAAACCAGCGCTAGAATAAAATAGCCCGTGCATTAAATAGGGAATTTATGCAAAAATTTTAAGGAGCTGAACTAAAGTAAAAACCTCCAATTCACCCTAACTACCATGGTTAAGAAAGTATTGAAAATTCAGGTACCTTAACTATAACTGAGACTGTAAAAGGGAGTTTAATCGTATTGATTTTACGTGGACGCAGATTTAGCTAAGGAATTTTCATGATAGAGGATGAAGGAATGATTTTAACATTCTGTTTTTCCCTAGGTTTGAGATCTTTCAATTCTCTTGAAAGAAGGTTTGTCGCAGTCATGGGGCAGTCGCGCCACGACATGCTACCTGACCATGGTTGCTTTTTCAAAATACTGACCACGCCTTGCCTAGTAACACACCGAGGAAATTTGATTTGCTCTAAAATTTGAAAGAATTTCTTATATGGTTGTGGTGTGGTCACATGACGACCTTCTTTGACTATGAATGCGCCAAAGTTGGCGCTGTCGTGTCAGACTCATTGATTAATCTTGCAATTTTGCCCTCTTTTAATCGTTTTCATCCTTTTTCTTTCTACTTCTTATCTTTCCCACATTTTTGAACAAAATGATAAATTTTGAACATAGAAGGGAATTACATAAAAATAAAAAAATTGGGTTGCCTCCATAATGCTCTTTATTTGTAGTCCTTCAGCTGATTTTTCATTTTAAAAAAAAATCCTAGTCAGGCTCTATGAAGCATATACGAGCTGTCATTCTCAATTTGTTCACCAAAATTATTTGATTAATTAAAAGAATCATCAAAACTTGCGCTCGATATAATATAAAAATCTAATATTTGTATAAGAATGTTTTCAAAAATTAATTCAACTCTTAAAAACTTTTATCAAGGGAATAAACTGCAAACGACTAATAAGTAAATTGGGAGTTGAAGAAACTTCTTTTCTCGTCGACGCACTAAGAATTTTCTGGTTCCAATATTATTTCATCCCTTTGATCATCTTTCAGTTTTTGTTTCACTTCCTTTCTTATATCATTATCACCTTTTCTTCTAATTCCTAAACTTGCTTTTGAGGTATTAAATCTTTCTAAAATATTTTACCTTTTCAATACTTAGCAACATGTTGTTGGATTTTTTTATTTTCTATTTTCTGAATATCAATCTTTTTGATTGCTCTTACACTACAAAAATGTTATTCTTGTGAAAGTTTTTCTAACTGTTTTAAATGCCCTTCAATCTTCCTGACAAAACTATTTGTATACAAAAGGGTTTTCATAAAATTGTCTAAATTTTCATTCACATTTTCTTCAATCAAATTTCTAGAACTTATTTTTTTCTCAATTCATTTAATTTCTTTGCTATTCAATACGAATTTAAAAATTTTTTGCAGTCATATAAGTTTCCAAAAAATTAACCTCCTACTATTCCGTATTGCACATGTTGATCAAAGAATGGTGGTAGTGAAAACTTACAGAACTAGTCCCTTGAATATTCATCTTGATGGCTAAGCTCATTCCCAAAAGATGAAAAATATTTTGTCCTACAATCACTACATTCCTGGAAGCTCCTTGTATTTTCAAACTTCTGCATATAAAATAAATCCAAGTCAAAATAATTTATTAATGGGAAATTATAATACTCATAGCCTCATCCACTTGTTTTTACACCCCCAGTCCAAAGTCACAACATGACAATATACAGGAGATGGTTATATTCCAAGCAACTCAGAAACAGATATTTTGGCATGTGTCCACATCCAAATCCTTTTTCCAAAAATATTCAACTTAAAATAAAGATAGGATTTTCAAAAAAAAAAAAATTCATTAGAAATTTAGTTAAAGATAGTATTTCAAGAACATCTCATTCAAAACCTAGTTGAAAGAAATGCAGCTATCCATTTTACTTAGTACTCGCTTACTGTTCTTGGAATTCATCAGTATTATCCTCTTGGGTTCCTGTTCAAGTCAAAACAATGCCAATTTCAAATTCTCAATTCTCTAAAATTCAATCTCTATATGTTTTTGATGCAATCTTACGTGACGTTCCCTATTTCCCTATATCTGTTGATCATATCCCATTTAAGTCAGTTTGTTTGGGTTTCAAAATGATAAAATTGGACATTAAAATTGCAAAAATCAATTTTTGGTCAATTTTCAGTCATCACCCTTGCAAGAACATCGCTCCCATCTACAAAAATAGGTCCCATGACCGTGCAACGACACTCAAGACATTCTGTTAACATCCACAACCAAGTTTGTGATTGCCAAAAATCATACTATGGTTGTGAAAGGCTTACTCGCACTCACAGCACCGGCTACAAGGTGTGTTCTGGAATTTTTGCGATCTGCTTCGCAATCGCAAAAGGCCACATCATGGTTGTGACATGCACTAGTGCACTTGCGGCATCAACCGTAGCGCAATCTAAGCTGCTCGAGGTTCCTCCCGCAACCACACAGACTCACACTGCAATTGCATCGCACAGCCTCACGGCCACGGATAATAGACACAACGTGAGTCTGCATGCATTTAAACATCACGTTTAGCTTCTAAATTCCTTCCATTCAATTTTAATCTCTCTTTCTGACATGCAAATATGTTCTGTGGTACCTTAGGGCTTTTTAATCATATTCTTAGCTTAAAATTAAACTTTGATGTGTCTCCTCCCATGCAGTTCAACAAAACACATAAGTTCCTAAACCCCATATACTTTTTTTGTACATGATTTTTGCTTGGTTCCCCTTTGTCTGTCTCAACTATTAAGGCCTTTCCATCACGATAAAAATTATTTTCTATCATTTATCATGCTTTTAGGTGCTTAAACACGTGGAGAATAATTCTTAAGACATGTGTGCAATCTCCAGGTTTTAGAACGGAAATTCACTTTAATTTCCACATGCTCTTGAGTTTCTTAAATCCAAAATTCATCTCTCCTCTATTTCTTGCTCCTTGGATGGCTACCTTGAGTTTTAGGGTGCCAAAATATTTTTTTGTCTAAGTATAAAGTGGGTGTATTTATACTAGGACTTTGTATACTTATTTGAAAGTACTTGTCTCCTTATTTTTGGGTAGAATATCACGCGAAATTTTTTAAATTTTTCCATCTGAAATCGAACTCTAATCTCCCTTGTTTGGCCTTCTGTACTCATGGTAACATTTCCATAAATATTCTAATTTTTGGTAAGCTTTTTTTGCATCCTTTTGCACATAATGCCTTTCCATACTCACGTGGTTACTCCCCGCCTATTTCTTAAGCAAAAATTAATAATAAAATTAAAATTTTCATAATTCAAATCCTTTATCACAATTAAAATAAATATTGCTACATAGTCCCTAAAATATTGGAGTATTACACATGTTACCCTGACACTCCCTGTTAAGAATGCTAGAAGATTCTTGATAAGAAGCCCAACTCTTAAATGTCTCCCCGCAAGCGCACGGAGTATGAGTTGAGGTATCCGCATGACGTGTGCTTTCGGAGAAGACAGATGAACAAATGTCTATGCTAAATCCTTGTTAGGAATTAATTAAGTAGGACCAAAAATAAGGAATATGAATTAGCCTTAGTGTAAAAAATAAAAATAATATATCTAACTGACTCCTATTCTGAGCTTTAAGTTCAGTTGTGCGAATCACGGTTAGCCTGGTTCACCATATTGAAAGGTTCTATAGAAGTCGCTTGTTAGAACAATTTAGTTCGGCAAAAAACAGCTTCAAAGTGTTGCCCAGAGAGGAGAGAGGGTAAAAGTCAAAGAATTAGGTGCACGATGTACTTGTTTTCTCAATGGAACACATCTCAAATGGCCAACAAAGCGAGGATACTTTTGTAATTATCTCTCGAATACCTGATAATTAAGTCTACCATCACTTACCATAATTACAAATTGGTGTCCAAATATACAGCACAAAACATGTTCTAGGCGATCACTGTCACTACAAGGCTTTAGATATTTTGATCTCTAAGTTAATATATAAAGCAAGAAAATTTGAGCAATCTCATGACACCAATACAAATTTACAGAAGATCTCGTCCTCGCTACTTGAATCTCCATGTCTTCTACTGCCTTAGCCGGACAGTTTAAAAAACCAAACCCCAAAATTTGCATGAAGGAAACTTCAACTTCGGAAATTATATGAAAAGTAAAAATGGTTCAAAATCGATCGAAGATGCTTACCAAAACTCAGTGGAGGGCCCCTATATTTACCACCTCTTTTCGTGGTTGATCTGCTGTAGCAGATGTATTTCAAGATTCATCCACAATAGCAGATAATGACAGGGAGCTATCAGAAAATTGAGTAGTTTTCCAACTTGCCTTTTCTTGGTCAGTACACTGGCTTGATCTCTACTCCACTCATGTTCGTTATTAGGCATCCACTATCGTGCACAGTGCTCATTTTAACTTATCTGCAGCAATGAATGAGCAAATATTTTCTGGGTTCATCCATGGCAATGGATGAGTTTGTTAATATATTTGTGAAAGTGGATGAACTCCTAGGAAATTAGGCATCCTAAATTTCTTGTCGTGGTGTGGAAATCTTGCTTCAGCTCTCTAAATTCAACTTTGATAGCAATATCTTTGGGCTTTAATGGCGTTTGATCATCGCGCATTTTAATTTATTGATTTCCTATCTCTTTTGTTTTTGATTCTTCTGTGATTCTTTCCAACGTTTTTCTTATATACTTAATGGAAACTAATATTTATGCAAAATTTAATTAAAATACAGAAAAATATCTGTGATCCTAAAACATGAGACTCTTACGAAAACAAGAAAAAATTTAGAAAATCTGACTTCTACATAAAACTATACAATAATATACTTGTCAAGACGTAAAAAACAATACTCTATTTTTAATTATATATATATGCTAAATGTTTCCTCTCAGTTTATAATAATCGAATAAAATAGACTAGCTCTGAACTACAATTGTTAATCAATCCATAGACCGAATTTGAAAATTTCCAAATGAACAAGATAAAAGAAATTATTTAAGAAAGGAATATAGTGCAAGAGAAAATTAGTTCCATAATGTAACGCGAAATAAAGCTAAAGTCAAGAAAAAAAATTGAATAGGACAGAGTGCAATATATGTTATTGGATATGTTCAACTCCTACAAATGAAAGTCAATCTAAAACAAAGAAGTTTGTATAGTAAATGAAAATTTTCAGGTTTTGAACAAGGTTTGTTGTTGTTAAAGTGTACATTTTCTATTTCTAGTTTTAAATTAATTTGTGAAAACCATCCAAAACTCAAAGGTACATGAAAGTGATCTCTAATTCAACTTTTGGTCACCCACTTAGTAGTTTTGAAAATTATCTCACTTAGATGATACAATTTTTCAAGAAATAAGATATAGCTTGGTATCATTACAACATTTATCTGTTACCATAGATGATAACAACGTATAACAAAGAGGTGCAAATAAATCTAACTTGAATAAAGTGGAGGTAAAAATTTTATACTCAAACTCGACTTATATTTATTTGAGTTGAGTTTGAGTTTGAATTCTAAAAAAATAAAACAACTCAATTGAACTTGAGTTTATATATTTTCAAGTTCTAGTAGAGTCAAGCATGACTTCAACTTCAACCTGATTAATTTTTTTAATATTTTTTAAAACATATAGGAATATTTGTTGAATTTACTAATAAGCTTGAAAAACCATAAAAATAGTGAAGCATGCCTGTGTGTTAATTCAGTTTAATATATAAAGTTAAAAAGATAATATTAATTTACAAACACTAATAAACTTCTAATATAATTTAAAAAATGAATTAAATCGTGTGAATGCTCATTAATTAGCATAATATTTATTCTAATTATGTATATATATAAATTTATGAAATATTTATTTAATTTTAAAATGCCATTTTATCAATACGTGAATCAAAATAATTTTTTTAACTTTGAATTAAATTATCTAAAATGTTAATTGTAATCCTGTATGTGCATAAATATTTTGTCTCTAGATAAATAATTATCAGTCAAAGTATACAATATTTAATCTTATTTATCAAAATATTGTTTTAAATTAAGTTATAAATGGAGATATGTTTGTATATATGTATAAATTATTAAAAAACTTACATGAAAATATTGAGAAAGAATTAAAAACTGATATGAAGACATACAAGTGTATATTATAAATGTTACACTAAATAATTATTTATAAAAACAAGAAAGTTATAAAAACATGTATCAATACAGTTGAATTACACACACACACACACATTTCACAAAATATTGGTAAAAAGCTCACATTATAACTATTACATAATTTTAAAATAATAACATTGACAAAATATAATATAAATACATTATTTATTATATATTAATTTGATGATTATAAATCTATTTGAATAAAAGAAATATTTGATGAATAAAGATATAAATATATCTAAAAAATTCTCACGCAACTGTTCGTGAACTTTAAAATAGAGATTACTCAATTCAAGTTCAACCGAATAAAGAATTCAAAATAATATGAGGGTAAGTCAAACTTTTGTTGGGTTGGCTAATCCAGCCTAGAGTCTTCTTCATTTACGTTCCACGTACTTGTACCATAACAAGAGCTATACAATTAAAGTTCAAACTTTAAACCTTCTAACTCTTACTCCATTTCTCTTTCTTATTTTTATACTATTCCCATAATTTCACTTCAAAAATTGGCAACACTTTTCATAAAATTAAAGTTTATAATTTAAACCTTCTATCCGTCAAAAATAACTTTTGTTTTTCAATAAAGATGTCGTGTTTCTATCAAAACATCATTCTTCCTTCTCAATGCATTACAATACATCACATGTATGGTCATGTTTAGGAGAATGGCAAGGAAGCATTCCAAGAGAAGAAGCAGTGTGTTTCGAATGCTTCAAAATGTTAGGAGAGGACGATGATATATTGAAGATCTACTGCGAATGCTCATTTGTTCTGATACATCAAGAGTGTGCGAATGAACCTTTGGCATCTACATGCGATATCTGCAACAAAGATATCAAAACCACGCCTATAACTTTAAGTCCGGTGGAAGCCCCGCAGAAACCTAGTTCGCCCCCTACGAGGTAAAATCATTTCCCACACTTAGGCTCTTACCTAAAGTTTACAGTTTTAAACCATTCTTTCCCTTAATCATTTAACGCTTACAGGTGTTACAAATTAATTAAAAATACAGTTTAGCCTTTTTCACGAAAGAGAAATATGCATATGCCATCTTATTACACTTTTAGTTTAACCCTGAGGATGCCTGTGTTATTCCTACTCAAGTTTATTTTAGGGTCTTTTGAGAAAAGAGCTTTAATGGCATTGACCGTATATTTTCTTCATCATTCGCACAATTATGCCCTACATTTCTCTCGAGTCACAATTAATCAATAAAAAATACTAGTACAAATTTTGAGAAGAATTTAGAAAAGTTTTATACCCTCAGTCTATTGATAGGACACGTGTTGATTGTAAATGGAAATTGAATCGCTGAACACAATGCTTCCTGCAGAGACACGTGTCGGATCCTGTAAATATGGAAGCACCCCCGACATTGCAGACTACCACAGTTTCTACTATAAAGCTTAGGTTGCTTGAATAAGTGCTGCAATGAAGCTTAGTTTCTTGACAACCTTGGAATGTATTCTGAGCTTTTGACAGCCCCACTTCTGTGTAATGCACTTTCATGATTGTTCTATAATATTTGACTTATAATCTGTTAATGGAGCATCTTTAATAAGCTGAATTTTTCCTCCATTTAAGACATTTCCAAACCCTGCTCCTCGATGCAAAAAATTGCAATTCGCTGCAGTTTGTTAGTAGTCAAGGACTATGAATTTAAAAATACAATCAACCAAAATTACTAGCAATCAAAGAGAAAAATATAATTAAACAGGAATTTCATCCATCAACTACATTGTTTGTACCAAATGGTATTAAAAGTGGCCGTGAGAGGTCAATGCCACTTTATGAAAACTCACTGTTTGAATTTCACTGCTTGCTCTACAAGAGTTGTCCCATGCGATTGCACAATCCCTTTTGAGAAATTTAAGTCTAATGCAATGGAAACTTAGTGAAAAAGTTTTTGGCAACTAAAATTTATGATGAGCTGATGTGTGAGATTAAGTGCACAAGTAAAAGTAAACAAATATATAGACAAGACAACTCGTGAAACATCCAGGAAAGTCCAATATCTTATAAGGTGTATGTGTGTTTGTGTTTGTGTGTGTGTGTGTGTGTTTTCATTTAATCAAGTAATATGCAAAAAAAAAAAAAAAAAAAAATTAGCAACAAATAACGAAAACATAAATCAAATATTATATAGTATTTTTTTTACAAATAAAATATATTGTTTAGTTCTAATATTTAATTAGTATTTTTTATTTAATAATTTATATGCAAAGTTATTGTTGTATACCATGAAGACAAAATAAAATAACATTATTCGTCACCAAACAAACATCAATGAAACTTGCAACTGGTTGTTAAATGAAAATTAAGTAGCATACTTATTCATCCATAAAAAAATTTGAATCCAATCTAACTTCAATTGTAGCTTTGATTTTTATTTTTTATTTTTTTTAATTTCTTTTGAACTTGAGCTTGTTACTTGACTCAATTCGAAGTTTAAATTATAAAATTGAATCAAGTTAAAATTAAATAGTTATCAAATTTGAATTGCTATTCAAACTTAATTCAATCGATCACATGTTTTCTTACTTGATGTCCCAACTTTGTCCACGTGAAATCATTGCAGAGAAAATGATCACGAAAGCTAATATACCAAAAGGACAAGTTACAAAATATTTGCAAATATTTTATAAATTCTACTTGTAGAGTTCTAAAGTTCAAAATCAAATCTATGTTGAAATTAAACTTTAATTGGGAATGGGGTGTCCCAAAGTTCAAGCCCAATTTGATAGAGGTGGGTTGAAGGGCTCCAAGGTTGGCCATCTTTATTTGATCCAAATTTCGTGTAGGAACCAAAATTAGGGTTACGAGAGTCACCCGTGATTGGTCCACCAAATATGTTTTTACTGGTCATTCAGCATACTCAGCGAACCAATCCAGTCCATTGGTTGAGAAACTAATCATAATTTTTATCTTCAGTATTTTCTCACTTCAATTACTTGAAATACAATTTAAGATTTCTTTCTGATGAAAATGTTATTTTAGTTTTAACACTCACAGATATTTAAACCCGTATGATTATTTTACGATAGTAACTAGAAAAAAATATTAAATTTCAGAAAACCCACAATACCTTATTTAATTACATGCGTGTGTGTGTGTTTCCTTGAGTTGAAACTGAAATATGAATACCTATGTATTTAGAAATCTATTTTGTAATAAATAAATAAAGCACATTATATATAAGTGGTAAAACTATGGTTATATTCGTAACTTACTTTTGAGGATTTTTGATATGCGTGTTTTTATTATTATTATTATTTTTTACCGTAGATGTTTTTATTATTAGCATAAAAAAATGATGAACAGAATTTATTTATCCTTTCTAGGGTAAAATTTTTTATCGATATTAAATTAAATTTTTCTTGTAAGTTTTTATATGAAATATATAGTTATATAACAATTGAATTATTTTAATTTATATGGGGCAGTAACTAGTAGTGGGCTCAAAATGTATATACGTCATTGCCAATACTCATTCATGTGCCCCACACTTGTGTTGTGGGCTTAAGGGATGATGAGCAATATCAATCAGCCATAAATTTTGTGTTTGTGGATGGAATCCACAAGAAGAATGTTATGGGGATAGAGCAATGCCAAAATAGGGTCCATGAGGAAAACCAATAATTATCATTATTATTGGTCAATGTGTAACAACAGTGTAATCCAATCTCTTTTGTCCCTCGATCCAAGCAAACAAACGTTGGATAATTATTACTTTCCCTCTAATGAACCACGTGGAAGATGGATTTGACTAAACGTGGGTTTCATTAGAATCATAAGTTCTTTAAAGGACTTTAATAAGATATTTAAAAATTTATAAAATTTTTAGAAAATGAATAGCTTGTCCCCTACTAATTTTTGTAGCATCTTAGAGGTTATCTTGTTTGGTATATTATAAATGAGAATAGATATTTTTTCATTACATTACATTAAAAACATTTAGTTTATTTTATTATTATTATACAAAAAAATTAAAATCATCAAGACTCATATATGTCAATAAGATCTTATAAAATAATTTCATTATATTTATAAAACACTTTACTAACTTTTTATAAAATTAAATTTATGAACTTGTGAATTTCAAAACATTTTTTTTTAACTGCTCCAAAACATTTTATTATGTACAAATAGTTTATAAACTTTTGAAAACTAACTTAACCACACACCTAAGAAATTATGAAAAGTACACTCCGTCAGCAATTGTGCATCCAATCTATTTCACAATTTGGATAATTCTAGTTTGAATTCAAAATTTGTTCTTATATTATTGTGTAAGTAACCACTTCCTAGCCCTAGAAAACTATGGTTATGTTTATTTTGCTCCACAGCTAAAAAATATATATGTTTCAATCATTACATTTTTTAAATTTTATCTCTTTTTTTAATTTTTATACAAATTTTTTAAATATATATATATATATATATATTTAAAAACACAAACTAAAGAACCAAAACAAACATACCCTGTGGATCGGCTGACCCGCCTTAACCACGATTTTGGAAAAAAATCTAAAAACCTAAACAAACATGCCCTATGGATCGGCTGACCGCCTTAACCATGATTTTGGAAAAAATATAAAAAACCAAAACAAACATCCCTTATGGATCGGCTGACCGCCTTAAGTATAATTTTCCACTTGTATTCCTATAAATAGACTTAGACAAATTTGCGGGCCCAAAATAAGAAACCCATCCTCCAATCAGATGTCCGCAAGACCAACAGTACTGCCCTACACGATAGATACTCACCGTCCATCTCCCAATCGGCAAGACCAACATTACTGTCCTACACGATAGATACACACCGTCCATCTCCCACCCGATTGAGATATTTTAGCCCACTAAACCATTGCAGCAACGTGATTCGTTGGACGGTTTTCAAGTGTTGACCACAAATAATAAATTTAAATAAACTATACTATAGTGACTTCTTCTGTCTGCCTACCTACATCTGATGATATTTTTATAATTGGCATTTCAGCCATTCTATTCTTCATCTCATTGAGCCATTGAGAAGTTGTCAATTCAATTAACACCAGAGTGTGCTATGCACGAATAAATTATAATTTTTGGATTATAATTTATGTATACTTTTTGAATAACTATATTTTAATTAAATTAACACTTCTATAAAAATTAAATAGTGTTTTCAATCAAATTGCAACGCAAAATCAATTTCATGCGCAAATAAATCTAAATTCTTACATAATTTCAATAGAACTGTCCTTCTAATTAAAACGTGTTAGCAATTACAATAAAACTTTACTTAATAAATTATTAAACAATAATATATATCTCAAACAATATAATCAACAACATCGATTGTTTTATATTTTGTTTGAATTCTTGTCATTAATACCATGCATTTTGAACAAGTATTAAAGTAAATATTTAAAAAAATCAAAGACATGTGAATTAAATTATTTGATTTTAACAAGAATTTTTTTAAAAAATCCTTTTGTGTTTTATTTATTTTAATTTAGATTTTTTTATAATTTATTAAATGTAATTTAAAAGTTATAATTATATGCATGTACGATGTTAATTTTTCATTTTTATTTTCATGTAATTCTGAAATTTTTATTGTGCAATATTGAAAATCAAATTCTTAAAGTTAAATTTGTAGTAATTTTTTAAATGCGTAACCTAGAGTATTATATTAATTATGAAACTAATAAATAAACTTATGAATTACTCAATAAAAATGATACATACAGTTCTTAATACGTTCAAAACAATATTAAATAATCCATAAAATAAAAAATAAAATGCTTTATAAAAATAAGAAATTCAATTCCATTGATACTATTTACAAATTAAATTTGCATCAAAAGTGCTTTAATTTTTCTTCAAAACAAACCTTAGTATCTTTAAAATTAATTTATAATTACAAATTAATAAACCAATCCACTTAGTGGGACCGTGCAGTTTACCTGTTGAACATGAGCCCTGCCAAAAACATCTTAGTTCTTTTTTAGTTCAACTATAAATAACTGTATACAATTTCATAATGATAAATACATTAATCTATAAGTATTGAAAGATGTGTACAAAATTTATTTTAGGGTTTATTTTATTTTAAACATATTTGAACTTTGATATATATGTGTGTGTGTGTGTGTGTGTGTATATATATATAATTATGTGAAATTTATTGATACATAATTAAGTTTATTTAAGAAGTACTAATAACAGTTTTCCAATAATTGCCGAGTGAGAGTCGAATTTTCATGGCGTTCTGTCAACTTCCAAAGTCTAGTGTCGAACTTCCAACATGTTAAAAAAAAAAATCAAACGTTTGAAAATCTTATTGGTTTTGTTTTGGTTTTTACGTGTATATTTTAGGTGTGTTTTTTTCTTAAAAATTGTATAAAAGTAAAAAAAAAAAAGAAATAAATAAAATTTAAAAAATATAATAATTAAAGTGTGTGTATTTTTTAGGAACAAATCAAAACAAACATAGCCATTAATTTTGTCAAACAAATGTAAAAATCAAAATTTTAATCCTAAAAAAGTTGCTGGCCAAAGTTTATGACATTTCTGAAAGTAAAGAAAATAACAAAAAACTTGTTAATAATTTTATACTTATTATCAATATTCTTCCGATTTCATGTAATGAAATTCATCATTGGAATGAGAGTAATTAATTATCTTTTAAACCTGTACAGGTTAATACGAGGAGGAAAACAGGTGTTTTTTTAACAATATCACATAAACATATTATATTCATGTTTGCATAAATAAAATTTGAGTTAATAAACACAAATAATAATATATAGAAATAATTGAAAATTATTAAAAAAAAAGAAAAAAGAAACACACACACACACACACACACTCTGAACAATAGATAAAAGTATATTTAATTATTTAAATAATATAAAATGTTAATAAGAAAAATTCTTTTTTACATGTCCAGAGATAAAAATACATACAAATACATTCAATTATATTAATGTATACATAACATACAAAATAATATTATTAAGTGCGCATAATTTTAAAATGTCATTTCTTCAATTCACTTTTTAATATTTTAACACCAATAAAATAATATTTTCAGTTCGAATTGTTAAAATTTTAATCTGAAGTGACAGAAAACATATTATTTTAGTATTAATGAAACATGCCATCTACTACATTTTCTGCATGAATCACAACCTGTTCTTCGTCACCAACTACACCATTTGCAGATCAATTTTATTTGATCCGAAGAATCATAAGTTCCCAGCAAGTTGATTTCACACAAAACCCTTCATCGATGGCAAAGAAAAGCAAGGAATTTTTTCCACATTCCAAACCAAAATTTATAAGCAAATTATTGCCTAATAACAACTGAAGACCAACTATAATAAAGGAATATTTCGTTCAATCTTCATAATAAATCATTGGTCAATCCTTCAAGAATTTGTAAGTAAGTGAAGTTTAAGTGTCCGGAGTGAGTCATTTCAGTTGGTAACATGGAAAGATAAGAACCAAATGAAAGAAATATTTCAATTCAACAAAAATGGCGACTTAAATGAAAACTTCATTAGTTTTGCTCTAATTAATTTTTGAGGAGAAAAAACTATAAATCGAATATCAATTTTCCAAATTGCTCCTTCACTTCTATTGTCAAATGATAAAAGAAAAGCAAATGGCGTGAACAACCACCAAAAAATGTAATCACCATGAAAAGCACTGGACACTACAACACACAATTATAATTTTCTACTTTAGCTACCGAAACTAATTTAAATATTGTCCTATTACTAATCCAAAAATAGTCTATATAAATAACTCATTGCTTAAATTGTGATGCTCATGTGTAGTTAGCATGCATAATGGAGAGAAAATGCATGGCCAGATTCAATCCACCTTTTTCTTATTTTATTATTTATAATATTGTCTCTAGTGTGGCCCACGTCAAATAATTTTTAGTATAAAACACGCAGTGAAAGAGAATGAGAGAGAAATAGAATATTTAACTATAATAAGCCAAACGACGCATATCCGACTCCTCGAGGCCATTAGACAAAATGGTTGACAACCAACAACCTCAACTTTGCTTGCAGCCTTGTAATTGAACTTGAGCTTGGCCAGTGACTTACGGATTTAGAGAAGACAGAGAGTCAGCTTGCATTATGAGGGAAGCTCAACTAAACATTTATTTCCAGGCCCATTCCCCTTGTCTTCTAAGACCAATGTTTCCAACAGCAAACAATTTTCATCAGCAGGCAATGAATTTTTTAAAATTTATTAAAAATTTCTCTAAGAAAAAAATTCAGATAAATTTACCAGAGATTGGTTCCGCACCTTTGTGCTAATATATCTGTAGAGATAGATAGATAGACAGATGGGATGGAAGTCGTAGGCTTAGTGTACGTGGCAGAATTAGAAATTTAGTGTTTGTTTGTTTGTGTGAAACTGTTGCATGATAGTGACATTGAACCCACCCAATCCAAATTCTGGGGCTGCGAGGGACACACGAGGCCACACCCTATTTGACAAATCCCATTTCTTAAATGTATGAGTGGTTGGTTGCTAGTTATGTGGCCTACCCCTAAATTTGAGACTCACACACTAGACTTGTTTAACTTTCATTATATTCAATGAGTAAATTGCAATTGATTTGAGATTGCTGATAATTTCAACTCATTGATACAGAATGATTGATTGAGCACTACACTACATTATCCCAAAGGAAGTTCAAAACTAAAAGAATTAGAGAACATTATTGTTACTATTATTATTGTTTTAGTGCCTTTGTAGTAGCATGACTGGCATTACAGTCTAGGGAAGATCATGACCACGTATTTATATGTAAGGTGAAGTGTTATTATTAAAAATAGTGAAAGGGCTTATTCTTTATGTCAGTATTACACCCCTCTAATGTTATATTTGGGAACTTTTACTTCATTCTTTTCTTCCCCGTTTCCTGCCACATTTTCAGGCGAAAAAGGTACAGTTAAATTCCTGTATATCATTCAGACAATATTTATCGTGGCATACATTTTCTGTCACCGTAGCAACTCATGTTTTGGATTAGTTCAATGGCCACTTCAGCTTCATCTCGAAGCTTCAATCAATGATCACTTGAAATTGTCTAATCAACTCTCTCTCCACATTAATGCTTTTGAATGCTTCTTGTATTATTGGGAATTCTTCTGATTTCACCTGCCAAGTAATGAGCAGAACAGATTGACATAATAATAATAATAAGAGCAAAAACAATCACAGCAATAACTAAGTAAAAATACACGCCTGTGTGCGTAAAAATATTTTATAAATTATATAAGTATTGTATTTTGAATATTAAAAAATATTATTTAAATGTTACAATACAAAATATTCAAAATAAGAAAATGAAGAAAGATGAAAACAAATTAAAAATGATAAATTTAGAAAAAAAAAACACAAATAACGATAAATTAAAAGAAAAGAGGGAAAGAAAAATATAGAAAAGAATAAAAGAACTTAAATTAAGAATCAACGTGTCATTTTTGGTCGTACAAGCAAAATGAGTCCCATACTTGATAATATAATATGCATGATGACGATGATTTGTGGGTTTCCAGACTACATTCTTAAATACTGCATGGAGGCAAGAAAAAAAGTTGGTACAATGAAAAACATTAATCATTCTTGCAATGGTGACAGAAATGTGTTTTGAACATGTATACATAATACATTTCTTTCATAAAACAACAGCCTATTCTGTCTGCAGGTGTGGGGGGAGTTCAGTTGGAGTATGACAGTTTTTGGATTAAAGGGTTGGCTTTATTTCATTTTTTATTGCACTTATATTTTATTTTATAATTGAATTATATTACGTATGTATTTTATTTTATGATATACCATCTAATAAAGATAAAAAAATATATAAACTATTTTATTTTAACAATAAAAATAATTTATTTAAATTTAAAATGCATCAGAAAATCGTATTAAATGGGAAGAAAATTTTATGAAAAAAAAAAGGCAACGAAAAGAATAAATCAAATTAAATTCAGATGGAAAAGATGAAAAATATATAAGGAAAGGGAGGAGAAAAGTACAAAGCAAATAAGAAAAGAATATTATAGAAAGAAAACATTCACGACCAAATGCAATTACACTAGAAGGTTTGGACTTTTAATATAATTAGTGGTTAGAGCCACAATCAATGCCTACACGTAATTAATAAGTACTTTTATAACATTTCTAAATATAAATTTTATCATTCATAAACTAAGTGGAAAACAAAGAAAATTAAAATAAAAGATAACTTAGAATAAACAAGATTTGCGAGAATAAATTGCTAAAAATACAAACATTAGAATTGAGAAAAGGAAATGAAATAAATAAAAATTGAGAGAAATAAAATAAACAAATGTATATATAAAGAAGTAATTGCATTATACTAATTCAATAATATGCAACTAAATTTATGTCATTAACCTTAGTATATAGCATAAATATACACAGACAAATGGCAATGGTTTAAAGTTCTTGTGATAGAATAATTAGTAGTTACAATTCCAATTTTCTTATTTTGTCTTTTTTGTAATTCCCGTTAATTAACTATACTTCATGCATAAGCATTTGTATATTCTCTTTGTATTCTTATTACCTAAAAGTTTAGATTCCATTATATAGTTGTTAGTACACCCATTTCATGTCTTGATTTAACAAATCAGTTCCTAGAAATCAGGCCCAAATTAGTATTAAATTAACTCATGAACAAGATTACACACACCAAATTATTCAAAAATGTTACATATAGTTGATTTAATTTCATTTGTTTGAAGGGTACACGAATGCAGGTGCTGACTGCACAGCAGCGGGAATCGTGGGTTGTTCAGATGTGTACGTACTGCAACATTATTTGTACAACAATTCATTAATTCCCCCACACAACTTTCGAATCCAATTCTGTCTTTTCCACGTTTGAGTCACGTACATGATTTTTCTATTCAAATTATTAAATGGAAAACATATAGTGTGACTTTTAGGTGCAAAGATGGTGACAATAATTGATGGATGTAGTTACTCTAGTTTAGCAACATAAATGCATCTTAGCTGTCACACACAAAACCTATACCCCTAAGTCTTGGCGTGGTAGGGGACTTTTCCTCTCCTTTTATATCTCATCAATCATTGAAGATATTGAACGAGACAACACACCACAGGTTTCTTGAAAGTTGTGATTAAATTCTTCATAAGAATTTTAATTTACTAAGTTTTGTTAGTGACATTGGGAGTTGTGTTAATTCCTTCTAATCAAAATGATCCCAAACTATATTTCTGTATTTTTTTTTTGAAAAAATCTAATGCTCATTTGAAGAACTTGATTGTTATTACAACGCATGCCGTGAACTCTTGAAGCCTATTTCATTTAAATATATTGGCTATGTTTGTTTTTATTTTTTAATATGTGTTTTTGATGTATTTTTTAAAAAAATATGTAAAAATAAAAGAGATAGAAATAAAATTTAAAAAATATAATAATTGTAAGTATATATTTTTAAGTTTAAAAAATGAAAACAAATACAGCCATTATAATTTTGATTGTAAAGTATATTTTGAAAAAATGTTTAATGGATTATTTCAACATGCTTTTATTGAGATTATATGTTAAACGTAGGATATTTAAAGTTCATAAAATTCTTTAAATGATTTAACCCCTGCCAGCAAAAGTTTACATTTAAACATTTTATGAGTTATTTTTATGTTTAAAATAATATAATTTTTCTTGATTTTTTTATATATAAACATATGTTTAAAAGCAATTTATTTAGATTATATTTTTATCAAACTTAAGATCAACTTACGATTATTTTTTATTATATGTCAGGCATTGATATTATTTTTTATGATTGTTGCATAAAGAACACTTATGTCAACTCGCGATATACAATAAACATATATATATATATATATATATAAATATATATACATATATATATCTCTGTGTGTGTGTGTGTGTTAGTAAAAGTTGCACGCACTGTGGATGTAAATATTTATTTATAAATTACATTTTTTTGTGTTTTAAATAAAAAAAATAAAATGAATTAAAATTAAAATTATTAAGTATACATAACATATGAAAACAAAGAAAGATCAAAATTGAAAAAGAAAATGTTGAAATGAAATTGAAAGATCATGACCACATATTGATATGTAAGAGGAAGTGTTATTATTAAAAATCGTGAAAGGGCTTATTCTTTATGTTGGTATTAAACAGCTCGATTTCATATTTGAAAAGTCCATCTGAGAACTTTGACTTCGTTCTTTTCTTACCGGTTTCCGGCCACATTTTCAGTGGAAAAAGGTACAATTAAATTCCTATATATCATTCAGACAATACTTATGGTGGCATGGATGGATTTGGCTCCGTAACAAGTCATGTTTTGGATTAGTTCAAAGACGAATTCAATTATTATTACCAGGCAAATAAATGGGACAAATTGACCACTCAGCTTTTGTCTCGATGCTGCAATCAATGACCACTCAAAATTGTCTAATCAACTCTCTCTCCACATTAATGCCTTTGAATGCTTCTCTGTATTATTAGGGATTCTTCTGACCTTCACCCGCCAACAGATGGACATAAAAATAATAAGAGTAAAATCAACAACAACAATAACAAAGCAAAAATACACGCCCCGTGCGTGTAAAAATATTTTATGAATTATATAAATATTGCATCTTGAATATTAAAAATATTATTTAAACGTCACAATACAATATATTCAAAACAAGAAAATAAAGAAAGATGAAAATAAATTAAAATTGACAAATTTGGAAAAAAAATGATGAATTAAAAGAAAAGAGAGAAACAATAATATAGAAAAGATTAAAAGAACTTAAATTAAGGATCAACGTGTCATTTTAAGTTGTACAAGCAAAATGAGTCCAATACTTGATAATATAATATACATGATCATGTGATGATGATTAGTGGGTTTCCAGATTACATTCTTAAATACTGTAGTACTATGAAAAACATTAATCATTCTTGCAATGGTGACAGAAATGTGTTTTGAACATGTATATATAATATATATCTTTCATAAAACAACAGCCTATTCTGCCCGCGGGTGAGGTGGGAGTTCAGTTGGAGGATGACAGTTTTTGTATTAAAGGGTTGGCTTTATTCATTCGTGGGTGACGGGCCAAGTTAATGCATGACTAGAGAAAGTGTGCACTGAATTTAAATGCTCTAAATATATTAATTTTTGCTACATTCTTTGGAGATCACACAGTGATGCAAAATCTAGTAAACAAATCTGATGCCCTAGTACACTAAATTAGCTGATTCTGACCTCAATTGTTGTTTTTGCTTAAACTTTGAGTGACCCATTTAGTTAGATTAAGTGGACCCCCAATGTGATTAACAATTAAGTAGCATTGATGCACTGTCGTCCATATTATATTTGAACACAGTGTATAACGCATACACATAAAATTATATTCTAAATGTATAAATATTTCATTTTTTATTGCACTTATATTTTATTTTATAATTGAATTATATTCCGCATGTATTTCATATTTCATAAAGAACACTTATGATCAACTCACGACTATCAAACTTAATCCACACGATTTATTTTAATGATATCACGTTTAGAAACTGTACGTTCCAAAAATATTTTATAAGCTCTGAAAAATTACAACGTTCTTGTAAACAAGATCGGCTAGACAGCAAAAAACAAAGGAAAGATACGTTCCTTTACTAATTTCTCGTCACCAATTTATCCCTTCTCGACGAAGAAGAGATATAGTATGTATAACATATGAAAATAAAGAAAAATTACAATCGAAAAAGAAAAGGTTAGAAAATACAAATGAAAATAATAAGTTAAAAGACATTGGAGAAATCAAGATATAGAAAAATAGAAAAATTTATATTAAAGATAATTGTATAATTTTATATTGTGTAAAAAACTTTTAATAAGAAAATGCAGTAAGGTGAAAAGAATTTAAAAGGAGGAAAATTTTAAGAGAGAGCATAAAATAAAAAATTAAAAAATGAAAGACAGAAAAAAAAATCAAAAAATAAAATAAAAATAATTTTGTAAATTTGCTTTATATAATTACAAATTTTTATTGACACAATGATATGATGTGCATCCGCGTGTCGATGGTACAAAAATAGTAAATAATTGAAATAATTATGAGACATCAACAACGAGACTTCCTCCTTTTATTTTTTCCTTTAAAAAAAATTAAATGATGAGATTTAATTTGATGCATGCAATGAATCAAAACATATAACGGGCGACACATGTAAGAATATTTCCCAAAAATAGCCGGAAAGGGTCCAACTTTAACTGCCTATGTTATGGTGGCTGGGAACGGGAGAACCGGACAGAACACGGCTCATCAGGATGCCTTAGACTGAATTGACGGTTGATACGTGGACACGCTAATCACCGTCCATTTTTTCTTGGCGTAACGTACCGTTAACGCATGCCTCGGTCTATCTCTAATTATCTCTTGCCCGATGCTATTGTGGTTTATTACATATCTGCCCATAAGCAAAGGGGAAAACGACTTCATATATTCTTCACGTGCTGTAATTGTTTTTCTTTCTTCCAAGTTCTACAGTTGAGAGCGATCTCATTAAAAACAAATTTCCACATAAATTATTAAAAAAATAATAATAAAGCACTTGCAAAAGATGAAAATGACATACATACATAACTTATTCGCCAGGTAATATTTAAAAAAATTATATTAAATATCTAGCGATGGCATGCTAGCGACTAAAGATGCAAGAAATGACAATTAGTGGCGTTCGTCTGGTGATACTTAATAAAATTAAATTGAAAATAAGGTATACTAAAATTTTGGTATGCCAAACTTGCCTGTCAAATACATAACAAACGTTTTCAATTTGGTTCTATAACTTATGGAATTTTTTTTTTTATATTTGGTGAATTGAATTTTATTTTTAAAAATAAAAATATAGCACTCTTGTTTAAAATTTCAAAATTTTAACCGTGTGGCTTACAAACAAATATTAATTCTATTGATATTGTCGTTTAATTTTATTTTTAAACAAAAAATTCATTAATCGTTTAACCATGACAAGAGCATGAAAAATCAAGCATTTCTTGTCGCAACCCTTTTCGTAGCCAAAATATTCACCGGTTTATCCTTAAAAAATAGTTACCAAATGAGAAAATTCACTCAATTTACAAGTATTTTTTAAAATTTGTCCATGGTCCATGTAAAATGAGAATTACTTTCTTCTTTTAAAGCCCACACACACATGCATCCCCCACTGAGCATTAACATATAAAAGTCACTCTAATGCCACCAATGCAATCGCAATAGGCATCGACATATTTTAAAAAATTAATTATTAATAAAAGCTAATTCTTCCAGAGTTTTTTGTTTACAATATGCTGGGTTTTGGGATTTTAGAAAGGAAAAAGAAAATATTAGAGAAAAGAAAACAAAAACGTGAAGGAATTCAAAATCTCACGCGTTGTTTGATAGAATGATTTTTACAAAAAAAATAAAATAATTAAAAGTAGTAATAAGATATAAAATTCAAATTTTATATATTTTTGATTAATTGAGAGAAATAATTTGTAGATTGATGAGAAAAATAAACTTAACGAAAGTTTTTTGAAAAAACGAAAGATGGGTAAAACAACTTTTCTCTCGTTTCCTTTACTATTTTGGGAAGAAAATTATTATTTTTTTACTTAAATTATATTTTCTCTTAATTTTTTTTCTTTATCAATTATATTTTTCTTAACCTTTTTTCCTTATCATTTTCTTTATTAATCAAACGGTTAAAATTATTTATTTTTACTGTTTTTTGGTTTTCCACGCAAAATCCTTTAACCAATCATGGTGTTACGGAGAGCGGAGGGAAATCCGCTTGAGCTTATCAATCACCATCATCATCGTCGGAAAATTAAATAAAGTAATATGCGATTGAAAAAGAATATAAGATTAGTTTATGAGATACAGACTGGATTTCTGGAAGTTTGTGTTTCAAAGTCAGAAAATGGTGGAAGATTAGTTAGTTATTCCCTCAATAAATGCCTTTAGGAAAACTCATGGAGCTTCCGTCATCACGTGAGTTGTCTGTCAGTCATTACCGTCCTCACACTCATCGCACTGTTAATCCTCCTTTACAAGAAGGGAAAAATCAACCCATAATCTACGTGCAATCACTAAAGATTATATATTTTAATTTAGAGGTTTATATATATAAATAAAATCCATGTTCCTTATATAAATAATTTAGAGGTTTATATATATATATATATTAGTGTGTGTGTGTGTGTGTATAAATGTTGCACATATAAAATCACTACATTGATAAATGTCGCATATATAAAATCCATGTTCCTTATATAATTAAAAAACTTGTAGTACATATAGTATGTACATATAAAATGAAGCACTATTTTGCCTTCTTAAGGCTTTGTTTGGGAGCCCACTGCACAATTTAGGACTAATGCCCTGAATGTTTGGTATTGTCTACATAGTCTCATCAGGAAAAATCATTCAACCAAATATTTCAACAAAGTCTACACAAGTAGGATCGTTAGGTAACTGAGTTGCTCGACTCGATTTGGTCGAACAACTCGATCAAAGTTCTATTCGATATAGTCATCAAGTCGAGTTCGAGTATCCATATAAAATGCTCGAGCTCGATTCTCTATTTTAATTTTAATTTTTTTTTTATCAAACACAGCCTCAACTCTACAATGTACTCTCGGATTGAGCTTGAGTTCAGGTTCGATAAACTCGAATTTTGTACTTATATGCCGAGCTTCGAACTTAAACTTGAGTTACATAATTTTACTCGAGCTCAAAATCGACAACTTAACGTGAGATCAAAATCGAATCAAGCTCATTAAAAATTGATTCGAGTCGAGCTCGAACTCAATTGGACTCGAATCCAACTCTACACACAAGCACTGCTGCCTAGGATTGTGTGTGCAAACTTATTCTTCCAACGTCTAAGGATACGATCAGATATGACTGTAGCTTTGAAACGCACGCGAAAGCTAGAGGGATTCCTCCACAAGATTCAAACCCCCCCCCTCCACGTGGCGAGCCATCAGTGGACGACACATTGGGCTGGGCCCAATGCAACATATGTTCGGCTAGTTGATGACGAGCCTTCAAACATAGTGACATCCTTAAACTTGCCGCTTCTACCAAACATTGGGGTTGGATGGGGCACAAATGTATAGGTTAGATATTCTTTTGTGAATATTAATAGTGAAGACAAGCTCACTGAATCACGCCTTCTGTTTTCCCCTTTTCCCCATAAATATGTGAGAGTGAATTTCATACTCGCGATTTTTTAATTGAATTCACTAAGAAATTATTTTATCCAAAAATTTAAAACCATTAAAAAGGAGGAATACTGATTTGATGGAATGTCCAACTCTGAAAATTAATTTTGAGAGATTTAATTTTGTAGATAATGGTAAAGGATTTGTGTGATTAAATTAATTTTTTAGAAAAAATAATGACTGTACTTTTGTACGATAGTGTAGAGAATTGTTTGACGTGGTTTCTTATTATATATATTTGTAAGAATAACAAGGTTTTGTGATTGAATAAATTATTACTAATATGATGTATTTACGAGAACGATGTAATGTGTTGGTTGATAAAATATTGTTGGTATGATATATTTGTAAAAATAATGTGATATATTAGTTTAATAAAATATTTTTAAAATGTGGAAGAAAAAGGGTAGTTTAGATAAAAAAATATTATAAAGAAATTTTTGAAAATATTTCAAAGAAACCAAGTAAATAAAATAATTTTGTGAGTCGGTAGTGCAAATATGTTTAGTATTCACCTAGGTGGTCTAGCAATCGCAACCTAGACATAAAAAAAACTCCACACTTTTTGTTTAACAATTTTAATATACCATAACTTAAAACACTTGGGAAGGACTTTCATTCTCTTAACACCCTGTGGAAATTTAAATTTAAATTTTTTATCTTTTACGTGTATAATTCAATAATTTTTTTTTCATTCATTATACTTATTTACAATAAAATTAAATACTTATATATAAACACACAAATTTTGACACTTACACACGCACACACGTATATTTATGATATAAAACTCTTTATATATTATTATATCATCTAATCACTATAATACACACACATACACGAATATTATAATATATTTCAATAAATTAAAATTTTACAACAAAAAATATATAAGACCCCAACACAACTTTTATTGAACATTATTTTCAACAAAACATTTCTCCGGAACATGGCCTTAAATTTCTAGAGAAGCGAAAACTATATAACAGTGAAGACAGGACACCAAATTAATTTATATTATAATAATTATAATTATTAAGAAAGAGTATCAAAAGAGTAATTAACTGAAACAATAATATCAAAGGATGAACACCACACATTTAATAGAACGTTAATCAAAGACCTTATACATCTGCACCATAATAGGTAGAAAATTCTTATATTAGATTGTAACAAAATTAAATTACTAACATAATCCTGCTTTTTTTGGTTATGTTTGTTTTAATTTTTAGGTATATATTTTTAAATGTACTTTTATTGAGAATTGTATAAAAGTAAGAGAAGAATAAAAAGAAAATTTAAAAAGTGTCATAACTGTAGTGCGTGTTTTTTTGTATTTTCATATGTCCTCCTCTTCTGTTAATTTACTTTTTTCATATTCTATTTCATTTTCTGAGTTATTTCTTTCTCTTTCATTTTTTATAATTTTTCTAATATAATTTTAAAATTTTAATAATAATAATAATTATTAAAATTATAAAAAATATCAAATTTACATTTTTATTGTAGTACTCTTTTTTTTTTTACGCATTTTTATGCCCTTCATCTCTTCTCTCTCTATTAAAATAATTTCATACTTCATTACATCAATGACTAATGCTTTTAATTATCAATATCTAAGTGTATGATTTCGTTAGATTGTAAATTATATAAATAAAGACACACACACACACACAATATTTTTCAAAATATTTATGCTATAAAAATACTTAACAATGATTTATTCCTTAACTGTGAAAGACATACGCATCGAGCTTGCGAAAATCGCTAGTACACACACAGACGCACAGCCCAGATCATCCAATTCAGCTCCTCATGTCTCAAATTCGTAGAAAAATGGACCTAAACGTTTGATGAACTCTCCCAAAACACCACCACAGTTCACATGCATGCATCTGAATTCTAAACATTGAAAATATTTTAATTTGTTACGTTGCCCTTCAATTTGAACTTTAATTATCGCCACATTTGCCACTAGATCGACAATTAAATAAAGTTTTGACAGCAACTTTGCTAAGATATTATTGGATTGGTGACTCGTTCAACTTAAATCCAGACAACATAGGAACACGTTACGAAATCAATATTTAGTACTAGTAATAATAAATAATAAGGAATTTAAAAATGGCGGGGTAAGGAGGAAGGAAGGTGGTAGGAAAGCGGCCTTGCTCATGGGAAACCGTGGGATATTTCCGTACCGGTGACCTTCAACAAGAGGGGATGGTTGCGCTCCGTTTTGGGGGCATTAAGGTGACCGGCTAATCCCGGTTGCTTGCATTTGAAAGAAATAGAGAATGGCCGTTGTTTAAGAAAAGGTTTACAGGCTGGACTGGCCGAGGATTCGACGACCAGTCTTGTCGTTTTGGGCCACGTCAGCAGCCCTCTGCCCCCTTTCTTCTAAGGGAAAAAACATTACAGGAATTCAAAATGCTCTCCAGCCTGTCCTCCTGCTAATCCTTCTCTCTAGTCAAATCTGATGGGCTTTTATTTCTCTCTGTGAATTGGCCTATGTTTGGGAAAGGGGCTTTGGGGGAGAACGATATTTTTGATAGAATTGGAGTTGAGAAAATTAGATACAAATTTTAATTTATTTAAATATATATATATATATATAAATGTAAAGTTAATAGAAAATTATAAATATAGAGGTTGATTTAATTGTAAATAAATATAATAGTTGATTATTTATTCATTAATTATAAAAAAATAAGAAAAGAAAAAAAATGTAAATAAATTTTATAGATAAAATGTTTAGACTCGTAAATATTGATAAATAGTAAATATATCCATGAGAAATTAAAAACGGAGTGAAAGAGACGTGGTGGGTGGCTACAAATGAACCTGCAAATATTTTATATCGAGAAGAAAACAATAAGTGGAGGGAGAGGCTAATGGAAAAGGGGCAAGAGTGTGAAGTTCACGCCAGTGAAAAAGAAGAGCCTGTAATGATAATTCTGCAAATGTGTAAATGTTGCAGGGATGTGATGTTACTGGTGGCCGTTTGCCAGCTGTACCCCATTTTCAACTTCTTCCCCCACGCCTTTCGTTCCTATCCCGCAAGCGCTCCTCCCATATATATATACACAGCTTGCCCTACTGACCCTCTTCATGTGTGAAAATTCTCCTCCTCCATAGCCGACACCATTCTCGGACGAAGAAAACAATCCTTTCATGGTTAGAAATGGCAGGAAGTAATAGCAGGACAATGGATGAGGACCGGATAAAGGGCCCCTGGAGCCCCGAGGAGGACGACCTGTTGAAGCAGCTGGTTCAGAAGCACGGCCCCCGGAACTGGTCCCTCATCAGCAAGTCCATACAGGGGAGGTCCGGGAAGAGCTGCCGTCTGCGGTGGTGCAACCAGCTCTCCCCCCAGGTGGAGCACCGGGCCTTCACGCCCGAAGAGGACGAGACCATCGTTCGGGCCCACGCCAAGTTCGGCAACAAATGGGCCACCATAGCCCGCCTTCTCTCGGGCCGGACCGACAACGCCATCAAGAACCACTGGAACTCAACCCTCAAGCGCAAGTGCAGTTCCGTCGGCTCCGATGAAGGTAATTTCGACAACAACGATGCGAATGATTTCGGGAGTCAATCGCACCGCCCTTTGAAGAGATCCGTCAGCGCAGGATCGGGCGTGCCGGTCTCGGGTCTTTGCCTGAGCCCGGGCAGCCCGTCCGCCTCCGATGTTAGCGATTCGAGCCCACCCTCGATGCCGGTTTCGCATGTTTATAAACCGGTGGCGAGAACCGGCGGCGTCTTGCCGCCACAGGTCGAACCGCTCAATGATCCCCCGACGGGCCTCAGCCTTTCGCTTCCCGGAGCGGAGTCAATCAATCACAAGACGGAGTCCTCTCAGACTAGAACTGATCCTACCCAATTGCTTCCGTCAGGGGCCCCAACTGCAGCCCCTGTTCACGTGCAGGCTCCGGCGCCGTTGCAGATGCAAGATAAGGTTTTTATGCCGTTTGGGGCGGAGTTGATGGAGGTGATGCAGGATATGATAAGGACGGAGGTGAAGAATTACATGATGGGCTTAGAGAAGCAGTACCCGCATGGACATCACCAACAGAAGATGGGGATGTGGTTTCAGCAAGCCAATGCCAATGAGGAATTCAGGAATGCCGCCATGAATGGCGCCGGAGTCAGCAGGATTGAGTAAAATTTCATCTTACTTAGGCTTGAGAAGCGAAGGAGAATCAGAAATGGAAGTGATGAGGGGAGGGGATAGAAACGATCTCTGTTTCTTGTTAAGTCTGACGTCTTCTGAAAATCAGAGTTGGCCAAATGAAATAACTTTGGTATTGTACAGTGGGAAACGAGGAGATGGAGTAGAAGAGAGGGAGCTAAGAAATTTCATCCTGGTTTTTTTGGCCTGATTTTCTCAAATTCCTTGCAGATTTTAGGAAAAAAGACATAACAAGTTGCAACTGAAAATAAGAAGCCAAAAGTTAGAAAATTAAATTTCTGTCCGGCGTATGATTTCCCTTCTCTTGTTAACTAATTAGTTTCTCCTTTTACATGTGGTTTATGATCAAATGTTTATGGCAATTTTCAAATTGGATATCAAAGGGTTCTCATATATGATTAGAAAAGCTGAAATCAAGAAAAGAAAAGAATGTTGGAACAATGTCCTCTTCTCATGTTTGGAAGTTGAAGTTGGGTTTGTTGGACAGGGACTGCATTTAAAAGTCATTGGGTGGCAAAGTGGAAAACGCCTTGTGTGGACATTTTCCGGTCTAAAATTTACTGTGTGAAACAGAAGCTTCAGAACAGAACAAAAAGAACTGTGACCAATACCAATAATAAAAGAGGCTGACGTGATCCTAACTGTACAATAAGACTGAAACATAAATTGAAACAATTGGACGAAGAACAGCAGGAAAGGGGGTGTGGATGGTACAATATGTATGTAAAGTGGTTTGATTGCCATTTCCTACAACCCTACTGAGAGATTTGAGCGAAGCCTGTGGGCTGCTGATTGAAAACGAAATTAATAGAGCATGTTATTTCAATGGAGAATCTTCTCTTTTGTGGCGGCATAGATTGGGACATTGATTTTATAATTAAGTCGGAATCAGAGGGGTCTTAAACTCATCTATCCCACTAACAGCCATCTAAAGGACATTACATTAATAAGTCATACATATTTTGTAAGCTTCTCATCCAAATGCCTGATGTCACTTTTTCTTCCCTTAGAATTTCTGTAAATTACTTTTTCTTCGCATAAATAATTTTTGTGAAGAAGTAATCAATTCAAACACAATTGCACTCTTCAATTTGGAATAGGCTTCCTTCTATTAGTCTCCGCCTCTCACTAGGTAATACTTTCTATCTGTTGCTTTGTCGCTACTCATATTCTCTGCTTAAAGTTGTACATATCTTTCAAGCTCAACTGCGCAAATGATAACGTTAGAAGATCACATAATTACACGTAATTATTAATGCCCCCAAGCTCAATTTTTTTTATCCTCACATGCTACAGTCTTCTTATGATCAGTATTTAGTTGTACCCAACTGCTTAAAGAAGGAGAAGAAAAAACTACAGATCTGGTGGGAGCCAACTTGCTTATAGTATAACTATGTTAACTTCGGCCACCCTAAGATGTTGAATTAACCACGGTAAAGTTGCTTAGAATAAGACCAATTAATTCCGAATTTCAAAGTGAAAACACGTGTAGATTATTTATACTCAAAACTGTGTATTGTATTCAAATTCCTTTTGTCCAAGAAACAGAGTCACACGTAGTTTTCATTGCAAGCATGAAGACGCATGAAATATCGAACTTCTGAGGAAAAAGGGCTTGACAAGTGTGATACGGTTTTTATGAAGGATGGGAATGAAAGGTGAAGATACGGAATTGGAAATGAAAAGGTGAAAGAATTATGCTTGATGTAGCTAGAAGCGATTTTGAGTGACAGAAGGTGGCTACAACCAGAGATACTGTTTGCATTCTGTTCATTTCCCCACAAAGAATTATCATTTGCAAATACTTCAGCTTTTCCATATATGGATTTCATGAAGCGTTCCTACAAGGACAACTAAATATTTTTCATGCTGCAACAGCATAGAAATTCCTTGGCCATAAGGTTTACAAATATTTGCTGGATAAATTGGACTCGATTCAATGGTTGCAACAAGGCGAGGTGTGCAACTTTGACATGTAAACATGTGGGTTACGAAAAAGGCTGGAGAAAAATCATGAAGCTATGAATTTTCAGGTTTTGTACCCACTCAGCAGAACCAAATTCTTGGTAGGACAAGGGCGGGCCTGCCTGCTTCAATTCAGTCCAATTTAGAGTTTGATTAATTAAATATTTCACCGACTGGAGCATACACTTGTCAATATGGGGAAATTGAAAAGTTCAATCACAATCTTTATGTAAATTCGAACAAATATACCTGTGTATTAGGTGGAATTCCCGGAACAAACCCAAACATCTGTACAACTAGACGCGGACACTAACCTTCAGACCACATGGCTGTCCCAGCTTAGCAAGCTTTCCTGGAGAAAAAGCAGTTGCCATGAGCCATCATAACATGCACAAGTTAGAGAACAAAGATAATGCTGGCTTGCCGTTCGAAGGACAGGACTTCCACATGATGCAGAGTGGTTATAAGTTACCTAGCTCAGAGAAAGGTAGCCTTGAGGAAGATTTCTGTGGGCTTTCTTGCATTTAACAATTGTTTCGCTCATAAAGACTCCATCATAACAGATGTCATGCAGCCACTTCCTGGAACACAGATACTATCCCCGAATGCAGAGTTCAGAACTTAAGGTATGATAAGAGAACTCTCAAAATGCATATGATGCACAGAGTTTATGCTAGGTAAAGACAGATGTCAAAGAAAAGGAGCATGTTTACAACATTGTATTTTTGGATTGAAGTCTGAGAAATGGTACATGTTTACAAATTGTGCTATGTTCTTTAACACCTAGAACATATGAAAATTTTGAAGAGTAAAAAAGGATCCGTCTTTATACAACAACAAATGACTGTTTGCTAGGAGCCTACGGAATTCTGCTAGACTTAACATCAAAGCTACAATAACAACTGGCATATGCTGGTTGCTGACTTAATTATCCATTCCCTTGCCACCTCCTTCAGGAGCTTTAGGGCCATCATAAGCGGAAAGGAAGAATGTATTCTCATTGTTCTGCAGAAACCTACAAGAAACAAAAACACAAGAAACAGAGCAAGACAATGGCAAGTCAAATATCAGTCATGATTTTGGAATAAAAAGTGTCCCAACATTGTTGAATATGAAGAGAGGAATCTCATGAAAATGAATATCAATCAAACCAATCCGCAGATCAAAAAAAGGAAAACTATACAAGGTATAGATGTTAACAGGAAAAAAAGGAAAAATAAAAGGATTCAACAGAAACCAAAGAAAATTGAAGTATTGCCATTCTATATGATAATCCAAACCTTGTACTTTTTTCAAAGAAGTCACATGCATAGAATTCAGTGGGAGACTCAAATGGCAGGAGGGTGTACACTAAACAAATTTGTTCTTTTTGGGAGGGATAATATGTGACTCCACTTTCCACAAGACATGTACTTGAAAACAAAGCTCTGAAAGGTTATACAGAAAGTAATTAAAGAAAACTATTTACTTAAAAGAGGAAAAAAAGTCAGAAGTCATAATCCCAGAGATGCCTTATCAAAACAAGTGGAGCCCAGTAGTCACTGTTAATGATTTAACAATGTTTAGCTAGAGAATATTCTGGATACATCCTTTTATTTTGCTAAGACTAAATAAAAGGAATTCAGCAAAATTTTCCAGTAGATCTGAGTAACAAAAGCAAAATAATGGCAGATTATTTTTTCACAGCAAACCAATACGAGAGCAAGTGAAAAAAAATAAGATTGACAGAGCTTATACTTGAGAAATTCAACCAATTTCTGCTGCAGTCGTATTAAAGTCTCCTCTTCGATTTTCATAAACGCCAACAATTCTGGCAACTTCACTGCAAACAATACCAACAAACAAGATAGAATATCTTTTGCAAAATGTAGAAATTCAAGAAGTGCACTGTCCTGTCACAGTCAATGTTTTACTGTATTCTTAATATGTACGAATTTATGACAACAAATAAAAATTCTTAAAATCATAAATCTACATGAATAACGTGGTTTATTCAAAACATAAAAAATGAGGATAAGCATACCAAATAGGCGCAACAAATGTTCAGCTCCATAGATAGTCGACGGAGAGACCTTGTCTGAAATTGCCTCTCGATACTGTTGGCGCTCTTTTTTGTACAAAAGAATGGCAGGCAATGCTTTGTCAAAATAACATCTCAACCCATTCAAAATCTCTCCAACTGCATCAGTCATCCTGAATTGAAAGGGGTTATTAACAAACACCAATGTGTTCTAAAATTACACAATTGGAGAAACAAACTCTAAAAATTCCACTAAGATCAGATACAAATACTGTTAAGTCCAAGCGAAACAAGAAGAATATGAGGAATCTGACTCTACAAGAAAATTAGACCAGTAGAATATGGGAATGGATTCTTCCCCACATTACTATTGCACACAGCTGTTTACCAAACAGCGAACCACTTGCAGATTCAGTGTTTGCAAGGTGCCGATGAAGAAACAAAGGATAAGCTTACAATAGCCAAGTGAATAAAGTTGACATTTTCAAGCAAAAGATTGCTAAAAAATCACTACCCCTTCCAAAATCAAGCCTGGGTGCCACCACAGAGTAAATTCTCAACAAGAAATAGAAGCAAAGAAAAACAAATATAAGTTGGTCTTGCATTCTCTCCTTGAAGTTCATGGATATCATCTCATCCGCTTTCATTTTGACCATCCGCTTTTTATCGATGCCACCCCACCAAAAAGTAAATAAATAGTATATGGTCAATGAAAAAAGTAAAAGGTAACGGTATGTTTTATCACCATAAAGATGTTAGAATCACCAAAAAAAATAAAAAATGTGGTTGCAAGTAATCAACTCACATGCCATCCTTCTTGGACCTGTATTCAAGATATTTTGTCAATATATCATCCACATTTGGAGATCTTGGGAGTTTCACAAGCTGCAAGAAAAGGAAACTATAAATGTATCGTTTTACTTCTACCATAACACAGATCTCATGCAAAATTTGGTGAAGAAAAACACATATTGTTACTAGTTACTACAATAATTCATATCAACGGCACGTTAAAATGAACGCCCAACAGCTTCACAATTCATACAGCAGGCAAGTGAAATAATGAATCATGACCCATTCTCTTTTCCACAACAAGTTGAAAGTAGCATCCAAAGTTTTCCTGTAGGATGAGAATGAACCAGACTGGAGGGTTTTCTTTTTTTTTTTTTTTTAACAACAAATTTAAGTTAAATAAACTTCATCATGCTGTTCTGACACATCCCTATATTGTCTCTAAGGATGGAAAGAAACACTATTTATCTAGTTTGCGAACTTGGGCATTCTATTGAGGAACAAGATTGATCCGTATACTTATCAAGTAGCTATCATTTTGTTAAACACATACTCAAATTGGATGATAATATCCATTCTTACTTTTAACATCACAATGGTATACTTCACACTTAAGCCAAACATTGACTAATATAATCTCTTCACTGGAAAAATTGACCACCTTTCATTTGTGATGTGTCTCTTCATTAGTATTTCCATATTGCTACCCTTCAATACTTTCGCTGAATTAACTTATAATTTCATTTTGGCAGGGATTATGTAGCTAATTGATAGAAGTACCTTGTTCTGCTGAGTGATAAACTCCCAATCATCAACTAATCGCTTCTTCAGATTTGGAGGAATTTGGATCTTGACAAACTTTTCTGTTGCTGGATTGCCCTACCAATGCAAAACCAAAAATCAGGCCATAAATACAATAAAATCAAACCCTAGGAATGTTTACCTTTTGATAACAATATAAAATTCTGTTGAGAAGAGAAGCAAAATAGGATGAAGCTAAAACACTATGGCTATGTTTGTTTTTAGTTTTGAGTGTGGGTTTTTAGATGTTTTTGTCTCGAAAATTGTGTAAAAAAAAGACAAAATAAAATTTAAAAAGTGAAATGATATTAGCCTTGTATGACCTTGAGACAAAACTCGTAATAGGTCAACTACAAGTTGGAACAAACCTCAATAACCCGGTCAACCTTCCGTTTCTTCCCCTTTGCAACTACAGTACCATGAATAAAAATAGGTTAGCTCACAAAGAGTGATTTTCAGAAAATAAAAATGGATAACATGACAAGATTTGTCAATAATCTAGAGGATAACTGCACATAATGCTACTGCATGACATACAGGGCTAGCAATCGCATAGACTAATACTCAACAATGTACCAAGAGAGTGTTCTTGTTTAATTTCTCAATGTTAAAAGATGAACCTCATTAAAAACGATGTGACTGGAATTCCTTGAGTTTGCTAAATTATAGGTCCCAGTTTTGAAAGCTACAATAAGATCAAACCCATAAAGTGAATTGTGAAAACAAGACAAATACATAGATGATAAAAGCCTTAATCATTTAGATCAAAATAATTGGTCATTCTCCAGAGATAGGAAAGGAAAATTCAGAAAACCAGAAACTAGAAAATAGCATACCTATGTTTTTTGCTTCCTCTTTATCCACTTTGGCATCTGCAAAATCCATGAGCAAATAGAAACTAAGTTAATAAACATAACTCCATTAAAATTCCTAAAGAATTATCTGACAAAAGGCATACATACCAGCTGAACTTTTTGATTTTGTTTGTGTGGAACGTCCTGATTTGGTATTTTTGTCCAAACCAATTTTCTTATCGAGGGCCTGTTGCTTCAATATATTCTCTTCAGTAAGTTTCATCAAGCGATCCACACCTACCCATTCATCCCAACTAATTGACAAGATATTTAAGGTTTTAGTTAGTAATTCCCTATGATTACTAAAAAAACACCATTATATGTTTAATAAGGAATTATACCAGCGTAGTTTTTTATTATAAAACCTAAGAATCATTCAGTCTGGCTTAGGCCAAATAAATTTACTGAGAGAGGAAGAAAGTTGAAGGTTTGTTTGTAGTGGTAGAGTTACCTAAGAAAAAGGCCCTGTATGGATGAGAAAGCTATATTACTGAGACAATTTGATGGCAACCATGGGGTAAGCCCAAGAACCAACGAATCCACTGGAAGAGCATTTAGAACACACAACAAACCTCAGCTAACACAAAATCCATTGAAAAATCCTCACCCTATATTGCTGTCAATTTGATGGTAACATTGGGGTCAGCTAAAGAACAGAGCAAATCCACTGGAACAGCACTCAGAACTCAGAACACAACAAACCTCAACTAACACAACTGAACCCTTCAAAATCCTTCACCATGAATTTTTGTCCTATAGGGCCTATGGTACTGATCCTGCATTTTTCATCGCTGGACATCAATGTGCAGCCAATACCAGCAATTGACTAAACAAATACATAAAAACCAATCAACACTTGGCCACTGCAAGTGGAAATCATCATAATCACCAACTTGGCACAATGGCAAGCCAAAGTACTACACCAACTAATAAAGCATTGTGTATGTTAAAATATTTGATTTGATATTGTTAGAAGAGAATTGGGAAAATTGTTGTATATTTCATTAATCAAGAATAATTTCAATTTATAGTATGGGACAAGTACAAACATACCAAAAATAGAAAATATCTTAACATGTATCTAATCCTAAAAATGGGAAACAAAATATTCTTCAACTTATTCCAAGTAACAAGATATCCTTGATATTAAATCGAATATTCTAATAAATATTTTAAATATTCTAAAATACTCTCCAACAGATATCAACATATTTCCTTACCTAGTTAACCTAGCTTATAGGACTACATATTCTTGTTTTCCATTCATATATTTTGTTTCCAGTTTAATAGAATTAGAATTATGATAATACTAAGAGTTTTATTTGGTATCTTCATATCAAGTCTCATATTATAAATTGAGATTAATTCCATGTCAACAATACAAGTTTTATTTCTTCTATTCATTTAACATGGCACTAGAATAAGTACGACTCTTTCTGTACATATTTTCACCAAAAAATGTGAGAGATTCTCCCCTTGTTTTGTTTGATTTAGGTCACTTTTTATTTGGGTACTAAATTCAGCCTAAATCCCTAGTTGTTTTAAACTACTGAATTGTGTCCAACTGACGTTAACAAAATTGCATAACTTGTAACTATATAGCTGTCTCATAGTTTAGTGACTTATTATTTGACTCGTCATCTCGTCACACATGTCCATGTTACAACTGTCACACCTATGTAGATGTAGTGAAAGGCATATGTCTTTTTGTAAATCAAGGGCACCCTAATTTCTTCAAGTTTTAAGTCTGCATGTCACCAATAACGCTAGTATTCAAGCCTATTCCTCATAAATCCACAGACAACAAGAACAATTAGTGGGGATCATGATCAACTAAAGCAGTCTTGCTACATTCATGATGCACGGATTTTGTCGTTGTGTTGACTAGGCAAAAAATTAAGAGTAGCCATGGTTTCTCTACACTGTGTCATGAATATCGTGTGATTTGTGCTTGTCCAAGAACCAAATTGGTGGTATCACCAAAAGAAGAGTGATTTCTTGTTAGTCCATTGAGATGCCTTAATGGTCCAACTTAAATACTTCATGAAGATTACTGTGTTCAACTTGAAGGAACATGTTAAAATATTTGATTTAATATTCGCATATTTTGTTACCTAGTTTATAGGACTAGATACCTTTATTCTGCATTTCATATAGTTTGTTTCCTATTTAATGGGATTAGAATCATAGTTCTGAATGGTGCGCACCATTAGCAATTAAAGGCGCATGCCTTCACTCTGGCATATATTTTGTTTCCTATTTAATGGGATTAGAATCATAGTTCTGAATGGTGCGCACCATTAGCAATTAAAGGCGCATGCCTTCACTCTGGCATGTGCAATAGTGCCGGAGTGAAGGCAAAGAATGACACACGACGCATGGGATCTGCTTCGTTTCTCTCGCACCATTCACCAATGGCTCCCCTTTTGTTTTGTAAGCCAATTTTGCCACTTTTTTGGCAGTTTAGCTGTGTTGACTATATTTGTTCTTGAGCAACTAAATATGTGTTGGTATGTTTAACAGACAATGGGTTACAGGTGCATATATTTGTTAGTGTACATGGTTAAGCTTATTGAATTTTTAGTTGGTGATTTGGTGTTGTACTCATGAGTTCAGAATTTCAGCTGAATGGTTGTTGTTTCTAATAAAAAGCTGGACTTGAATTTGGATGTGGATTGAAATTATGAATCTGAAATCTAAATATCTGATTGACTATGGCTGAATGGTTTTTATTTTACATAAAAAAAATTATGTATTGATTATTGAAGATTTGAATTTTGAAGGCATAGCCGCTGATAGATTTTTACGAGGTCCTAATGATTTGAGAGCTGCCATATTTGTTTTATCCATTTTATATTCTATTTTGAGGTTTCTAATTTATTTATTTTGCTTATCGTTAAAGACATATATTAGAGAAATAAATATATTGCCATTATGGTGCGCACCATTCATTGCGCTGTGTGCCATGGCTCCACAAGGGTTTTGCGCCACACTGCGCCATTCAAGCTAAGAACTATTATTAGAATCATAACAATACTATAATTTTATTTAGTATCTGTTAGAATAATTAAATATTAAATAATACATTTCTTTAACAGCTTAAGCTTTTAGATGAGATGATAATGTCATGGTATCAAAAGGCTGCAAAATAGATCCTGCAATCGAATCTCAATTGGCACCCGTTTATGAAAATGTGTTACATGTACAAAGCTTAAAAAAATTGTCTGCATCTGAGGGGGTGTTAGAAAAGTTAAATATTAAATGATACATTTCTCTAATAGTTTAAAGTTTCGGACAAGATGGCCATTTAATAGTGAAACTCGAGACTGACAATAGCACAAGAACAGTGGTCATCAATTTGTTCTTTGTACATTATCTTGTACCATAAATTGAGACTAGTTCTTCAGTAGTAACACAAACTTTAATTCTTCCAATCATTCAACAACATAGATATCTGTTCATTTGCAAAAGATAAATTACTTGTTCAAAATATTCGTCCATACTAGGGCATCGATTTTATACCCATTGATACCTACCACAAATACCTTGCATTTATCTTATCCTTAGCATAATCTTGTTTTACATCTCACCTATCATTTCAACCTAATGCATCATCTAGCAATGATGAACTTCAAATGCCTGATTCTTTTCATCAGTGATCAGTAATGGGCAAAGTATTATCTTACTCATATTATAAATGCTTATTTTCTACATCTAATTTTCCTTTATTTGGATCTCTCCACATCAGCCTAACAATTTGGTGGGATATCATCTCTCATGTGTATATACGAAACTATACGATCCAATAGGAATTAAATTGATTTGTTCCATATGTATCCATAGAGTTTGAAGATTACACCTTATTACTAGTCATACGGACTAAAATTGCAAAAAAGGAGATGTGTAACAAAAGGAGAATGCAATAGGACCTTGATGTTTGAAAAGAAAGGGGAAGCCAAGGAATGCGTTTCTCCGTGTGCGTGTGTGTGTGGGGGGGGGGGGGGGTTATCCCATTGTGCTTATATTTTCATCCATTTCAGAGCTAAAAATTATTTGACACACTGTGCCTATATACTTACTTTTTATTCCAACCCTGCAGAAGACAAAGAATCCATCAGTGTATGCCGTGACAAAAAGAAATCATCAGATAATTAAATAAATAAGACTGTGATAACATGACCTTCATTGGCCAAAGAAAAGATTAGGAAAAAGCATCATATGGAGAATTACAAACACATGAGACCAGGCGATGGACAACATACATCAGATAGTCCAGACTCCACACAGAGAAAAAAAAATTTGGATATTAAACTTACAAGGTAATGAAGAAAATATCTCCACTCATTCTTCCGGAACTCTGCTTTTTGAACCTTACATACAACAAAGAGCAATTAGTCAAAAAATTACTATTTTAAATGAGACACATATGTAGATTGTCATAAACATATGTAGCAATGAAATAGAATACATTGAAACAAATTGAGATCCTTAACAATGATCTAATTAATACATGATTCATAATTAACTGCAGCAGCAAGGTACATAAACCAATCCAAGGGTTAGTCCAATTTACAGAAACAGAGGCACGTAAATTCTTTGTGAATGCAACTGCATGAACTTGAGGAATTCTATCTCAATTACCCAAAAACTGTGAAATCAAAGAGTCTCATCAAATTTGTAAATTTAGGTGTCTCATCAAATTTGTAAATTTAGGTGTCTCGATGCAGTTCTCCAGAACTTTCTCAGATGAATGAAAAATGACACAGTGAAGCTAACACAGTCATTAAATTCGAATGAGATGGGATGTTTCACGATAGAGAGATGAATATCCCAAAGTGGAAGAGGATCACATGACAGTTCTATAACCTGAACAAAGCAAATTCTCTCGTTCAAGAATTCTTGCTTGGACAAATTTTTCCAGATTAAATATCCCAGCCCAGATTTGAAATAGGTGAACCTTTGTTGAAGCCCCATTCACGGAACATGACTCATTACCAAAAGCCAAAAAGGAAAGTTCTTATAGAAGGGCAAATTTTCTAAACATCAGAACAGTTAAATATTAGGGATAAGAAAATTTTCGACCTGCATCGACTGATGCAATGAAGAAACTATTGCTTATAGCATAATGGCATTTAACTCAAAAAAATTAATGTCTTCCACCTATAGACATTACAGATACATAACTTAATACTGCATTCATTAATGTGCGTATGATAGAAAATTTTAATAGCCCAAGGAATATACATGTTCTAGACATACAAACTCACATCCAGGCACAAATACGGATGATCCTGCATGCATGAATATAAAACTTCTGATCATGGATTTGTTGCATTTGCATATGCTCCACACAAACACAAGGATAAACGTCCTCTAGTTAAATATCAGTTTTGTTCCCCCTTGGATAAAGGATTCATAAACCACATTCAAACAAAACATTTATGCGGTACTCTGCTCATAATGTAGCCAACCAAAAAACAAAGAAACCTAAAAAGAAACCCAAAACATCTAATCTACAATCGTTACTAAGAGAGTCAATGCTAACAGAAGCCGAAATACAATGACCCCGAACAACGTACAAGTAATAGAACAAGCCCACAGGAACAAATGTAGATGAACCTGCATACATTAATATAAATCTTCAGATCATGGAATTACTACGTTTAGATTGCAACAACAAAAACACAAGAATAAATATATTCTAGTTAAATCCCCAGGGAATCATACTCTTTCCCATGAAGAAGTGATTCACACCCGAAAGCAATCAAACAAAAAGGTCCGTAGCAACGAAATTATATCCAACCTAGAAGATGAGGATGGTGGAAGGAAACTCAGTAACTCACACTCATAATTCACGAAATCTACGCTAATTAACAACCAAAATATGCTTCAAGTAGAATCAAAATCCATAATCATGGTCATCAACCAAAAAAAACACAACCAACCAACTCCATTAATTCAATACAAGGAAAAGAAACAATTCTAACCAAAAAACATAATATATTTCCGTCGCCACAAACCAAAAACCCTAAGTGCAAATGGATTTTAGGGCATGCCTTGGCTTCGTAGATGCATGGCCCGTGATAGGCAAGAACCTTCTCGCCTTCGGAGAACAGGTTCTTGGAGGCCGACTCCGGCGCGTCGCCGGAGGAATTCTCACTGTCGCTTGCCGACTCTCCCTTCGAACTGCTCACCATTTTCTTTTCCGGAATTTTCTTTTTCTTCCCCAAAGATTTTCTCCGAGGAATTATTTTTCTTTTCTGATTTCCAATTGTAACAACAGTGAATCAAAGATAACTGTGTGCGGTTCTGTCAAAATTGTTCGTAGAGCGAGCGGAGATACGTTTCCCACTTTGGCCGGTTTCAAATTTGGGACGGTGGAGCGAGCATTATATAGGGATACTATGGGCCCAAACCCGCTAATATTCGGGTCTGTAAATGGGCTTAAGATTGGATGTCGGATCCCCCTGATATTTAAAAAAAAAACGAAATTCAAATATAAATAAATCTATAGGCTATGTTGGTTTTCAAATCAGGATGGGGGAGGAAATGAGTTGATGAAAATTATATTTTGTTTGTAAGATTTCAATACGTAGGAAAATTATTTATATGTATATATATATTTAATTTATAATAATAATTGAATGATGTGATAGTATATAGATTTATAAAATAATAAAAAAATGAATATAAGTAGAAAAATTATTGAATTAAGTGTTAATTTGATTGTGAATAGGCATAATGATCAAAAAATTATTAGTTAGTTATGATAATTGAGAGGGGAAGAAATTTAAATTTAAATTTAAATAAAATTGGTACAGTAAGATATTTGGTTTGTAAAATTTTTAAGTGAAGATAAATAGTATTTAATGTAGAAACAAAGCCATAGGTCTTGTGGGTTGATGTTTAATAATTAATCAAGTAATCAATTTCCAATTCTGTTAGTTTATAAATAAGGTTGTGTGTGTGTGTATAACCAGCAGAATTTTTAAACAATTCGATCCTATTTCTTAAAAAATATTATAATAATATAATTTCAAATTTTTTTTAATGTAACATAATTCACCATGTAAAATAATGCATCCGAAATGGTGATTTCGCTAAAAAGGAAATTACCGTTTCAAATGATGCATTTAATTTTAAAAAAAAGAGTAATAAATGAATTTTACCTTTTTCCAAAAACAATCGTTCATCGCCTTCCTTCATCGTGCTCAGATCATGTTTCCATTAAAATTGCAGTTTTCAAGGCTAATATTAGTTATAGGAATACAAGATTCGGACTAGGGTTGGAGATTGTTGAGTGTGAGAACAGTCTCATTAACAATTAGTGTGGAAGAGAGCTTGGAGACCCATTAAGAATTTAGTTTGCTGCACATTCTAGGCATTGTCGGCCTTACGCTAACGGAGTAACACCCATTTTGCCCAATAAAATGGTGCCGCATGGGCTGGTTGTGTACTTGTGTTAGGTTTGATCACGCGTACGATGCGCTAATAAAATTTAAAATTTTTAAATCATATATAATTACGTAGGGTATTAAAATTTTAAAAGTGACATGTTCCTTTTGTTTTGTACAACACGTATAAAAGCCAAAACGCACGTAGGGCTGTTCATTTGGTAAATCCCTACAGGACTAAAATATTGAATGGAATTTTTTAGTTCAATTTGATTTTTTACCAAAATCAATATATCAATTATTTATAATTTCTAGTGCTTCGACCTGCAAATGCGGTTTCAAATTTCCAGCATTGATATTTGCTAGCAATGCCCTTTCATGAATTTAAAATAAAAAAATAAAAATAAAAGGCATATTTTTTCTCCAATGTGTCAGCAATTAAAATAAAAAAAGAAAAAACATCAATTGTCCTTGCACCAAGCACCACAGTATACTATTTCAACTTTCAACATTTTTAAAGCTCCAATTCTTAGCATTACATAACACTAAAATAAAAAGCTTAATCACACAACGAAAATTAAAGCAATTACAGTAATCACAGCCCATACAAGCCATTTAGGCATGTTTTTACATTTAAACAAGCAACTAAATACAATTGAAGAAAAAGATGCTAATCATGTTCTTTTCAAAAGATATCTGACACTTCAACTGTCCAACAAGATGCCGATTTAAAACATCACAAGCCAAAATTATTAGAATTTGAGCCATCAACAGATACTATCTAAAAATGCATGAGCGAAAACAATGTTAAATATGTAAAAATGATTGAAAAATAATTGTAGCATACACTTATATGATGAATGGAATGGAAAATTAAAAATTTGAATAATACTTAGATACCTTTTTCAAATTCTAAACATATTTGTAATTCTTTTTTAGTGGCTTAATTAAAGAATGACAAGCAAATCTTGAGAATAGATAAAAGCTTATGCCATTTTTGTTGTCAATGAAGCTTTAAAGTCATCAATTATACAACTTCTAGTACTGACTCTAAAGTAACGGCATAGCTAATACGTCACGGATCAATTTCTATAAAATGGAAAACCTGGGGCTATACAATTTCCACTAATCTACGATAACAAAATCTTAACAATCCTTTTCAATATGCGCATGCAAACATGTGTCCAATCTATACATCCAATCTCTAATATTATTAGTTGATATTTCTTTCTATGAGCTCTGATAGCTTTATTTCATTCTCAATGTCAACAAAATGCACGTAACTAAATTTGTAATAGGGGTCAAGCATAACAACAATGTATGACATCATATTCATCTTCTCGATTTTTCTCAATATTTATCAATTTTAAACTTTATTTGTTTTGCTATATGAACTAAAACATCAACATTACTTGGAAACCATTTCATTAAAAAGTTATTCACATTACTAATCTTATCCAAAAAAGTGTTAGATATTACGTACGAAGAGCCAAAAACTCGAAAAGTAAGTTTATAAAAGCAATGTAACACTTTCACAAAACGTTCAACAACTATCCAATTATATTTTGTAGCTAATCTAATCTTATCAAGCATAAAATTTAAACAACAATTATCATCGAATACCTCATACTTATCAAACACACTTTGAAAAACCACATCAATTTCAAGCATTGTATATACAGAGTTCCATCTTATGGAAAAATCCAAGCACAATGCCTTCTTATTTTCAATTTTGTCCTCAACAACAAAATCATTAAAATTTTTAATCCAGTAGGCATTGTCATACATATCTCACCACAGTACAAACCCATTTAATTGACTCATTCAACTCTTTTTAACCCATTTTTAACAACAAGATTAACAATATGAGCTATATATTCCATATGTAAATGTTTTTCACCTAATAGAGTTGTTCCTCCCAATTAATAAATCTTTTCAATTATCTCATAGTACTATCATTAGAAGAAGAAATATCAATAGTAATAGTATAGATTTTATCAAACCCTAATCAATGAAGCATTTCTCAATCAAAAGACTAACCTCATGACCATTATCAGTAGAACATGTGATGAAATTAAAAATTACTTTATACAATTTTCAATCATCGTCAATATAATGTCCAATCAAACACAAATATGTGAGCCTTTGATTTGAAGTTCATGTGTTGGTGGTTAATGAAATTCTTTATCCACTTGTCTTAAAATAAATTTTCGACTTATCTTCGAAATACATTATACAACAATTTCTTATTATAATTATTTTTGGAAGAACAAATAATTGGGTACATACCACGGCATAAATTACCCAAATCCTTTATTCTCTATAAACTTAAAAGGCAATTTATCAATGAATAACATACAATCTAGGGCTTTTCTTGTTTTTTCTTGGTCAAATTTTCAATTAGAAAAAACTTTCATGTTATCTTCAGTTATATTTTGATAAAAACTTTGGATTATTAGGTAATCTCCCAAACAAACATTATTAAGATACTTTTTGAAAACTTTCATATTGATTATTCATTTAAGTTGTTTCATTTTTTGCAGGATCAGCAGTATAACTGCTATTATAATACTTATATTTAACTCTAGGTTTCCCATTCTTATCGGTGTAAAGAGCAAAGTGATTCCAAGCTTGAAACTTTCTAGACATTTCCTTTTTCTTTGGCCTTCGACTTTCTTGTTCAACTTCTTTTTCCGATTGAAAAGTATTACTAGTTTCTTCATTTTCATAGCTAGTTTAAGAAGGATTTGAAGTTAGGACACGAATTGGTGGTGAAGCCATTGACATAGAGCTTGTTGGTTGCCATCTTCACTTTCCATATCTGAAATTGATAATAAGAAAAATAAATATAAGATACACATTATACTGAACATATATGAAACCGATAACACTTCTCAATCCAACATATACATAACTTACAAGTTGCACATCTTTAGTACATAACCTAAAGTAGAAGCAACTTCTAGTGTTAACAAATAAGTCAAATGCAAGAAAAAGAAATTGCTACTTTCGGCATAAAGCTAATAACTTAATTGTGAAAACGAAAAAGAACAAAAGATTTAAAGAGAAACTTCAAATCCTTCTCAAACTTACATATACTCTCTTACAGATGCTTCATTGCATTACCACAGAAACATTTTTTAAGAAAAAAAGGAATCCTTCTAGTATATTCAATAATCAGCTATTGAGTGTCTCGTATTCTTTCCATTCATTTTGAATGCTAATAGTTGGTCCAAGATTGATTCATCTTTTGGGCCATCCCTAATTTTGTGAATTTTTTTTCATTTTCTCTTTTGGTGAAATTTCATTTTCAAATGCCCATATGAAGTCGAAGACAAATATTAGATTTTGGGTATGATTTTGTTATTAATATTGTAGATTTGATGTTGTGTATGTTGAATTTCACAAAGCCTACGCACGTTGCTGTTCACAAAGAAAAAGAAAAAGAAAAATAAAAAGAAAAAGAAAACTATAGTATTAACAAAATCAAAAAAAAAAAAATGGAAAAAGGGTAGTGCCAACAAGAGAATGGAGTACCAACATAAAAAAAAAAAAAAAAACCATGGAGGCGGTGGTGTGAGTGGCTATGGCAAAGATTCAATGATGAAGATGAATAACGGTTTGGTCAATTGGCATGGCCATGGACTTTGGGTTATTTCCTTTATCTAAACTTGAAATTTGAAGAATGAAGATTAAGGGACGAGTTTGGACTTTGATTTTCCAGAAGACAAAACCGTGTTTCACTTTCTAGGTAAGTCATAAGTGCTAAACTGACAGAATAAAAATATTAAAACATCAAAATATTAATATAAAAATGAAAAAATAAAAAAAAACAAAATCGTATAAAAAATTTTTAAAAACTAATATATCAAATATCAAACCAAAATTTTCATTCGGTATTCAATTTGTACAAAAATTTTCAATTCGACACAGTTTGGTTGATATGCTAAATAGTGTAGATCCCTGTATGTATAGGATAGATAGAATTTTTACCTTATAATTTTGTTGTCAAATTTGTTGTGTGTGATTTTCAAACCACAAGTCTTTAGTTGTTGTTTCTAGATTGTCTATATGAGCAAGTCTTGGGCAAGAACACCAAATACCCATCATAATTTCTTCGTGAATAATGGAGAAAATTAGAGAGAAAAATCAAGTAAGCTAGAGAATTATCTCTCTCTCTCGAAGCATGTGCGGCTACAACTAAATTTTTTTAAGGTTGGAATTAATTCCACCCTTATTTATTTCAAGACATAATCTTCAATTTATAACAGGAAGGAATCTTTCTAGATATGCTAGAGGACATGGAATGGACCTTAACAAGCTTTTTGCATAAACTTTTAAATTAATTCAAACCCAGACTAATTTTAATTATTAATCTTATTAATAATTAAAGCACAATCATGACTTAACCTCTCAATTTAATTAATTCTATTAATTAAATACAAAGCTCATTGTATTTCAAACTAACAATCTTATTGTTAACACACACAATGAAGAATAAATAATTTCTCAAGTCCCAATACATTGTGACCTAATAAATTTGATCTAGACTTCCCAAGTTTCAATTAAATTGCCCACAGCAAAATTACATCTCACGCTTGCTTTGGTATTACGTATGCGACTCTTTAAATTCATTCTTAATTAGTAAATTTGAAGAATATGGGTAACACCTAACTTATGATTCATATTATATTCCAACTAAGATGACGTGGTGTAATCATAAGAATCCTTTCGATCATAAATGCCACGTTGTACAGGCATTTTGTATTGCTTTGTTTTGATTGAGAAAGAGTAATAAATTTAGTTAAACTCATAAACTTGATCAAATCAACATTCCTCATAAGTCATATGTCTATTGGAAATTCTTTTCTAATTATCTATTACTTTGACTAAGGATTTCTGCCTCCTAAGATATTAATTGTATAAGACAAATGATTTGTTTACTTACAAGAAGACAAATCCCTTATGATCGCATGCATACTTCCATATGCATATGGCCATGACACTTGAGGCTCATAATCCTATCAAGGTAAATCCAATTCTCAACTCCCTAATTGACACGCTCACCACAACACACACAACATATCCATATCATCTCAAGTTTAAAGCTTACTCGTACATATCACAATCGTGGAGTAATACATTAATAGAAATTGTAAATTCTATATATTTGCTTTGTTATTAGAGTCAATCTTCAAATATATTATTCTCTAATAATGTATTCATATATACTTATGTTTTTAGTATCTCATACCAAATGTCATGATATTCACTATGCAAATATAAGGTATACAAGTTGTACCAATATTCTAGTAAATATTTCAAAGAATTTATGACTTATGAATAAGTTTTTATGATTGTGCATGAAAAAGTCTTATGCCTATATTTAAAATTTTTATAAATAAGATTTTTTAATGCAATTATATGGATACATGTAGCACTCCACGCCAAATCAATAATTATATACATGAGGAAGATAACTAGATATTGATAAAAACAATATGTTAATTTCTATTAACAATAATGAATATTTACAATTATATCCTTTCTATTATAAAATAATTGGTATTAGAGAGTATATCATTAATAGGTCTAACACGAACCCATCCAATATGTCTGAGCAGGTGGACCTTGCAAGACAATTGGATTCTCTATTAGGCTCAGAGACTTTCATGACTGAAAGAAGTGATCGAAATACAACAATCATAAAAAACACCAAATCAAAGGAAATGGAAGAATAATATTAATGGTCTCCTCACAGAAGATGGAGTGTGCATTTGCAACGAAGACCAAATGGTGCAAAATACAGTGAATCACTTTAACAAATTTTATCCATCAAAACGGACTTAATTTAAGATATACAATGACATCATTGATAAAAAGAATCACATGTGAAATGGAATTGCATCTGGTAAAGGATTTTATTGAAGAAGAAATTGAGGTTGCACTTTGCACTTCAACAAATGCACCCTTCAAAATCACCAAGGCCTAATTGTTTACTAGCAGATTTTAATCTAAGATCTTAAGAGAATCGTTGGTAAGGATATGTTGAAGGTGACTTACTTGGTTTTAAATAAAGATACAAACTTGGGCAACTTGAATCAGACCAACGTTGTCCTCATCCCTAAAATTAAAAATCCTATGATAATACTTGATTAAAGAGTAACGCCAACCACTCGTAGTGTCTTGTCACGTATTATCAGTTGTCAAGAAAGTGTGTTTGTCAAAGGAAGGCTCATACCAAATAGCAGATTGAGATGTTCCACTGGCTCTGAACGATACCCCAAGAATGAAACTAAAAATCTATCTCACAAGTCTGAATCATTTATCTTCAATGAATATCTATACTAGTATATAAGGTTAAAGATCTTTCTGGTCGCACGCCGTTAAATTATTATAATATCTTTATTTTATACTTTTTTTCCTTTTTTCATTATATTTTAAAGTACAGGTCTTTGTTCATTTTTTTTTCAATATCCTTATGCCGTGAATATATATATATATATGTGTGTGTGTGTGTGTTTTAAAGAGCGTTTTCTGTTAAGGTTTAAAAATAGAATCAGATAAAGAAAAATAATACATTTTCATTAATACCTAACAAGATGATGACTGGGCTTGCTAAATATTAGGAGCAGCCGTGTATCTCATTTTAATTTGGCCCACAATTTAATCTTGTCTTGTCATCAAATGAAAATTATTTGAGATAAGCTTTAACCAGCAACTCATCTATTTAATCTAAACAAATTGTGCATTTTTGTCTCGAAGCGATGACGTATACACGTAATAACTAAATATTTTATTGTAATTTAATTCGACTTAATGAAAACAATCTTAACTGTTTTGATGTGTACGCATTTCCATGTCCCTTGCCATACCTATTTTTTTTACTGTAATAAAAAATGGTGGGCTATTTTTTGAATTATACCTTTTAAAAAAATAAAAATAGCAAATTATGTATTTAATTTGGTTATGTTTATGTATTTTATATGACAATTGAAGGCGGGGTAATATACCAAAGAAATTATTAGTTTTTCAAAATACTCATACTTATTATAATGTATAAGTATACGTACTTTGTAATATACAAAAGAAATGAAATTGATCACTCTTCCGTACAACTTTCAACCAAAACAAGGAAACAACTAAAGAATAAATAGAAAACTCTACAGTGGTGATCGACAGTTCGACACTCCAATTACTAAATCTACCCGAGTTTATCTCCCTCTGGCCATTGCCTATGCTCTTCAAAAGAATCTTACCAATCAAGGTGAAAAATACGAATCAGATCAATTTATAGACTATAATTACAAATCTATCTACTTTCTCGCCCCAAGGCGCAAGGCATGGGCCGGACTCCTTGATTCGTCCACGTGTCCAGCATTTGTTTACTTGTGCCCCGCCCCAGGGCTGGGACCGGACTCCTTGACTCCTCCGAGCGTTTGAGCATCGGTAAAATGGTGCCCACCCCCCGGACTCGGCCCATCCTTGACGGCGTCAGGGGAATATCCGCGAACCGGCCGGTTCGGGGCGTGGAGACGGCGAGCCTCCGGTGCCAAGAAAACCGAGCTAAGCATCAGGAAGAGGATGAACATGAAACTAAGGGCTCTCATTTCCTTGAACATTCTCTAAACCTGCCGTGGACAGATGAACGAGAGAAATATGGACAGAGATTTTTTGTGACTTGTGTACGAGGCTTGTGAGAAAAAAGGGTTATTTATAGTGCATGATTTATTGACCGAGAATGGAGGGCATTGCAGAATTCAAACCCCCCACGTCAGAAATGGAATGCGGAATGAATGAATAGCTAATGGTTACGGATTGGAGACTGTTTAGTTTCCACTGCACTATTCAAATTCAGCTTCAAATTAAGAGATTGCGAGTCCAAGTTGTTCATCATGCTTCTTCCGTTCTAAAGGCTGCATGTGTAAAGGGAAATTCTCCATTTGATGCAAATTCATCCCTTTGAATTCAACTTTATTTTAAATTTTAGTTGACTAACTTATTTATTTTAAATACAATAACGTGGAATGGTGGATTAATTTTCTTAGTCCAAGCGATTTTGAGCATGTGTTGCCATAAGTTACATGCTACCCACTGCCACTAGTTTTGCTACAAAAACTAGTGTACCTACTAAAATTTGTCTATAACAATACTTTTTGTTAGATAGATATTAAAAAAACTCCAAAATACTTGTGATTTCTTATATATGTGAACACATAGATATTATAAAGATCTATATGCAATTCAATCATTAATTATGTTATAATTTTAATTATAATTAGAGTATATAATACGTATCATTTCTAGTCATTACACTACGACTTATGTTCATATTCTTACCAAAAATAATTGTCCGCTAAATTCACAAAAAAAAATTTATTCTTAAAAACGACAAAAGACTTAAACCTAACACACTGTCATTGGATGTCCAATCTGTGATTCAGAGCTATTAAGCATGCGTCTTTATTATTATTTTATTTTATTTCATTGTTTTTATTTTCATTTTTTTGGGTTAAAGATGGAACTTACCTGGAAGCCGAGGTGTGAATCCATTCCTTTTTTTCAAAATTCAAAATCCAGTGCCCAAGCGTTTCCAGTCAAAGAACGAATTGTCCTTCGATTTTGTGAACACTATATCTGATACAAATATAATGGGCGTTTAATTGTAGGAGAGGTATCATGTGATAACCTGCGCGTCGAAAAATGATTAGTCATTATTACAAAATATGCCCTGTGTATGTCACCCACTTTTCACTTCTTAACATTTCATCTAATTTTATACTTTTCAATGCACAATTTTATAAAATACATTTTAAAATTTAAATTTAAAATTTTCTCCTCTTATATATATATATAATTAACTAATTATTCTTTAATTATTACATTTATTTAAAATCAAATCGATATTTATATATGCACTCACATTTATATCTTAAAAATTAATAATTATTTCTATATACTATCACATCATTTAATCATTATTATATATTTTTATAAATATATTTAAATAAATTAAAATTTTCAAACTATAAAAAATTCAACAACTAAATATATTACTCACCCAGAATAACTTTGACCAAACATCCTATTCTACCAACACCCCTTTCCAAAGACAACCTTAACCACGATAAACGTCTTATTAAATTTGTCTAATTAAAAAGCATGATAGTGCATCCAATAAAAATATATTCCTCCCATTAAATTCATTTAAAAATCTATCATTAAATAAAAATAAATTAAAATTTTGAAAAATAGCGAATTAAGGGAAAAAGTAAAACATCTGGAGTCTTCTACTTTTCCAAAAATTGATAATATTGTACATAGCATGCATATTAGGTTACTAAAACTAATTATTGAACGCCAATATAAATTTTAAGCATGTTCATGCGTGTTCATTTGTCTAAATATGGGTGGGTATTTTGTAAATATTGGGCATAAAAAATTAATATTCCTTTCAATATTAATTAATCGAGCCTAAATTACTCAAAATATCAATAGATATGGGTCTTACCTGTACTCCTGTTACTAATTCCAATGGGTATAAATTGGGTATAGTTAAGATATTTAATGTTGGCTAGAAGTATAATTACAAACTATATTTCACAAATAGCAATATCCTAGCCACCAACACCTCTAATCAGCGAACTGTCTTGTCATTTTTAAGATTTAACAATTTCTATATGTTTGCTCATGAAAGACTGCAAAATATTTTTAAAAATAGTAAATATATAATAACCTATTTGATGTGTTTGAAAGCCATGCACGTTTCAATCTTCTTTCCCCTCCTTTATACAAACAAATATATTATTTAATAAAAATTTTATTCAAATTTAGTTTCCAACTATTTTCCACTTACATATATAATTAATTATTTTTTTATTGTTGTTATACTTCCACACATAATATTCACATTTATATATATTTATATTTTAAAAATTAATCATTATCACTATCATACAATTCAATTATTATTATATATTATACATATATATACATACATATATATATATATATCTTTAAATAAATCAAAAGTTTCGGCTCATCAAAATTTTCCAACAAAAAACAATACTCATTCTTATACAAATTCTGCCAAACCTTATCACCGGAAGCCACTCTCCCACACATAATAAATTACGGCAAGTCACGTGAGGTTGGGCAATTGTGTCTTCATCTACATGGGCTTGCTCCGTCATTTCCTTCTTTCAGAAATTAGAATTTTATTTATGGCTTTGAGGATAAACAAAATTTGGTCAAAGTTTGACTAAAGTGACGTTGAGCTAACATCCTAGCCACAATTGCGAAATAAATCGTAATACGGTGTTCGGAGTAAGGATTTCGATTAAAGAATGTCGAAAAAAAATAAGTTTTATTGTTTCATTATTAGAGAAAATGTTAGGAAAAGATGGAAAGAACTGAAAAATTCATTTTCCCATAAGAAAAATGAAAAAATTAAGAGAAATGATAATTTGACTCTTTTTCTCCTTTTCCAAATCATTTACTAATTTGCTCATTCATTATTTTTCATAAATAGTCAAATTCTTATTTTCATTGATCTTTTTTCCTTTCCGGTATTTTTACTTTTTAAAATTTTTGAATAAAACAAGATTTAAAATTTAAAATTCTCTTCATTTTAATTATTTTTTTAATTTATTCTTAAATTTTTTTATAACTAACTAATTATTTTTTAATTATTATGCATATTCATAATCAAATCAATTCGTGTCTCTATAATTTTTCTATAATCAAATCAATTCGTGTCTCTATAATTTTTCTACTTATATTCATATATATAATATCCTATAAACTTATATACTATTACATTATTCATTATTATTATTAAATATACATAATTTAAACCTTTCTTTCTCTTTTACAATTTAATACAAAACATAATTTTCCTCTCCCTCAAAACACTAATTTTTCGACCCATCATAGTTAGGAGGAGCCAAACACAGCCAAGACAATGTCATACTTCTAAGCATCTTCTCCACATAGCTGATGACCAATGGAAGTCAACAGTTGGACTAATTTGGTGAATGCACGTATCAATATTGAACCGATCAAATTTTTTAAAAGTCATCAATTTGGGCTAAAAATATTATTTTTCACTTACCATCAACTTCCTTGCAAAGTGTGAAAACTAACATTTCCTCAATTTTTCAAGTTGAAATATCATACTTCGTGATGACCATTGAATCTTCGAAGTGGTAATTGCGTCCAAGTACTTCAGTCAAGCTAGCTGGCCTTAAAGAAACGACATCGTCTCCCACACGCCAGCCACTCCTATCTACAGTTGACAGTTACCTTCATTTATCGTTATATGGAATTATTCGAACTACCTAATCCACTTCCAGAAAAGGCATTCGCTGAGTTCCAATATTAGGTATTTGTAATAATAGTGAAAAAAATAGTGAATTTTCTATATTTAATTTGGTTGGTTCTTTTGTGGGATATCGAGGAACATAAATTATTTTAAATCATTATTTATTATTATTATTTAAATTATATATTATTAAGATAATAAGACTTTTTCCTTGCAAAAAATCAAATTACAAAAATTAACAATATTTAAAATTCTTTTCATTTTCCTATTCTTACATACACTTATCTTCCACCTTATTATTTTCATTTGTCTTCTTTTTCGAATTCTTTTTCTTTCCAAATACCTTTAAACTATTAAGTTGGGTTGAAGTTTAATTACAACACACTTAAAATATTGTAATGAGGGTGGAACCACGTGAAGAACCTTGTTAACAAATAGCAAAGTGTAAAATACCAAAGTTGTTAACATAGTTTAAAACAATATTTTTTACATTAAGATTTTACTCAGATTAAAATTTTTTATTAAGCTTAAACAGTAAAATGTCAATGGTCAAAACTTTTACCTAATTCATTACCCAATTCTAATAACACAATCATAACCACAAAGTTGATTGTGTCTAACCTAAACACTATTTAAACATAATATTTCATCTTAGTAAATCCCCTAAAGAGATATTGACTCTTAAACTCTTTATTCTCTCACAAAGAATACCAATAAAGTTTAAGTCCATGAGGCTAAAAGACTTTTACTTTGGAGCATAATCTAAGACTCTCTACTCTTTTTGCTTCTTTATGTTTTCACTAGTCTTTATATAGAACTAAAGACTCAAAATCCTAGTCGAAATCAACTCTTGTGGGCTTGTATCTGCGGTCTTAAAAAATAGGCGATTTTCTCTAATGTTTTGGGCTTGTTGCCGACTGTTCAAAAACATAGGATTATATTAATTTTGAACTCTTTATGATCCTTATCCTAAGGATCTTCCAATTTGAGGAATATTTCTATCAGCTCTCTAGCTTAATTACGTCTCCCTAATTATACGTCCAAACTTATCAAGTCCAACTAACCAAAACAAATCGAATTTGTAAAGTCTAACAAATTAGGAAATTTTGAGTAAATTAATTGTTGTCCACAGTACGCCAATATTTTAACATACAATCTTCCCTTTTGGCACATTGCAAGCACAACACAAGTTTACTTAATTGTTTTCAACAAACAACTAACTTCCAATAGTAGGGATTAGCATAATAGACAAATAGAACATTATGCACAAAACTTTGATTCAATTCATTTCAAGTTTTTACTATTTTATTGCATGATTTTTCATTGTTCTTGTTTTCATACTTCGTAGGGTTTTCTCCTGAATCAAACTTATTGTCATGAGATTGTTCATTTAATAATGCTTGAGTCTACCAAACTTTTGTGTCGAGTGGCATCAAAGCAAACTTTTCTTGTTTTTAATTCAGATCAAAGGCACCATTTCATATATACTTAATATCTACAGAATTGAGTACGTAAGTTCAACATATGAAGTTGGATTATGAATCTAAATTTGATAAACTTCAAATTTCTATTGACTTACTCTTTCAACGTATGCATGAAGGGAATTAGATGGTGCATATCCGTGAGATCAACGGTCAAAGGATTAACTAACATAATTGGGTTACTATAGAAATCAACCCCGCACAAATCATAAGAATCTATTGTGTCGACAACATGAGGAATTTCATGGGAATGAGACAGTGGATGACGATAGGGGTGTGACATCAAATAATACCCCCAGAGCTTATCAACCACAAGCGACGATATGATGAACCCAAATTAAGGTTGAATTGATGAACTTTAAGGAAATGTAGGCATAGAGACTTTTTGGATTGAATGTTCGAGATTTTCTTGAAGACCATCGAGTAAAGTGGGAAGCCAACCATGGGAAAAGAAGTAGGGCTGTGGATAGTTTGGTATATCGATTGAATCGTGTTGAAATCAAAATTTCGATATGTTCCGAATACTGAACTGAATTTTCAGTTCGATATTCAGTACGCTATTTTTTAAAATTTAGTTTTCGATTTGGTATCTATATTTGGGTTTAGTATACTGCATCAAATCGAATACTATTTTTTTTATTTTTAAATTTTTAATATATTTTTACTATTTTAATATATATTTTTAAAATTATCAGCGATAAATAGTGATAAAAAATTTAATTTATAATTTTTTTGGACTAAAATTCAGTTTATCGAAAACTGTATTAAAACCAATTAAAAAAAATTCGGTATGTATCAAATCAAATTCAAAAATTTGATTCGATATTCGCCACATGATTTTAGCTTATCAAACTTACTGAACTTTCAATTCAGTTCGATTTTGCTGATTAAACAGCTCTAAAAAGAAGAGTTATTACTTGGTAGAACAAGTCCAATTAAGGAGGTCCACTAAATAATTCGTGGACTAGCATGAAGCAGATATTAGAAAGATGATTGTTGTCACTAGATTACAAGAAATTTTATTTTCTCAATTCCAGCATTGTCAATTACTCAATATTATGATGAATTTTCTCATTTAATGTTTAGAAATGATGTGTAGGAGTGTAAAACCCTACTACTCATACGTTGGATTTATCCATGATAATTAATAAATACCATACCTATAATTTGGATTAACTCGGATCATTTTCTTTTCCTTCAGGGGAAGAATTGAATAAACAACTTTTCGTAATTTATATGCACATGTGTACTGTAAATATTTAATTTGTTATAACATATTGTATGTTCAATTAATTTCAATTTTGCCTATTTGATTAATTTAATAATAATACAAAGACAAAATGTATAATATATCTTGCATAGTTTTTTGGAAAAAACCTTATGTATAAAAATTTTAGGATTTTAATTTTTTTGAAAAATATCAATGTATAAATGTATATGTAGTTTATTGTATTTAATTAGATAATTAAATTCATTAATTTTAGTTACTACCAAACCACCGTGAATTTGAAAATCACAAGTTAAAGGTAAAGAAAAAAATTCAAAAGATAAATAAGAAAAAAATGTGTTTTTTTGAATAAAATAAAATGTTATATATTCAAATAGCTCCAATCTTACTTGCCTAATTAAATCTATTAATAAATTTATAATTAAACAAAATAAATTAAAATTTTTGAATAAAAGAAATTAACACATATATATATAAAATATTTGTAATATTCTATTTCTGAATACTTATGCATCAGTTGACAAATAAATATTTACGCACATACGTGAATTTGCATGCACGCGGAAATATTGGGTTTATATGTTCATGCGCACTTCTACAAATATTGGGTATAAAAATAATATTTATTTTATTTTATTTAAAATATTCATATATATTAATGGGTACGAGTATTAATATGAATGAAATATTATATATTGAGTACAAAGGTGGATATGAAATATATTTTGTAAATAGGCGTAAGATAATATTTTACCCATTCAGTGAAATGCAATGTCATTTTCTAAATTTGAATATTGTTAAAATTTTCTCCTAAAAGATTATAAAATATTTTTAAAAGTATTACATATGTATTAACCTTTATTTATTGCACAAGTTAATGTGAGGTTGAACAATGTTGTGTCTTCATCTACAAGGGTCTGTTCGTCATTTCCTTCTGTTAGAATGATGGCTTTGAGAAAAAAACAAAATTGGCCAAATTTTCACTGAAATGACATTGAACTAAAGTCCTACCCAAAGTTGCGTAATAAATCATAATGGCATAGCGTGTTTGTAGTAAGGGCTTTGAACAAAAAATGTTGAAAAAATAATTTTTACTGTTTCAATGTTAGGGACAATTTCAGAAAAAATTGAAAGAACTAAAAAAATCATCTAATAATTGAAGAAACTAAGTGAATGCTAATTTGACTCTCTTTTTCTCCTTTTCCAAGACATTTTTTACTATATTTTTTTTTCAATTTTTTTTTTTATAAATTTTTTACAAGCAGGCAACTCCCAAACTCACACGCCAATACCTCATAAATGAGTTCTCGGGCTTAAACCCACAAATGTGCTCCCTTGGAGACATCTTAGCCCTTCCTCCATGTTTATTTTCTTGTTTTTTTCCATGAATAATCAAAAAATATCTTTATTTCATTAAATTTGTTTTCCTTTTTGATATATTAATTTGATGGACACTTCTATATTGAGCCAATCAATATTAGTAATTTTTGTAAAGTCTTTAACTTGAGCAAAAAATTGCATTTTTTTTCCGAGTCATGTTTAAATATTTTAGTCAACTTGGTTGCCTAAAAGCAAGCAACATCGTCCCCCACAACCCCGACCATCCAAATCCGGGATATTTGTATCATCCACAAGTTTGAAATTTCAGCTTTTGATGTTAATTCACCTCTTCAAAAAAAAGTTTGAATCTTGACAATTGCCTTTATTTATCGCTATTTTTTTATGTCAGAAAATTCAAATTACGTAAACCACATGCAGAAACAAGCAATTGACTGGGTTTCAAAATTAGGTTTTGAGTATTTGACAGATGTGCTTGTTTGGAGTGTATATTTGAAGAATAGTGAGAAAATTGAGAATTTTATATTTTTTAAATATGTATATAACTGCATACTTTTGGTTCCAAACACGGAATAAAGTGTTACAAATTATTATTATTGTTATATATTTACATATTTATATATTCATTTATATGTTCTCCTTTCATAGCCTACACATCAAAATTGCAACCCACTGGTTATTTAAGGTTAGAGATTTTGTTGGGGGATGGAAATAACGTCGGGATGGAAGTTACGTTTGGTAACAAGTTTTAATGAGATAAAAATTTTAATTTATTTAAATTTGTGTATATCTATGTATGTATAAATATATAATAACAATTGAATAAAGTGATTGTATATATAAATAATATTTAGTTTTTAAAATATAAGTATATATAAACGTGAATGTATATGTGTACATATACATATATATATATATATATATAAATATTGATTTAATTGTAAATTAGTGCAGTGATTAAATTTTAAATATTTAAGTATATATGTAATAGATGAAAAATTTGAATTTAAATTTGATTAAAAAATTTATTAATTAATAAGTTTGAATTGTATAAAGTTTACTCAGATAAAAAATGATAAAAATTATGAACCAAACATGGCCGCGACTTTTTGTAGGCGTATGTATTACATCCCCATATCACCAAACGAAGCAATAGAACCCACCAAAACTGGGAAACTAATATAGAATAAAGTCCAATTGCCAGTCGGCCACTCCATTGATTTTTCAGCACATATTTCATTTCATCTTTTCAATCTTGCATCTCCCCAACTCTGTCGAGTAGCCAATCTAGTCAAGTTGCGTGTGTGTTACTTAGAGGTTTTGGCGTTGGGATGTAAATTTTGAAGCAAGAAAAACATTTGTGTGAAAATTTAAAAATAAGACATAAAATAAAAATATTATTTTGACGAATAGTATATCAAGGTGTGTTTTAATTCAACTTCTATCAAGCTTGTCTTATTGAATTTGAACTTGAATTTTATTTATTTATGTTTCTCAAGTTTCAATCTTATGACTTGATTTAAATTTGTGCTTACTTAGACTTATAAAAAGATTGAGTAGAGTAAAATTTGAGTAGTCATGGAATGCAAATTGTTGCTCGAACTCAATTTGTTAACTAAAAATACGTATTTTAATGAGATGAAAATTATCTAAAATTAACATCCAAATTATAAATATATGTTTGGAAGTATGTATTTGGAAGCATGTGCTTTGTTCTGTCATAGTTTGTCATTTCTTAGAAACGTTAAAAAAATCCAACTACTACAAGTTTGAAAATGTTTTCACCTTAACAATTTCGAATTGGAGCTTTGAAAAATTTTCAAACTTGAACTCAATTCTTCATTTAAAAATCGAACTTGAGTTCAATTTCTACAACATTGAGTCAATTTTAAGTAGTTGATAAGCTCATATTATAGTTCAAAATTTGACACGATTACATTCCTAGTGTTTTATATATTTATAAGTTGTGTAACTTTATATATTTAAGCTTATTTTTGGATACAAAATTTAACACATTTTCTATAATTCTTGAAAAGATTGAAAGACTAAACACTCGGATTTCAAAGAAACGTGTTTCGAATGTAATATTTTCTCATAACTCATTCATATTTGACATATTCAAAAAGTATTTTCGAAATGTAATTTTATTTATTTAATTTTTTCTTCACCTTAAAACATGAGTTGTTGACTGTGAATTTCACATAGTTTGACTTCACATTTTCTTAACTTCAACTTATATTATATCATGCCTCTTGCATTACATGAACTTATATTTTTAATTAATTTACTAATTACGATTAGTATATTTGATCATTAAGTTCTAAAAAAAATATTTAGGCGCGTGATTTTTACTCAAAACAAATGTCACTTTTAAGAGTTAATCTTTATTTTAGATTTTATATAAACCTATACTCATTACTCACTTCTAAGGTCAATTACCTATTCTTAATTTTCTAAAACAAAACAAAATAAGCCCTTTTCAATTATGCTATACAAGTCAATGGCAAATACCATATTAAACGAATAAAGTTTAATATCTTGGAAATATAATTATATTAAATTGGTAAGTATGTAAACTATGGACAAGCTGCAATAGTAATCCTTATGCTATCCGTTACTTTAATCTTGCACTTTAGGGTTAGACTAGAATCTCAAAATTGATTAGTGTACATATTTTAGGGAGAAATTGTAATTCATTTGTACTCGCTATTAACAATAAGTTGTACTCATTAATCTATATAGCCACGTCTCTACTTAGTTAAAAAATAAAATAAAATATTTATTTTTATTGAAAACGTCACTTATTCTCTGAAAAAAATATATTTATGTGCGACATTTAATTTATTATTCACTTATAAAATAATTTTTAAATAAAAGTACTCTACGAACTACTGCTTGTTGGTGATTGGTTCACTTCTCACACTTTAAAATATTTGCAACACGAACTGAGAAATCGACGGAAATCATCCGGTGGCTCAAAGATATGCCTAACTTCAACCAATAGAACAATTTATTATAATTATGTGAGAGTCCAACCGCAACTGTCTATTCTTTGCCTAAGACTTAAGTGTCTTCTGATCAGTGTGCAAATCAATTAAATAAATAAAAAATGATTTTAGATTTGAAACAATATTGGGCTCTTGTGATATGTGCCTTCATAATAATGTTACAAATATTTCAAAAAGATCAACTTACTCAAACATATGTTGGAAACATTTTTCCTTGATATAGTTTTATATTTCTCTCTTTTTTTCCCCTAAAAATGAAGGGGGAAAAAACAGAGAGAAGCAGCAGCAAGCGTGCGGCAATGCTCTTAAAGTCGTGTTTCTTGAAACGCGAATTGGAAAGCGGGGCCGACCATCTGCGGTGCATCACCTTTTATCCACTTTGAGTACGGAGAATCTGCCTCACGGGGATTTTCCCTCAACTAAAAGCCTAAAGAAGATTCCGCGGGTCACGTGTTACTTTTTTCTAAGACAAGCAACATTTGTCCACTCCAATTTGGGCACACACAAATCTAAAAGTCATAACCAACAATGAAGCAATCCCATTTGACAATTCATACCTCAATCCCACGAGGAGCAGCCACTCACCGCCACTAGACAACCAAACCCAAACCCTATATAAAGGTTGATAATTAATTCAGGCAGAAGATATGCCATTTCAGCTCTCTAAGCACTCCCCAATCTGCATTCTTATATTAAAAGCTTCACCTTAAAGCATTACAAGCCAACCATGAAAGCATCCAGCTTAGTGCTGTCGTCTTTCTTGATGCTGCTTGTTTGCATGAATCCTAGTCCTGTAGGATCAAGATTGCTTGGTGCAAACTCTGTTGCAAAGAATGATGTTTCAGGGATCAAATTTCTAGAGCCATCTTCAAATATGAGTTCATCGAACAAGGAAGGGCCCTGCTTCAACGATATGGACCGTGTGTTTACTCAATCTTCAGGTCCCAATGGCAGGGGCGGCGGCCACAAGTGAAGAAGATGCAGCAGCAATTCAGCTTTGCTAGGTTCATGCCTCATAACACAATGTGTGTAGCAACCGTAACTCAAGACTTGTTTCAGGTGCTACAAAATTGTTTCATTTTTGATATTCATCTCCGCTTCTTTAGAAACACTTAAACACGGTATCGATATCTTAATCAGCACCAGAGCTACATTGTTAAGTTGGTGTGATTGAGAGAGTCAATGTTATACTTTAGCTGATGACATGCAAATATATTATCCTTTTATTCTTTTGAATCTGGTTTGTTACAACTAATATCTGTTAATGTGTTGGGGTAAAAGACATTTTCAATCTTCTTTGGTTAACATTTAGCCCGGATGACAGACACAAACACACACACACACATGATCAGTGTCACAGGTACATTAATAATAATTGAGACAATCAATGGAATCATCAACTAATATGCAAATTTGGCACTGTGTTAGCCATGCCATGTGGGATTGTTAAACAAAATTTAACTAGTATAGCAGGAAAAGATCAACGAAAATATAGATGCAGCTTTGTCTGAAGAAATAGAGTAGCAAGACAAGTGGCTTCAACAATTTCTTTTAACATATTACTACTTGGAAAGCTTCCAGGGTGAAAAACTGCCAACGAAGAAACAAGAAAAAGAGTGGCATCGAATTACTTGAAAGTGAATAAAACCAGAGACACATCTTCACACAAAACACACACAAGCACAAGCTAGATTACAATCATCTGGCTTCACCGATTTTCAACAGGGAAAATACCTCTTTTGCATCCAATTGACTTGCATCTAAAGCACTGTTGGAGTCATATCGCAGTTCATCTTCGTCTTCACCAATTGTGTCAGAAGGCAACCTTTGAACAATAGGTATCGGTAAACCCAATGTGACGTCTGTCGTGCTGTCTTCATACGGTTCTCTGGGCCTGGCAGTATGTTGAAGCCGCAGACAATATTCCAAGTCCCACAACACATCAACCATATTAGGCCTGTCAGCTCCGCGTTCTTGCAAACATTTCTCCACCATTTCACCGAATTTCCTCAAGGAGTTGGGATGTATTTTCCCCACAAGCAAAGGATCAACAATCTTCTCTAGCTGCCCCTTTCTTTGCCACAACAGTCCCCAGTCAGCCAAGTTAACTTCCTGCCTAGGAAGCAAATGGCCAACTGCTGGCCTTGCACAGAGTACCTCTAGAAGTACAACTCCAAAAGAATACACGTCAGACTTTTGAGTGAGTTGTAAGCATTTGAAATACTCAGGATCCAAATACCCAAAGCTGCCCTTGACCTGAGTACTCACATGAGTCTGATCAGGAGGACCCGAACGGGAAAGCCCAAAATCAGCAACTTTGGCCACGAAATTTTCATCAAGCAAGATGTTCGTGGACTTGATATCCCTATGGATGATTGCCCCATTAAAACCAGTGTGAAGGTAGTGAACGCCTTTTGCTGCACCAATGCAAATTTGAAGCCTTTCGTCCCATGATAATTCAGACCTTGAAGTTGATTCCCTGGATTCTACTTCCGAGGTGTAGAGATGATCTCTTAAAGTTCCTTTCTCCATGAACTCATAAACTAGTATCATCTCATTCTTCTCATCACTGTAACCAATCAAAGAAACAAGATGGCGGTGGCGGATTTTGGACAAGACCACAATTTCTGTTTGGAATTCTGAAAGGCCCTGACCATGTCCTGGCTGACTTCTTTTCACAGCCACTTTTGTGCCGTTCCATAGCAGTCCCTTGTAGACTTTCCCAAAACCTCCCTCGCCAATCATCAAATTTGCATCGAATTTATTCGTGGCGTGGAGAATTTCAGAGAAAGGTATCCTTAAACCGAGCTTTAGATCAGCATGTGCGGAGCTTCTGACTGTGGTAACAGTTGTGCTACTATGTGAACTTCCTCCCTGAAGAGTTACCAATGGCCGGTCCGAGTCATAAGTCTCAACCGGCTTCCGTTTCCTCTTTTTCGAAGCTAAAAACCGCACAGCCATGATAAGGAGGACTAAAATCCCACCTCCAACACATGAACCGAGAATGATGAGCAATCGGTTTCTGCCTCCTGAAGCTGAACCCGTCTCTCCAATTAGTGCCATAATCTCCACTCCATTCAGAAAAGCTGGTGTTGGATCTTGCGGATTATTTGGAGGGCCAACGCTAATATTCATGAAGCCGGAATCATCTGACTCAACCACAAAATCTTTGTAGAAAGGAGCTGCCGACTGATTGAATTCTCTATAAGGCCAAATCTCTTGACTGTAATTACTATAGATGTAGAGATTGAAGTTCACTGACTCAAATGAGGTTTTGGTTACAACGTCACAGAAGTGCACCCGAACAAGATGATGGACTCCTCTTTGCACATCAAAATGCCACGAAATATTGAAATTGTATAGTCCAGTCTCAGTTTTAATGCTCATTTCTTTGGCGGTCCTGTAAACAAAATCAGGGGCATGAAATTCTGTGGCTCCTCGGCGCTGGTAGTTAGGGTTCTCAGGATAAACTTCACTGTTCCTCGCCGCATTCTTGTTCAAAATGTAACCATCATCAGGAATCCAATTCCTCAACAAGGTATCATTATCAGGCATAATATGTGGCCCTCCAACATTGATCCTATGAATAACACGCAAGGGATTCCTTAACAAGCCATTATAATCCTTCTGACCTCCTTCAGGAGTTACATTATTAATAGCAGAATCAGGAATAAACGCAGGCGGGGCAAGAAACACTTCGATGGCATTTACAAAAGCAAAAGAACCGCTTTCTTCATTCGGCACGAAATCAATTTCGAACTCTCCTCGAAAGACTCTGAGCAGGAACTCTTCAATGAGTGGAAATTTAGAAGAACTGTTGTTTCTGACCGTGAAATTGGATAAAAGCGAAAACGCGGAGGCCAAAACTCTGAAACGGACATCAGAGAGGTTTCCCATAGAAGAAAAGGGAAAGAAATGGAAGCGCACCACATAAATCCCATCCTGGTCAATATTAAGCTTATACCAAAAAGAGTTCCTGAAAATTCTTGCACTTTGGTAGAGCTGATTAGCAGACGCAGTGGGATCTTCAACTCGGCTGCTCTCCCCAGATGATGATACAGACTTCCCGGGGATCATGTCACCGGAGAAATTCCCGCCGTTGACTGAGACGCTGGAAGCTGTGCCACAGTTGATGAAGTAGTGATCAGGTAAAGTATAAGATGCTGAAGGGAGGAAAAGAACATGGAAGAACAACCAAATGAAAAGGCAAGAAAAAATCTTCTGGGATGGAAAGCTTTCCATGGATATGCCTGATGGACGATCAATCACGTTTGCTTCTGTGTTCACGTGAGCAAAGTCATGTGAATGGGAAAGAGAGGGCGGGGGGACCTCAATGCCAATTGCGAGATGGAATTTAATTCGTTAGAAATGTCCAGAGGAAAAAGGTGCGGTTGACTTGAGGTTGACGGGCTGTGGTTGGATCGGTGCATGGATGAGCGTCGATTCCGGGCAAGGAAATAATTGAGTTGTTAGATCGTGAGCAGTGGACCTACACCTAGGATTCAGAATTGTCTGCCCCTGAATACTGCTAATTTATTAGGAAGAATCCATAATTAATCTTTCGGTCAGTTTTTCAGGAAAATTATTCACCAATCTTATATACTATAATTGATATAATAGATTCTTTTCCAAGAGACGAGAACTTCTCTATGTAGCCATTCTGTTTGGATGGAAGGAATAAGGTTCCTGCACTGTCATGGCCGCTGGAGGCCAAAGATACTGAAGTACGAATGAAAAGGTGAAGAAATTGGACTGCATAATGTTTTATCCATAGCCAATAGACAATCAGAATTACCAAATGGTTTGCTCAATGATATCGCTTGTTCAGCCCGCCTTTCCGCCTCAGAGAACATACCGCTAGCCCTGCCAACACCACCACTAGAAATGCACATCCAGTGGTTATTCCGGCAATAACTCCGTTGATGATGTGAGCTCTCTCATCTTCATCTGACAATATGCTATGTTAGTTGTGAATCCAGCAAGGTGTGAGTTAATCAATAGTTTTTGAGCTGAAATTACTGCTGAATGCTTAGTGTAGCCCCAAAAACATACGGTGAAGCTATAAAATAAGAGGGCCCGAATTCTGCAGGAGGCTTGTTAGTTTGGTTGCTCAACGAAACCCTGAACCTCTGATCTGTTTAAGTACTTAGCATTGGCGGGGAACAGTTCAAGCTGCACATGGAGATAGTCCTCAGCATTGGGAAATGGATTCTGCAGAGAAACCAATCCGGGGAAAGGCCTACTTTCACCCAAAGGCTCATTTCTAAAGAATGGAACAGACTGGCATTGGACAAATCTCTGAAGGAGGGTGCTCTAAAGTAAAATGTCCCTTCATATGGATAAGCACAGTCACAAATTCGAGGGTTGAGTTTTTGATCTGATGTACATATTTGGCTTCCACAATTTGCTAGGCTGGTTGAAATAAGGTTTTGCCGATTGCTGAATCTGAAAATAGACAGTGGTTTCTAGGGAAGCAGAGCATACGGGGCTACCAACCAACCTCTGGATGTATGAGAGGGGTAAAGTATACATCTTCTCTGCTCTGATGACTTAAAAACCAAGAATGATTCTCACAATAACGTGCCTTTGTATTCAGCGCCAATTGTTACTGATGATATGCCGTTGTTCTCCAAATCAACGAGTTGAAGTTGCTGGCTTATCCTTCCACTCATGTCTAGGTTGTCACCAAAGGCATTGTTCCTCAATTTCCTGTCAAAATATTTACACTTCTTAGGTGTGTTTGGAGCAATTTGTGGTGTTTTCTGGCTGAGTGTAAGACTTACACTTGCTGTATTTGAGGTAAAGAGAACACTTGTGAGATGCTTCTACTGGTCCATATTCAAGTATCCTGAGCATCAAAACGCTTCCGCAACATGAGAGCATTTCTTGAATTCAAGATTCCAAGGCAAGGATGGATATTTGGTTCTAAATTTAAAATCCCCGATGGCTAAATTTTGTTTTTTTTTTTACATCTTATTGATAAAAAATTAAAAATATTATATATTTCCTTGTTCTACAAATAATACAAAATAAAAAAATTGTTCTACAAACAATACAAAATTATGTTATGTATGAAATTTAGAGTTTATATTTATTGGTTTATGATGGATTATATATTCAGTAGTCTGAGTTTTTTTGTGTATAATAGTGAATTTAATAGTTTAGAATTTTTTGAAAAATTCTAAGGTTGATTTTTTGTAAAGTTATATTTTTATAAATAAATTTCAAATTGGTGAATTTGAATATATAATCACAAAATTGCCACAATGTTCTATACATAATAATAATAATAATGATTTTACATGTATAGCTCAATACATAAATAAAGATAATATCTAAAAAATAGTAAATCGTAAGCCTAAAAACCGCATCGCCCCCCCCCCCCCAAATGCCACACAGAGGTGGTCTAATTGTGCGCTGTTGATGACGTACTCGATTTTCTTCAGATACAACACTATCTTTGGAGCATAGTATGTTGGCATCCATTTACTCCTCTGTGTGATATGAAGTGAAAGAGTTAGGTACATCGATTAGATATTGAATGACTGGATGAGTTTTTTAACATAATGCATAACATAATTTTGTATTATTTGTAGAAAAGCTTTTTTTATTTTGCATTATTTGTAGAACAAGAACATATTAAATATATATTTTTTAATTTTTGATCAATAAGATATATAAAAACAATTATTTTTTACAATAAAAATTTTATTTTTTTAATATCAATTCCACCCTCATAAAGGGCATAATTTATATATATAAGATGCCGAACTACGGAGCCCAAAAGAAGAGAGAGAAGCACTTGAAAATCTTGTGCTATAAATTGTATTTTTATAGGTGTTGATGAAAAATAATTCAAACTTGATACAACATATATTATAGTAAAGGAGGCATGGGACATTTTATAGGATGTGCACAAGAGTACAAGTTTTGGTGCACGTGTCCGAATTACTAATCTTAGCATTGCAATTCGAAAATCTCCAAATGAATGATAATGAAACAATAACTGCATTTAACATGAAGTTTCGAGATATAACCAATCAAGCTTATCAATTGAGGAAGAAATACTAAAAAATGGAGTTGTTAAGAAAGATGTTAAGGTTGTTACTAGAACGATTTGCCTTGAAGGTTGTTGTCGTCGAAGAGGTATGAAATGTTGGATCAATGTGGTTGGATGAATTGATGGGGACATTGCTGACAAGAAATAAAATTCATATAGGCTAAAAAGGACAAAGAAATGGCACTATAGACATTCACCACTAACTAGCATCATGATGATCAAGACGAACACTTTGTTGTAGGTGATGACAAGATTTCTTATTTGACTAGAAGACTTGCCAGGGAGTTGAGAAGACACAAGACAAGTTTTAACATTCTCAATAACAAAAAAGGGAAAAAGGAATGTTTTGCAAAGAATTAGAGGAAGTAGAAGAAGCCCAAAGTCCTAGACGTCGGAAAAGGTGTAAAGTGTAGGGAATGTGATGGCTATGGCCATATTTAGTCAGAATGTACCAACACTTAAAAGAAGTAAGGAAAATCCTTGACAACCACGTGGACTGATGATGGTTCTAAATTGAGCTAAGGAAGATGATGATCACACCAGCAACCATACAACATACAACTCAATCTCGAAGAAAAATAACGATAATACCATATATGATGTATAACATCCCCTGTAACATTTGATGTTTTTGATTACAATTGTGGCAATAATGAAGTGATCACTTATGAGAAATTATTGAGTATGAATCATACACTGGTTGAGAAGCTGTCTGCCACTCACAATTGCAACAAAAAATTGAAGCAAGAGAATGAGACAGTGTAGAAAGAGAGGGATGAAGCACATGCCTCACATGTTAAATTGTTGAGAGACTTGCACAGTTTGGAGATGTTTTACCAAAAGTCACATTATGAGGCAGAACAATATGCTGTAGTCTTTAGCATGCTAAATACTAGAAATGTAAAGTTAGAAGACATTCTAACCATAGACAAAGCATCTGGAGATCATTCTAGACTTAGATTCAAAGGACAATCCAGTTTAAATAGTTTAGGAAGCAAGCGAGTGCGGTTTATGAAGGAGACTAAACATGTTCTAAAAAAGGTTCCAACAAGGCATTAACCTGTGCTTGCAAATGTTCCAATATTTTTTGGGAAAGAACCAGAAATAATTGGCTAAAAGGCAAATGAAAGGCCCTACATGTACTTATTACAATTTTAGTAGTCACTACATTTTCTCGTGTTATAAGTTGTTGAAGTACTTGATGGAAAAAAAGGTAAGTTCCTACCAAGAAGACCTTTTACAAACATGTATGGGTCAAAAAAGCTGATAAGAAGTGTTTTGTGGCCAACACCTCACTACATGCCACCTTTTGTGCTGCTAGTACTTCAATAGTGGTTGCTTATGCCACATGATGGGGTACAAAAGTTACTTGAGCAATTATAATTCTTTCTTGGATTGAAAAGTTAGGTTTAGTTATGGACAGAAAAGTCAAGTCATTTGAAAGGGAACATTAAACGTTGAAGGCTTGCCAAAATTGAAGAATGTGTGGCATATAGTGGACCTTAATGCAAACCTGATAAGCATCAGTCAACTATGTGACAACAACTTGGATGTTAGATTCAACAAAGAGGAGTGTTGTGTGCTTGAAGGTGACTCGGGCATCATGAAAGAAAAAAGATCAGTTGATAAGTGTTACTTGTTGGAACACTCCACCATTTGTACGAAAGATAAAGTTGATGAAGCAGACTTGCGGCACTAGAAGTTGGGTCACACTAACCAACATAATCTACTTAAGATATCCAAACTTAGAACAATTCGTGGGCTTACCATTCTATGCAATGAAAAGTGTAGAAGTTTGTGTGGCGCATGCCAACTAGGTAAGCAAAGGCGAGTGTTCCACAAAATGTTACGACATGTGGGCACATCTAGGATTCTTGAACTCCTACACATTGATATGGTTAGGCCTACTGACAGCGTGAGTTGTGAAGGTAGCAAATATATATTTGTTTGTGTTGATGATTACTCAAGGTATACTTAGGTTGACTTTCTTAAAAATAAGTCTGATACTTTTTGAGTGTTTTGCAAAATGTGTACAAGACTTATTATTGAAAAGGCTTATGTTGGACGAATTGCTTGAATCAAAATTGACTATGACAAGTAGTTTCAGAACTAGGACTTTGTGAATTTCTGGGATGATACTTGAATTCTCATCTCCTAAGACTCCATAACAAAACAAAGTGGTAGAAAGGAAGAATCAAACACTGTTGGAAATGGCTAGAGTGATTAGAATGCTAAAGTATTGACTTCAAAGTGGTGTGCTGAAGTTGTGAATACTATATGTTATATCATCAATAAGGTCAATCTTTGGCCAATCCTTAGAAACACACCTTATGAGCTTTAGTAGTGAAGGAAACAAAATGTTAGCTACTTCCATGTCTTTGGGAGAAAGTGTTACATCTTGAAAGACAATGACCATCTTGGTATGTTTGCAACTAAGTCTGATGGAGAAATTCCTAAGATACTCCATTACCAATAGAGTTTTTCGAGTGTTAAACAAAAGGATTGATACCATTATGGAGTCTATCACTGTGATCGTGGATGATATTAGCTTAAGAAGAACACTATGAAAAATGAAGTAGGCAAATAAAGAATAGGTGGTACAGGATATTGCAGTTGTTGTAGATGTTCCAACCAAAGTTTCAACACATGATGGAACACCCAATGAGGATTCAACAGATGAGTTCGACATTCCTGAGAGGTCCAGCAGAATTAGAAGAAACCATCCATCAAAAACTATGATTTAGGAGCATAGCTAATGGTAGAAGGACCAGAAAGGTTTCTAAAACTAATTAAAAGGAGTTAGCTGGATAGTTATGTTTTGCCTCCTCTATTGAACCAAAAAACATTAATTAAGCATTGAATGATAAGTTCTAGGTCACAACTATATAGGAGGAGTTAGCTTAATTCCAGCGTAATGATGTATAAGAGTTGGAGATACCCAACGAAGTCAATGTAATCAAAACTAACTAAATTTACAAGAATAAGACTGATGATTGTGGTAACATTTTTAGGAATAACGCTACACTTGTGGCATAAGGGTAAACTAGGTGGAAGGAGTAGCCTTTGATGAGACCTTCGTACAAATTCCAAAGCTAGTATCTATAAGGATGCCACTGGTTGTTGCTTGTAGCATGGACTTCAAGGTGTATCAAATGGATGTCAAAAGCTCCTTCTTGAATGGTTTTCTCAATGATGAGGTCTATGTTGAGCAACCAAAGGGGTTTAAAGATCTACGTCTTCCAAACCACATTTATAGGTTGAAAAATGCATTACACAACTTCAAGTAGGCTCGTTGAGCTTGGTATAAGATATTGTCCTAGTATCTGGTGCATGCAGAGTGAGTTTAAGATGAGCATGATGGACAAACTGATGTGGACGTGGATGTGGGTGCATCACGTAACCAGAAGGACCCTTTAGAGGTTCCTGTTGGTCCGATGACTAGGGCATGTGCAAAGAAGATCAAAGAACCATTCAACATGCTTGTATGAGATATTCAATAAGGCATAATGCAAAAGTATAAATTTGACGAGCCTAAAGAAGAATGCTGGGTGAATGTATTGTGTTGGACCAACGAGTGAAGAATAAAGATAACTAGTTACTTTGTTGCTTAAATAAGATAGCTTATTTTGGGCCACATATGCACAGGTCCATTAGGGTTCTTAGGTGAATGGGCTCATGGCCAATAGTGCTACTATAAATAGGACCCTACCTTTTCATTTGTAGCAACTTTTGATACTTTGATCAAGAGAGGACTATTTTTTCTTGAGGGTTTGTCAATTCCTTGTGAATTCTTACCTACCCCAAATCAAGTCATTTTAGAGTGATCCGTGTGAGTCGTAACGTATCAATCAACCCCCAGTGTGTTGATTGTGGTTGTCTATGTCGGGTTTAACTCGATTTTCACTATATTGGGTCGGACATTTTTGCACGGTTTGCATCCCTGGATTTGAGTTTGGGTTCTACTACACTATTGTTATCCTTTTTCAATTCCGTTGTGTGATTGATCGCGTCAGTTTGGTATTAGAGTGAGCTTGTGTCGGATTCTAATTCGGTACTCGACCTTTTTAAAAAAATTCAAAAAAAAAAAGAAAAAAACCGTTGACATACCGTCACTGCAATGACCGTCCCACCTCGAGCGCTACCACTTCCGACATTGTTAACTGCCCTTGACGCTGAACTCCAACGTCGACCACCTTCACATCATCGTCGCTGAGGGAATCGAAAGAAAAAAAAAAGGAAGAATTAGCTAAGAAAAAAAAAGCAAAAAAAAAAGAGAGGGGGAAATCGATAGATTGCATGCTACCATCATAGGCGCTCGATTCCTTCTCTTGTGGAGTTTCTGCTCATAACCCATTCGAATCCGACCAAAAAAAAAAAGAAACCCACCAAAGGACTGATGCCTGAGACGGCGAACTCCACCCTGCCGCTGTGACCCCTTTCTCCCAGAGATCAATCGTTCGAACATTCCCGTCGTCACTTTCGGGCCTCGAATGACGTTGCCTCATCGTCGTCGCATCTCGCCTCGTCGACGTTGCCAGGCATAAGAGAAATAGGGATAGAGTAGCGCTACCGTGGACGAAAACTCTAATGGGTTTTAGTAGCTGCCAAAAAAAAATGTTGCTGGGCTATGACCTTCTGGACCAGAGAGATTAGAATAAAAAAGGGAGATAAGTATCTGCTTGGTTGCCACTGGGCTGAAGAAGTGATTGGGCTTAACATTTAGGTTTTTTTAATTTATTCTTGGACCGATTATCTTGTTGGACCACATAAGGCCTTGTTTGGATGCTGGATTTCTACTTTGCTATTGTTATGTTTGGCTAATTTAATTACGCGAATTATGTCGGATTACTTCTGAATTACGCGAGGAGGGCACAAGGAATTGAGTTTCGTGAGACAAATTCTTGAGTGTCGAGTGATACATGAGAGGAGATAAGACACAAGTGCTAAAATAAAAAGTGATTGAGAGGTGTAAGCTTAGTGAGCCGGAGAGATTCTTGGTGAGGTCACTTACCCTCTAACTTATCTTATTTTACTTGTTTAGTTGTTGTTCTTGTTTTCTTTTTCAGCCATGTTGCTGGGATGGACAATCATCACTCAAACTAGGACACCAACCTGGGCGAGACTAAATTCATGTTTGAGTCCCTTACTAGGGAGTTAAAGAAGATCTTTGAAAACATAGCAAGTATACAAGATCGATTGGACCACGTGAAAACATCTCAACCCACATCACGGGAGAGGGACAGTTCAGTGCCGAGGTCAATGGAGTACAAGAGTAGCCAGTGTTATGTCGAGGCGGTCCTAGGGTTAGGCATGGTAGTCTTTTTAGATTTGTTCGGCAGACTCGACATACTTATGAGGGGTACGGGTTGAATGAAGAGGATAGATGGTATGAGTATAATGATGCATCCAGAAGGCATTAACGAAAAATGGTGGAGATGATGAGCTACCTAGGGGAATGAAGTTGTAGCTACCATCTTTCCCCAGCCCTTCTGATCTTGACGCCTACCTCGAGTGGGAAAGGAGGGTTGAATTAATGTTTGATTGCCACCATTACTCGGAGCACGAGAAGGTTAAATTAGTTGTAGTGGAGTTCATCGATTATGCTATCATTTGGTGGGATCAGTTGTGCACTAGCTGGAGGAGAGTTGGAGAGGAGTCGATTCGTACAAGGACAGAGTTCAAGGCCACTATGAGGAAGAGATTTGTATCTAGCCATTACCACTGCAACCTTCATCAGCCCTTGTAGATGTTGACCTAGGGTAACCGGAGTGTGGAGGATTAATTCAAGGAGCTTGAGATAACATGATATGAGCAGACATTGTGGAAGATAGGGAAGCTACTATGGCACGCTTCTTTAGTGGGCTACATTGAGATATAGCTGATGTGGTAGAGCTACAGCATTACGTTGAAATAGACGAGATGGTGCAGAAGGCAATCAAGATAGAAAGGCAGTTAAAGAGGAGGGATATGACAGTATTTCAACTTAGCACAGTTGGAAAGTCCTTTCCCAGGAAAGAAGACAAGGTACCTATGACTAGCACCACGAAGACCAAGACTACACTTGAAATAGAGGTGCCTAAGGTAACAACTTTTGTTCCTTTTGGTTCATCTGGCGTACAAAACAGGGATATTTTTTGCTTTAAGTGTCAGGGTAAGGGACACATTGCTACATAGTGTCTTAAAAAAAGGACTATGTTGCTAACTGAGACTGGAGACGTTGTGATTGATGAGGAGCGTGATAGTGAAGATGATATTCTACGGTTGGAGGAAGCTCTAATTGACGAGGGAGAGATGTATGAAGGAGGAGAGATTAATTTGGTAGTGATGAGAGCATTGAGCACTCGAGCGAAGGAGAAGATAGATGAGGCCCAAAGGGAGAACATTTTCCATGCGTGATGCCTGATTAACGATAAGACGTGCAGCTTGATAGTAGATGGAGGGAGTTGCATGAACATGGCTAGCACGGTATTTGCTGAGAGGTTGGTGTTGCCTCTGAAAGTACATCCCCGACTGTATAAGCTGCAGTGGCTTAATAATAATGGAGAAATTAAAGTGATGAAGCAAGTGATGGTTAGCTTTAAAATAGGCTCGTATAAGGATCAGGTGGTGTGTGATGTGGTGCTTATGTAGGCATGTCATATCTTACTTGATAAGCTTTGGCAATTTGATCATTGGCTGATTTATAATGGGTTGACCAATCGGTATTCCTTCGAATCCCATGGCAAGAAGATTACTTTAGTCTAATTAACTCAAAAATAGGTATATGGGGATTAGTTATATAAGTAGAAGCAATTTGAGTTGGAGCTAGAGAGGAGAAAAATGAAGAGGGAGAACTTGAGTTGTAAGGAGCAGAAGAGAGAGGAGAAAGGAAAGAAAACAAAAGAGTGTATACTCGTGTCTAAGAGGGATGTGAGATTAGCATTGAGTGCTAAGAGATCTCTTGTACTTTTGATGTATAAAGAGTCCTATTATATATCAGATGATGTCACACCAGCCATCCCCTCTGTAGTGTCTATTTTGTAAGAATATACTGATGTATTCTCAGAAGAGATTCCCAATGGATTGCCACCGAGTTGAAGAATAGAGTATCAGGTGGATTTTACTTCAGGAGTGTCCATACCAAACAAGCAAGCTAGCCTACAAAACCAATCCGGAAGAGAGTCGTGAAATCTAGAGACAAGTGGAGGAACTGATGAGCGAAAGTTGGGTTCAAGAGAGCATGAGCCTGTGTGTTGTTCTAGTTCTCTTTATACCGAAGAAGGATGAACAATAGCGCATGTGTGTAGACGTCAGAGCCATCAATGCCATTATGGTAAAGTATCGCCATCCCATACCATGCTTAGATGATTTACTTGATGAATTGCATGGTGCTTCCATATTTTTTAAAATAGACCTTAAGAGTGGGTGTCATCAGATTCGAATGCGTGAAGGAGACGAATAGAAAACAACTTTTAAAACGAAATTTGGGTTATATGAATGGCTTGTGACTCCTTTTGGACTTACTAATGCCCTATATACATTCATGTAGTTGATGCATCACATCTTGTGAGCATTTATTGGTAAGTTTATTGTAGTTTACTTCAATGATATGCTTCTGATATGCTTGAAGTATTCCGATGTGAAAAGCTACATGCTAACATAAAGAAATGCTCTTTCTGTACTGACCATTGTATCTTATTAGGATTTGTTGTTAGTATACAGAGGATACAGGTAGATGAGAGCAAGATGAAGGCAATATAAGAATGGCCTGTTCCTACATCCATAACTAAAGTGAGGAGTTTTCATGGTTAGGCTAGCTTTTACCAGCATTTTGTGCAAGATTTTCGCATATTGCTGCACCTTTACCGCTATAATCAAAAAGGATGAGAAGTTTAAGTGGAGAGAAGCTCAACAACGCGCATTTGACACCTTGAAGCATAAGCTTACACATGCTCCTTTATTATCTTTATCCAATTTTAACAAGGAATTTGAGATTAAGTGTGACACTTCTAGTATAGGTATTGTAGCAGTCTTGATGCAAGAGAATAAGCCCCTCGCCTACTTCAGCGAAAAGCCCAACGGTGCGACACTTAATTACGCTAACTATGATAGAGTTGTACTCCTTGGTGCGTGCCCTGGAAATGTGGCAACACTACTTGAGGCCAAAAGAGTTTGTGATTCATATTGACCATGAATCATTAAAGCATTTTAAAAGTCAAAACAAGCTCAGTAAACGATATGCTAAGTGGGTCTCATTCATTGACACTTTCCCTTATGTCATCCAGTATAAAAAGGGAAAGGAAAATGTGGTTGCTGACACCATATCTCGTAAGCATACCTTATTGAGTATATTGGGCACGAGATTATTAGGGTTTGAGCACATTAAAGAACTTTATAGAGAAGATCCCAACTTTAGCGAGGCTTATGCGCTAACTGAATAGTTTCCTCATGACAAATATTTTAGACATGATGGGTACCTATTTTATATTAGTAAACTCTGTATTTCTCAGTACTTATTACAAGAGCAACTCATTTGAGAAGCTCACTATGGAAGATTAATAAGACACTTTGGTGTCACTAAAACAGTTTTGATTTTGCAGGAACACTTCCATTGGCTAAGGTTGAAAGGAGATGTGGAGAAAGTTGTGGAGAATTGCATACGGTGTAAGGAAGCAAAATCTCACAGCCAACCTCATGGTATGTATCAACCTCTACCTGTCCCTAGTACTTTGTGGACTGATGATTCTATAAATTTTGTCTTGGGGCTTCCTAGATCTAGGAATGGGAGGGATGCTATATTTGTTGTTGTGGACAGATTCTCTAAAATGACTCATTTTATCGCATGTCATAAGACTAATGATGCCTCACAAATAGCAAATTTATTTTTTAGAGAAGTGGTCCAGTTGCATGGTGTACCTAGGACCATAGTGTCTGACTGCGATGTTAAATTTTTAAGCTACTTTTGGAAGATGGTATGGGCTAAATTAGGTATCAAACTCTTATTTTCTACAACATGTCATTCTTAAACTGATGGGTAAGTTGAAGCTGTTAATAGAACATTAACCACATTGTTGCTTGCTATCATTAGGAAGAATATTAAAAGTTGACAAGAAAGTTTGCCATATATAAAATTTTCTTATAATAGGATTGTTCATTCGGCTACTAACATGTCCCCATTTGAAGTTGTATATGGTTTTAATCTGCTAACTCTGTTAGATTTGTTGCCATTGTCTAGCAATGAGCATTTGAGTTTGGATGACATGAAACGAGCTGAGTATGTGAAACAGATGCATGAGTGAGTTAAATAGAACATTGAGAAGAAAAACTAACAATATGCACAACAGGCGAAATAAGGGTAGAAGGAAAGTAGTGTTTGAACCCGAAGACTGGGTATGGGTTCACATAAGGAAGGAAAGGTTCCCTGAGTAGAGGAAGTCTAAGTTAATACTCTTGGACCATTTAGAGTACTGGAGAAAATCAATGACAATACCTACAAGTTGGAGCTCCTAGGTAAGTATGGTATTTACGCCACTTTTAACGTCTCTAACTTAAGCCCGTTTGATGTAGGGGAAGAATAGGATGCTGAATTGAGGATAATTTCTTTTCAAAAGAAGGAAAATGATATGGTTGCCGACGTGGGTGTATCATGTAACTAGAAGGACCCCTTAGAGATTCTCGTTGGTCCGATGACTAGGGTAGATGCGAAGAAGATTAAAGAATCATTCAACATGCTTGTACAAGATATTTAAGAAGGCATAATGCGAGAGCATAAATTTGAAGAGCCCAAAGAAGAATACTGGGTGAATGTATTGTGTTAGATCGATGAGTGAAGAATAAAAATAACTAATTATTTCGTTGCTTAAGTAAGATAGCTTGTTTTAGGCCACATGTAAGCAAACCTATTAGGGTTCTTAGGTGAATGGGCCCATGGCCTATAGTGCTGCTATAAATAGGACCCTACCTTTTCATTTGTAACAACTTTTGGTACTTTGATCTAGAGAGGATTATTGTTTCTCGAGAGATTGTCAATTCCTTATGAATTCTTACCTACCCCAAATTGAGTCATTTCGAAGTGATCCGTGTGAGTTGTGATGTATCAATTAATCTCCAGTGTGTTGATTATAGTCATCTACGTCAGATTCAACTCGATATCCACCATGTTAGGTAGGGTATTTTTGCACGGTTCGCGTCCTTAATTTGAGTTCGAATTCAACTACACCGTTATTATCCCTTTTCGATTTTGTTGTGTGATTGATTGCGTCACAAACTCAATTAGTTTTTGGGATTGCAAGTTCAACAAGTCGAAGATGGAATATTTATATCATAGTTCAATTATGCAAGAAACTTAGTAAAGAAGTTTGGATTGGAAAACATATGACATGTTGAACACTATTTACCACAAAAGGTAAATTAATCAAAGATGATGTAGGAAAGCCAGTAGAACTAAGTCTCTACCAAAATATGATTAGAGGACTTCTCTACTTGGCTGCTAGTAGTCTTAACATTTGCCATAGTAGATGTGTATGTACATGATACCAAGCAACATGGAAAGAATCTCATGTACTTGCTGTAAAACGAATAATCTACTGTATCAATGAAACAATTGATTATGACATATGTTACAAAAATGTTATAACATTGAGTTACTGGGCTATAATGATATAGATTGGGCTGGTGTTGTTGATGATTGGAAGAGTAGAACAGGAGGTTGGTTCTTCATGGGCAACAACATGGTGTCTTGGTACAACAAAAATCAGAATTACATATCTTTATCAACTACTCAAGCAAAGTATATTGCTATAGGGAGCTGTTGTTCACAGTTGCAATGGATGAAGTAGATGATGATAGATTATGGATTGGAATAAGATGTGCTAAAGGTACTATATAATAATATGAGTGCCATTAATATTTCTAAAAATCTCATGTAGCACTCAATGACGATGTACATAGACATTCGACACCAGTTTATTCAAGAATTAGTGGAGAAAAAGGTCATCGTGGTAGAGTACGTTCCAACAGGCTATCAATTTACTGACCTATTTACAGAGGCATTTGATGCACTAATCATAATTCTTTGATTTCTCGAAGACTTTGATAATGAACAGAAGGATTATGGTGGTAAAAGAGGATGACGTGGTAGGCAGAGATTTGAATTTTTTAGAAAGTTTGAAAAATCTACACTACCATGATTATCTGGCGTGGTGCGGTAGCCTAAATCAATTTAAAATCACATCTTTCTATTTGATCAACGATTCTTGGGATTAATTCAGGCAGAAGATATGCTATTTCAACTCTCTAAGCACTCCTCAACCTGCATTGTTCATTAAAATATCAAAAGCTTTACCTTAAAGCATAACAAACCAACCATGAAGGCATCCAACCTAGAGCTATTGTCTTTCTTGATGTTGCTTGTTTGCATAGATCCTAATCTTGCAGTATCAATATTGCTTAGTGCAAATTCTGTTGCCAAGAATTCTATTTCACAGATGAATTTCTTGAGCTACCTACAAATATGAGTTCATCAACTTCGACTCAGTTATTTTTCTAGTTTCTAGTTATAAATTGTCTAAATTTTTATATTTAACCTTAATTTTGAATATAAAATTCAATAGCTATGTTTGGTTCCCTACTTTTTACTATTCCCTCCACTCAAAAATCTTATAAACCAAACATCTTAGGTTACAAATTTTATTCAAATTTCCTCATCTCTTTCTTTTTATAACTAAAAAATTATTTTTCAATTATTATATTTATTTGTAATCCAATCAACACTTATTTTTATAATTTTCCTACTCACATTTGTTTATATTAATACCCTATAGACTTATATACTAATATATTATTCAATCATTGTTATATATTAAATATATAAAATTTAAAATTACCTCTTATTTAATAACATAATACCAAACATAATTTTCATTCTGACTCAAACCACCTAAATTTTTCTCCCCATCCTAGTAAAGAAATAAACTTAGACAACACTTTTTTTTTTATAATTCCTTAAAAGATAAAAAGACTAGACACTTTAATTTCAAAGGGACATGTTTCAAATGTAATATTTTCTCAAAACTCATATATATTTGACATATTCAAAAAAGCATTTTCAAAATGTTATTTTATTTATTTAACTTTTTCTTCATCTTAAAGCATGGGCTGTTGACTGCTAATTTCACATAGTTTGATCACATATGAGATTGGGTTGAATCGAACTTGAGTGGCATGAAATAACGTAGGAGTTGAGTTGAGCTTGAGTAACATGAAAATACATGGAATTCGACTCGTGCTCCATAAAAAAGAAAGTAAAAAATTAAAGTGATTTTGAACACTAAGGGATTTGAACCTTAGACTCTCAAGAACACTTGGAACACCAACCATTTAGCCAAACAACGATTGATGCAGTTTTTTTAAATTTTAATCATAAAAATAGAAAATGGGAACAGAAATCAGAAAAATGCAAATGTAAACACGCGGAAACTCAGCCCTAAGTTTGACTCCACATTTTCTTAACCTCAACTTATATTATGTCGTGCCTTTTACATTTTATGAACTTATATTCTTAATTCATTTTCTAAGTATGATTAGTATATTTGATCATTGAATTCTACAAAAAATAAAATATTTAGGCACCTATATTTACATTATTGTGATGTCGTAATAGCCAAAAGATTTTGAAGGGGGCGGGTGCATGAATGAGCATTAATACCATGCTATCGTAAATTAAGGAGAATGTAATAGTCAATTAATTTCCATTTCCAATGCAGTCTTACGTTGTTGGTGATGTGAGTGCATGCATGTCTGCACGGTTGGATAAGAAAATGACTTGGTCAGTTGCACAATCAATGGGCAGGTCAACAAGGCTATAAGGAGCTGAATTAAGAGGGCATTAAAGTGGTTAATGATCGCCTAGATAACTCAAGATTAATGAAAATGGTGAAACCTATGGGAGATGGTTGCGTTGGAAATGGTTGTAAATTGATATGGTCAAACTTTCCAAGGTGAGATCAATAATAATGAATGGAGGAAGTAATAACCGCTCCATATTAATGGCAAATTAAGTATGGGAACATCTTACCATGAGTGTGTGTGTGAACATGAATTGGTGTATGTTTGTATGTATACGTGTGGATGACTTTATTGCCCGCATGGATTTGGAAAGGCGTTAATGCCAAAAGAGTGAACAGGGAGCTATCGGATGACGTTAACGCTGAATTGGAGGGATGATCAAGAGAGAAATTAAGTTTAACAAATAAATGTTGGTTCCCTTGGCAACAAGGAAATTACCTAAATATGTATAATTACATGTGTGCATAATAGATATGCGTATATATAATTATATATACGTATGTACGTGTGTGTATATATATATATGTGTGTGTGTGTGTATAAAAAAGGGGGACCGAATAGAGATTGGAATGGGCGAAGCGGATAAGGTAAGACCACAGCTAATTGCCCCTACTGGCAGTCAAGCTATTAAGGTGGTCAAAGAGTCATTAAAAAGGGGTGACGGAAATTTGGGCTGCTGATATGCTTGGCAACACAGGTGACAACCTCCTCATGGTCAACCTGTCCATGATGGACAAAGCATGGTTTGGGCTGGTAACCGACGGGAAAAATTAATAATTGGTGACTGAACGAGGATTTACAACAGCAATTAAATGGCTACATTGGAATAGAAAGAGAGGGATGACCATTCAGACAAGAAAACTTCGCATTCAATCTCTCAGAACTCTCGAAAAGCGGTGCTGATTGTGAGGTGGGAAGAAACAAAGGGATTATAAAAAAAAGGACAGAAATTTCTGCAACTAATCCGTTAACACTGTACACCCAATCGACCGAAAAACAAACAAACGGGCACCTCGAGTCTACGTTAAAGCCGATCACGAAGTCAATCTCTCAACTCACAAGAACCTTGCTCGGCTGAAAAGGACAGAACTGAAGTAAGCCGGCTCATGCGGGAATGATCCCACCCACGCCGTCGACAAGGAAATAGAAACGAAATAACACCAAGAGGAGGGAAGAGATACAAATGAGGCCAAAGACGACGCATTTCAAGATTGACAGATTTCACTTGTGATGTGATCAATCTCATAACGAAAACGAAAAATGGATAACGGTATAGTCGAATTTGAACTCAAATCCAGGGACGTGAATTGAGCAAAATTGCCCGACTCAACGTGGTGCATAATGAGTTGAATTCGACTTGACCATAATCAACACACTGAAGATTGATTAATACGTTATGACTATTTTAGAATGACTAGATTTGAGAAATGCAAGAATTCTAATGAGTTATCTAGGCAAGATTTGAGAAAGGAACGGTAGCAACACAATGGGCCTTGGGCCCATTCACCTAATAACTCTAATGGACCTGGACCTTATATTATGAGGTTTAGGAATAATTATCTTACTAAGGCAATATGAAAAAAAAAAAAAAATCCTTTTATCCAATGCAACATATTCACCCAGTACTCTTTTTTGGGCTCTTCTTTGATTTTCTTCGCACAGGCTTTAGTCATTGGACCAACAGGGACTTCTAAGGAATCCTTCCAATTACGTGTTGCACCCATGTCCACGTCCACATCATTATTCTCCTCTTGAAAAGAATTGTCCTCAATTCAGCATCCTGTTCATCCCCCGCATCAAACAAGTTTAAGTTAGAGACGTTAAAAGTGGCGCTAATGTCATGCTCACCTGGGAGCTCCAACTTATAGGTGTTGTCATTGATTTTCTCTAGTATTCTGAATGGTTTATCTCCTCATGGCATTAACTTGGACTTCTTCTACTTAGGGAACCTCTCGTTCCTCACGTGCACCTATACCCAGTCCTCAGGTTCAAACACTACCTTCTTTCTACCTTATTTGCCTGTTGTGTGTATTGTTGATTCCACTTCTCGATGTTCTGCTTAACTCGCTCATGCATCTGCTTTACATATTCGGCTCACTTCTTGCCCTCAAAACTCAAATGCACATCGCCTCCTTACATTGGATGCATTTCTCCACAACTTTCTCCATATCCCCTTTTAGTCTTGGCTAATGGAAGTGTTCATGTAATATCATAATGGTCTTGGTGAGATCGAAGTGTCCCATTAATCCCCCACAGTAAGCTTCTCGAATGAGCAGCTCTTGTAATGAGCACTGAGGAATACATAGTTTATTTATATAAAATAAGTACCCATCATGTCTAAAGTATATGTCATGAGGAAAACATGCAATTAGTGCATAAGCCTCGCCAAGTCGGGATTCTTCTTATAAAGCTCTTTAATTTGCTCAAACACTAATAATCTCATGCCCATCGTGCTCAATAAGGTGTGTCTACAAGATAGGATGTCAGCAACCACATTTTCCTTACATCCCTTATACTGGATGACATAAAAGAACGTGTCAATGAATGAGACCCACTTGGTGTGCCATTTGTTAAGCTTATTCTGACTTTTCAAGTTCTTTATTGATTCATCGCCAATATGAATCACAAACTCCTTTGGCCTTAAGTAATGTTGCCACATTTCTAGGGCGCACACCAAGGAGTACAACACTTTATCACAGGTGGGGTAATTTAGTGCCACACCATTGAGCTTTTTGTTGAAGTAGGCGATGGGTTTCTTTCCTTGCATCAACACGGCTCCAATACCTACACCAGAGTCATCATACTTAATTTCAAATGCTTTGTTAAAATCAGGTAAAGATAATAAATGGGCATGTGTAAGCTTATGTTTCAAGGTGTCAAATGCGCGTTGTTGAGCTCCTCCCCACTTAAACTTTTCATTCTTATTGATTATAGCGGTAAGGGGTGTAGCAATTGTGCTGAAATCTTGTGCAACATGCCGGTAGAAACTAGCCAACCTATCGAAACTTCTCACTTCAGTTTTGGATATAGGAATAGACCATTCTTGTATAGCTTTCACTTTGCTCTCGTCTACCTGTATTCCCTACGTACTAACAACAAATTCTAGAAAGATACAATGGTCAGTATAGAAGAGCATTTCTTCATGTTGGCATATAACTTTTCACGTTGCAATACGTTAAGCACATCATGTACATGCACAATATGCTCAGCCAATGTTTGACTATACACTAGTATATCATCGAATTAGACTACAAAAAACTTGAGAATAATTGCTTGCAAGATGTGATTCATCAACCGCATGAATGTACTCGGGGCATTGGTAAGTCCAAAAGGCATCACAAGCCATTCATATAACCCAAATTTTATCTTAAATGCTGTTTTTCATTCATCACTTTCGCGCATGCAAATCTAATGATATCCACTCTTAAGATCTATTTTAGAAAATATGGAAGCACTATGCAGTTTATCAAGCAAGTCATCTAAGCATGGTATCGATGGTGATACTTTACCGTGATAGCGTTGACAACCCTAAAGTCCACACACATGTGCCATTTTCTGTCTTTCTTTGTCACAAGGAGAACTAGAACGACACATGGGCTTATGCTCTCCCGAACTCAGCCTTTACTCATTAGCTCCTCCACTTGTCTCTGGATTTCATGGGTCTCTTTTAGATTGGTCCGATAGGCTAGCTTGTTTGGTGTGGATGCTCTTGGAATAAAATCCACCTGATGCTCTATTCCTCGAATCGGAGGCAAGATATTGGGAATCTCTTCTGGGAACACATCCGCATATTCCTACAAGGCAGATGCTACAGCAGAGGGGAGGGTTGGCGTAACATCATCAGATATATAATAGGACTCTTTATACATCAAAATTACAAGAGATCTCTCAGCACTCAATGCTAATATCACGTTCCTCTTAGACGCGAGCATACACTTCTTCGTTTCCTTTCCTTTCTCCCCTTTCTTTTGTTCCTTGCACCTCAAGTCCCCCCTCTTTTTTTTTCTTATCTCTAACTCCAACTCAAACTACTTCTGCATGTATGATTGATTCTCGTATACCTGCTTTGGAGTTAATGGGACTAGAGTAGTCTTCTTGCCACGGTGTTCAAAGGAATACTAATTGATCAGCCCATTATAAACCACTTGGCGATCAAATTGTCAAGGCCTACTAAGTAAGATGTGACATGCTAGCATAGGGACCATATCACACATCACCCGGTCCTCATACTAGCCTATTTTAAAGCTCATCATTACTTGTTTCATCACATTAACTTCTCTGCTATTGTTGAGCCACTATAGCTTATATGGTTGGGGATGTTCCTTTAAAGGCAACGCTAATCTCTTAACCAATACCGTACTAGCCACGTTTGTGCAACTCCCTCCATCTAATATCAAGCTACACGTCTTGTCGTTGATCAGACATCACGTATGGAAAATATTCTCTCTTTAGGCCTCGTCAACCTTTTCCTTCACCCGAGTGTTCAAATGCTCTCATCACTACCAAATTAATTCATTTTCCTTCATACACTTCTCCCTCATCGGTTGGAGCTTTCTCCAATGGAGGCATATTATCTTCACTGTCATACTCCTTATTAGTCACAATGTCTCAGCCTCTATTAGCATCATAGTCCTTTTGTTAGGATACTGTGTGGCAATGTGTTCCCTGCATTGACATTTAAAGTACAAAATATCCCTGTTCTGTGTGTCAGATGAACCATAAGGAACAGAAGTTGTTACCTTAGGCGCCTCTATTTTAAGTGTAGTCCTGGCCTTTATGGTGTTCGTCACAAGTGCCTTGTCTTCCCTCTTGGGAATGAGCCTCCCAGCTATGCTAGGCGCAAATGCCATCCTACCTCTCATTTTTTAATGTCTTTCTATCTTGATTGCCTTCTGTGCCATTTCGTCTATTTCCACATAGTGCTGTAGCTCTACCACATCGGATATGTCTTAGTGTAGCCTACTAAGGAAGCGTGCCATAGTAGCTTCCCTATTTTCCAGAATGTTTGCCCGTATCATGACTATCTTAAACTCCTTGAAGTAATCCTCTACACTCTGGATGCCCTCGGTCAATGTGTGTAAGCGCTGATAAAGGTTGCAGTGGCAATAGCAGGGTACAAATCTCTTCTTCATAACGGCCTTTAACTCTGTCCATGTACAAATCAGCCCCTTTCCAACTCTCCTTCAGCTAATGCACAGCTTGTCCCACCAGATGATAGTATGATTGGTGAACTCTACTACAACTAACTTAATCTTCTAGTGCTCTGAGTAGTGGTGGCAATCAAATATCAATTTGACTCTCCTTTCCTACTCGAGGTAGGCGTTAGGGTCAAAACGCCCTGGGAAAGAAGGTAGCTACAACTTCATTCCCCTAGGTAGCTTATTATCTCTATCATCTATTCATTGATGTCTCCTAGGTGCGTCATTATACCCATACCATCCATCCTCTTCATTTGATGCATATTTCTCCTCATAGGTATGTCGAGTTTGCCTAACAGGTTTGAAAGGACTACCATATCTAGCCTGGGGACCGCCTCGACCTGGTACTGGGCTACCCTTATACTCCATTGGCCTCGGCACTAAGCTGTCCCTCTCTCGTATTGCGGTTTGAGACGCTTCCATGCGGTCCAATCGATCTTGTATACCTGTTATACTTTTGGAGATCTTCTTTAATTCCTCAGTAAGGGACTCAATCTCACCATGGTTGGTGTCCTGCTCCAAGTGATGACTGTCCACCCCAGCAAGATGGCTAGAAGAAAAGAAAAACAAACAAAAATAATAGTTAATAAATAAAAGCAAGATAAGTTAGAGGGTAAGCAACTTGACCAAGAATCTCTCCGGCTCACTAGGCTCAATCACTCTTCTTTTTTTCTTTTTTTGACACTCGTGTCTTACCTCCTCTCTTATATCACTCTACATCCAAGAAGTTGTCTCATGAAACTCAATCCCTTGTGCCCTCCTCGCATAATTCAGAAGTAATCCTAGTAACTCAAGTAACGCACAACTAAACGTAAGGCATACATGATGTGAGTCTACGGGTAGGCATAGATTAAATAAAGATCAACAATCAACTTATTGGATCTCAAAGACAAGTATTACAGAAGGTAATTCAATTCTTAATCCCCCTCCTTTGTTTAACAGCTACCAAACAAAGCCTTAACTAAACAGGAAATGCAACAACTAAACAAAGCTTTAACTAAATAGGAAATGTAGCAACTAAACAAGGCCTTACAGGTCTAGTAGTAAGTCACCCCAATAATGCAATTAAAAAATCTGACCTGAAACTTTGGGCCTAAACAATTCTTCGTCCCATTAGTCTTCCGGCCCAACGAACTGTACAACCTCATTAGCCAAAATCTCTATCTCTCTATTTTTTTTTTTATATCCTCTTGGGCCAGAAGGTCATGGCCCAACAACAACACACATGTGTGTGTGTGTGTATTTTCCTTGGCCTAGCTATCGAGCATAGATTCATATTGTCACTATTAGTAAATAATCTATGTCGAATTCGATATAATCACATCTATTAGATTAGAAGAGCTTATGATTACAATATGTGGAACAACGTAGCCGAGTAAAACATTAAGACTTTGCCAAACATTGTTTCGAACCTTGAATGCTTCATGGAGAGACTTTAAAACTTAGGGAAAGATATTTGGATATTAACAAAAATGATCAAAAGAAAGCCTCAAAATGTGGATAGGACCGAAGGAATTTAACACAAATTGGAGGCTAAGATTGTGAAAACAAATGATAGGATATTATATTTTGTATAGTTGAATTTAAACTTAGAACATTTAGTTGCATTTTAGAAATCTAAAAGAATCAAATTTCTATAGTTGGGATTGAATCAAGTATTTTTGAATGAATAGGAAGTTGAAGAACCAAACATGGGGAAAACCTTAAATCAAGCAAATTGATTACCAAATAAGTGGATTTTCTAGAATTTTATAAACTATTTGTGAAATTATGATTTCAAATATGATTTCAAAATTTTCATGAAATTCCTGCCTTGTGAAGATACTTTTGTACATGAGTATTACTACTCTTATATTTGGAAAAAAATTTTTTGCGCCAAGTTGAAAATACCTTCTGAACGTGTTTTGGATGTGAACACATGTTTTGACGCGCTTGTATTAAATTGCTACTGAATCAGTTGTTGTGAAAACGATTTATATGAGGGTGCTCATTAGTAATTTGCTAGTGTAATTGAATTAATTCTAACCTTGTCAAAAGGAAATGAAGTTTTGGGCCCTTTAGTTAGGAAACACATCGACCCTCTCAATTGGGGATATAGATTGAGATAGTCGAGTTGGTTGAGAGATTATTTAATTGTATGTGACCTTCTCAATCAGGGTTAAAAATTGAGCTAAGCAACCATCTCAATCAAGATTAAAAATTGAGAATTTCAAGTGACCTTGTTAATCAGGGTTCTAAATTGAGATAGTCGTTTTGGTTGAATGACCGTTTGGTTGCACATGATCCTCCTTAGTCGGGGTTAAAAACAAAAGTTTTGATTAATAAATTTGGTACACGAACGTTTGAACCTATGAGCAATTAATGTGATAGAATGATGTTGAAAGGAATTTTTCATTTATATATGATACTCATGAGATGTTATTGAAATTGGTTTTAGTAAATATTTTAAACTGTTCACATTCTAAAAAATAGGCATTCCCTTATTTAGTACTTTTGCTCACAATACTTTTTGTAAACCCTTTTTGCAGTTGAGAATCTTGAAGATGAACCAATCTGGGGTTGGTGAAGAAACAACTTGGGATTTTGCTTAAGTTGTTATTTGATATTTGAATAAGTTGTAACCTCCATGTGTTAAGTTATGAGTTGCACATTGATGAATTGTAATTTTAATATTTAGCTACTATCAATGTTTGAGGATTTTTGAGAACGGTCTTATATAAGTTTGAAAACTATTACGAACATGGTGACTTTATACCTTACAATAAATAATGAAGTTTCAAGGGTATTGTTATGTTAGTGTTTGGATTTAGGGCGTGGGGATCTTGCCCTTTAAGATGTTGACTAGAATCTAAAAATTAATTAGTGCACTTAGTTCAGGTAGAAACTGTCATTCATTTGTAACAATAAGTTGAACTCATTAATCCATATAGCCACGTCTCTACTTTGTTAAAAATAAAAATTACATAATTATTTTTATTGTAAACCTCATTTGTTGTCCATAATATATATATATATATATATATTTATTTATGTGCCTCATTTAATTTATTTTTCACTTATAAAATATGTTTCAAATAAAAGTAGTCTACCAACTATTTCTTGTTGGTAATTGGTTCACTTGTCACACATTAAAATATTTGCACCAATAATTGAGAAATTGATGGAAATCATCAAGTGGCTCTAAAGGATAATGGCATAACTTAAGCCAATCGAACTACTTATTATAGTTTTATGAGCTCTTCAAGAGTCCAACTGCAATTGTCTATTCTTTGCACAAGATTGAAGTATCCTCTGGTGAGTGCGCGAATCGATTAAATAAATATAGATATTCGAGGCTTTTTGTTACAAACTCTAGATTAACCGTACCTTCATAATAATATTACATATATTTCCAAAAAAAAAATTCAACTTACTCGAACATAAGTTCTAGACAATTTTGTTTATGTGAATTTGTTTCTCTTTCTCCATTTTTCCCTGAAAAAGCAGGAAAAAAGAAGCAGCAGCAGCAACCGTTCAGTCACACTCTTGAAGTCGGAGTTTCTTGAAACGCGAATTGGAAAGCGTGGCTTAGATTTTGCCATGCATTACATTTTAGGGAAATTATACCGTCCATCCTTAATATTTATTTGGGTTACATATAAGTACATTCCATCAGATTTTATAAATTATAGTGATTTTATCTGTGTGTTGACTATGTTGATAAAAATTCGACGAAAATTGACGAAATAATCAAAATGTCTTGACTTGAAAAAATTAAAGTATAATAAAAAAAGAGACAATTATAATGCTTTCTCTTGAGTTTTGGAGTATATAAAGTGACTCCTTTAAGTGTGAAAAATTACAAAGACATCTCCTGTTTTGAATATGTTGATCAAATTTCAACAAAAATTGATGAAAAGATTGAAATATCTATACTTTGAAAGACTAATGTGAAATAAAAAAACCAAAATTCACAAATTACCCTTTTAAGTATATGTCTTATATTTTTATGGTTTACGTATCAAAAATATAAATTTTTATTTTTTATAAAACTTATTTTTAAATACTTTACATATTTTAAAAAACATATTATAATATCTTGATTGAAAGATATTCTGAATTAATATTTTTTAAATTTTATTAAATTTAATTTTTTTATGATATATAAATCTTAAAATATATATTTTTATTATTCAAATAATATATTTGGAATAAGTAACAAAATTTGAATTTTTTAACTTTTATAAAATATGAATCTTTATTTTTTTTAGGAAATTTTAAATTTAATTTAATGAGTTAGAGAATAATTTTTTTGGTCTTATAAAATAAATCTTAAAAATTATTTTTCTGTTTTAATTATGAATTAGTAATTATTTTACAATGTGAAAATAAATGTTACAGGTATCCCTTTATTATAAAACGTTTAACATATATAAAAATTTTAAAAGTATAAAATTACGTAACAAAATATAAATTACAAATATAGAAATATTTATTTTTTAGTTTATTGTCTAAAAATCTTTGAAAATTTATTTTCTACCTTATAAATTTTAAATTTAAACATATAAATTTAAAATTTTTAATTTTTCTAAAAGGTTGAAAATAAAATGTTATATTTTCCAAAAACATAAAATTCAAATTTTATAATTTTTCTAAACAACATTTTCAAAATAATATAAAAATACATTTTATAAAATTATAATAAAATAATTACGGTGTGAGGTTTGAATTTTTTACATAACATTTGGCCAACCATCCCTAAAGTCAACCGAGTGCAAAATTATATACTCGTATAATTCTTGTAATTGGCGTTATCATTTTTCTGGCCATCTATTTGTCAGATGAGCTCATCTATTTGTTAGAAAAATAATTAAGGAAAAATCACTGTAATTCTTTTTATCTGAAGAAGATCACTGTATATAATTCTAACTTTAGGGCAATCCCAATTTTAGGGAAAGGGGGTGAATTCCCCCTTAATAATAATTGAAACAATCAATGTAATCATCAGCTAATATGCAAATTTGGCACTGTGTTAGCTCTGCATTGTGGGGTTGTTAAACAAATTTTAACTAATATAGCAGGAAATAGAGTTCAGCAAAACAAGTGGCTTCAACAATTAATTTTGACATGTTGAACTTGGAAAGCTTCCAAGGAGAAAAACTGACAAAGAAGAAACAAGAAAATGAGTCACATCAAATTACTTGAAAGTGAATAAAACCAGAAACACTTCTTCACACAGAACACACACCAGCGGAATCTAGATTACAATCATCTAGCTTCACCGATTTTCAACTGGGAAAATACCTCTCCAGCATCAAATTTACTTGCATCTGAAGCACTGCTGGAGTCATGGGGCAGTTCATCTTCATCTACACCAACGGTGTCAGAAGGAAACCTTTGAAGAACAGGCATAGGCAAATCCAATGTGACGTCTGTCGTGCTGTCTTCATACGGTTCTCTGGGCCGGGCAGTGTGTTGAAGCCGCAGACAATATTCTAAGTCCCACAACACATCAACCATATTAGGCCTGTCAGCTCCGTGTTCTTGCAAACATTTCTCCACCGTTTCACCGAATTTCCTCAAGGAGTTGGGATGTATTTTCCCCACAAGCAAAGGATCAACAATCTTCTCTAGCTGCCCATTTCTTTGCCACTGCAGTCCCCAGTCAGCCAAGTTAACTTCCTGCCTAGGAAGCCAATGGCCAACTGCTGGCCTTGCACAGAGTACTTCTAAAAGAACAACTCCAAAGGAATACACATCAGACTTTTGAGTGAGTTGTAAGCATTTGAAATACTCAGGATCCAAATACCCAAAGCTGCCCTTGACCTCAGTACTCACATGAGTCTGATCACGAGGACCCAAGCGAGAAAGCCCGAAATCAGCAACTTTGGCCACGAAATTTTCATCAAGCAAGATATTTGTGGACTTGATATCCCTATGGATGATTGCCCCATTAGAACCAGTGTGAAGGTAGTGAAGGCCTTTTGCTGCACCAATGCAAATCTGAAGCCTTTCGTCCCACGATAATTCAGACCTTGGAGATGATTCCCTGGATTCTCCTTCCGAGGTGTAGAGATGGTCTCTTAAAGTTCCCTTCTCCATGAACTCATAAGCTAGTATCATCTCATTCCTCTCATCACAGTAACCAATCAAAGAAACAAGATGGCGGTGGCGGATTTGGGACAAGACCACTATTTCCGTTTGGAATTCTGAAAGGCCCTGACCATGTCCTGCCTGACTTCTTTTCACAGCCACTTTTGTGCCGTTCCATAGCATTCCCTTGTAGACTTTCCCAAATCCTCCCTCTCCAACCATCAAATTTGCATCGAATTTATTCGTTGCATGGAGAATTTCAGAGAAAGGTATCCTTAAACCGAGGTTTAGATCACCAAGTGGGGAGCCACTGACGGTGGAAACGGGAGTCCTACTTTGTGAACTTCCTCCCTGGAGGGTTACCAATGGCCAGTCATCAGTCTCAGCCGGCTTCCATGTCCTCTTTTTCGCAGCTAAAAACAAAACGGCCAAGATAATAAGGACTAAAATGACACCTCCAACACATGGACCGATAATGGTGAGTAATTGGTTTCTTGCTGAACCAGCACCCCCTGGAGCTGAACCCGACTCTTCGATTAGTGCGATAATCTCTACTCCATTCAGAAAAGCTGATTTTTCATATTTCGGATTATTTGTAGGGCCAACGGTGATGTTCATGAAGCCCGAATTGTCTGATTTAACTACAAAATCCTTGTAGAAAGGAGCTGCCAGCAGAGAAATTTCTCCATAGGGCCATATCTCTAGTCTGAAATTACTATAGATGTAGAGATTGAACCTCACAATCTCATTTGTTGTGGAAGTAACAACGTCACAGAAGTGCACCCGAACAAGATGTTGGACTCCTTTTTGCACATCAAAACGCCACGAAATATTAAAAGTTTCTGGTACACTCTCGTCAGCGCTCATTTGTTTGGCAGTCTTGTAAACAAAATCAGGGGCATCAAATTCTGTGGCTCCTCTGGGCTGGTATTTGGGCTTGTCAGAATAAAAATCACTGTTCCTCGCCGCACTCTTGTTGAAAATGTAATCATCATCAAGAGTCCAATTCCTCAACAAGGTATCAGTATCAGGCATAATATATGGCCCTCCAACATTGATCCTATGAATAACTCGCAAGGGATACCTTAACAAGCCATTATAATCCTTCTGACCTCCTTCAGGAGTTACGTTATTAATAGCAGAATCACGAATAAAGTCTGGTGGGGCAAGAAACACTTCGATGGCATTGACAAAAGCAAAAGAACCACCTTCTTCATTCGGCGAGAAATCAATTCTGAACTCTCGTGGAACAACTCTGAGCAGGAACTCTTCAATGAGTGGAAATTTAGAAGAACTGCTGTTTCTGACCGTGAAATTGGATAAAAGGGAAAACCCGGAGGCCAAAACTCTGAAACGGACATCAGAGAGGTTTCCCATAGAAGAAAAGGGAAAGAAATGGAAGCGCACCACATAAATCCCATCTTGGTCAATATCAAACTTATACCAAGAAGATTTCCAGAAAATTCTTGCACTTTGGTAGAGCTGATTAGCAGACGCAGTGGGATCATCAACTGGTCTGCTCTTCCCAGAAGATGATACAGACTTCCCGGGGATCATGTCACCGGAGAAATTCGCGCGGTTGACAGAGACGCTGGAAGCTGAGCCACAGTTGATGAAGTAGTGATCATGTAAAGTATAAGATGCTGAAGGGAGGAAAAGAACATGGAAGAACAACCACATGAAAAGGCAAGAAAAAATCTTCTGGGATTGAAAGCTTTCCATGGATTTGCCTGATGGACGATCAATCAAGAAGCGCTACTGTGTTCACGTGAGCGAAGTCATGTGAATGGGAATCAGAGGGCGGGGGCACCTCAATGGCAATTGCGAGATGGAATTTAATTCGTTAGAAATGTCCCGAGGAAAAAGGCGAGGTTGACTTGAGGTTGACGGGCAGTGGATGGATCGGTGCATGGATGAGCGTCGATTCCGGGCAAGGAAATAATTGAGTTTTTTGAACGTGATCAGTGGACCACACGTAGGATTCAGAATTGTCTGCCCCTGAATAGTGCTAATTTATTAGGAAGAATCCATAATTAATCTTTCGGTCACTTTCTCAGGAAAATTATTCACCTATCTTATATACCATAATTAATTTAAATAGATTCTTTTCCAAGAGATGAGAACTTCTCTATGTAGCCATTCTGTTTGGATGCATGGAGTTAGGTTCCTCCACTGTCATGACTGCATAATGTTTAACCACAGCCAACAGACAATCAGAATTACCAATTGGTTTGCTCAATGACATCGCTTGTTCAGCCCGCCTTTTCTGCCTCAGAGAACATACCGTTAGCCCTGCCAACACTACCACTGAAAATGCACATGCAGTGGTTATTCCGGCAAGAACTCCGTTGCTGATGTAAGCTCTCTCATGTTCATCTGACAATATGATATGTTGTGAATCCAGCAAAGTGTGAGTTAATCAATAGTTTTTGAGCTGAAAATTACTGCTGAATGCTTAGTGTAGCTCCAAAAACATACGGTGAAGCTATAAAAAAAGAGGGCCCGAATTCTGCAGGAGGCTTGTAAGTTTGGTTGCTCAATGAAACCCTGAACCTCTGATCTGTTTAAGTACTTAGAATCGGCGGGGAACAGTTCAAGCTGCACCTGGAGATAGTCCTCAGCGTTGGGAAATGGATTCTGCAGAGAAACCGATCCGGGGGGAAAGGCCTAGTTTCACCCAAAGGCTCATTTCTAAAGAATGGAACAGACTGGCATTGGACAAATCCCAGAAGAAGGGTGCTCTAAAGTAAAATGTCCCTTCATACGGATAAGCACGGTCACAAATTCGAGGGTTGAGTTTATGATCTGATGTACATATTTGGCTTCCACAATTTGCTAGGCTGGTTGAATAAGGTTTTGCCGATAGCTGAATCTGAAAATAGACAGTGGTTTCCAGGGAAGCAGAGCCTGGGGGTTACCAATCAACTTGTGGTTGCACAAGAAATGCGTGAGAGGGATAAAGTATACATCTTCTCTGCTCTGATGACTTAAAGACCAAGAATGATTCTCACAATCACGTGTTTTTGTGTTCAGCGCCAATTGTTACTGATGATATGTCATTGTTCTCCAAATCAACGAGTTGAAGTTGCTGGCTTATCCTTCCACTCATGTCTAGCTTGTCACCAAAGGCGTTGTTCCTCAGTTTCCTGTCAAAATATTTACAATTCTTAGGTGTGTTAGGAGCAATTTTTGGTGTTTTCTGGCAGAGTCTAAGACTCACACTTGCTGTATCTGAAGTAAAGAGAACACTTGTGATGGCACAGACGCCTCTAATGGTCCATATTCAAGTATCCTGAGCACCTAAACGCTTCCGCAACATGAGAGCATCTCTTGAATTCAAGACTCCAAGGTAAGTACGGATATTTGGTTCTAAATTTAAAATACCCGATGGCTAAATTTTGTTTTTATATATCTTATTGATTAAAAATTAAAAAAATTATATGTGTCCTTGTTCTACAAATAATACAAAATAAAAAAATTGTTCTACAAACAATAGAAAATTATGTTATGTATAAAATTTAGAGTTTATATTTAGTGGTTTATGGTGGATGATATATTCAGTAGTTTAAGTTTTTTTGTGTGTAGTAGTGAGTTTAATAGTTTATAATTTTTTAAAAGTTTTAAAGTTGATTATATGTAAAATTATTTTTTTATAAATAAATTTTAAATTTGTGAATTTGAATATATAATCACAAAATTGTGACAATATTCTATACATAATAAAAACAGTAATGATTTTACATGCATAGTTTAATATCTAAAAAATAGTAAACTGTAACCTTAACAACTGTGGCGACCCCTTCAATGCCACACAGAGGTGGTCTACTTGTGCGCTGTTGATGAAGTACTCAGTTTGCTTCAGATATAATACTATCTTTGGAGACATATTACTCATCTTGTGAAGGAGAAGGTGAAAAACCATTGAATGGTATGGACGAATGCATCAAAGTCGCATGATCCTAGTGGAACTGTGTATGCAGGTTGAAATGGAGATCGCCTGCAATCAACACCGTTGCTCGTCACTTTCTCTGAAGAAAACCACCACCGCGACTGTTCTCGTGCCACCACCAATGCTGCGGCTAGTCTTGTAGCTCCCATGACCCCAAGTCATGCCATCAGACAAACTCTTTGCCGAGAAGAACACCTGCCTCGACGTCACCACCTATTGGTTGCCTTGACCAGCATACGCAGCCACCATGGTCATGCTGACAGTAAGGCCAGCACACCAATTCGGCCAAAAAAAAGGGGGGATCTCGTTCGCACCACCTTCACCACACTAGGCCACCTTTCCCATGGACGGCCACTCGCTTTGGCAATAGAGGGGTTTCAGGCAGCAAGTTACACAAAAAGGAAAATGGGTGACAAGTAAAAGGAAATTCTCAATGCCGTGGCTATGGAGAAGCAACATCGTGGTGAAGAATGGTTAAAAGGTTGTTGTTTACCTTGACATATACCCTCTGGGACGACAATAGTGAATGTATTTCACTCATGGTGATATTTATAACCGAGTTGATGGTTAACCGTGCTTGGGAAACTCTGTGGATAACTAAAGAGGTGTGAGAAAATTTGTATAATACGTTGACAGAAATCTACGAATATTGGAATTTGCCACTATTTGGGAACCGTTTGAGTTGACTTCTGCTTTGATATAGTGGGTTTTAGACACAATTAGGCCCAAGTTCGAGGAGAGCAAATTTAAGTGGACTAACCTATGAGACTGAAGGCTTGATGGAAATTCGATTGCCAAATTTATCTGAATCTAGCTGAAGGGCTGTGCAGCCCCTTTAAAACACTTCAAATTAATTTATGCCGTAAAAGGGGTCTATCACAACGCTCAAGTATTAGAAGTCTGGATTGTTTTCACAAAGCCCGTCACGAAAGTTGTAGGACCAATTCCTCCTTTTTTTGAAATAGAAAATATTGAGACTCATTTATTCAAAAAAAATTTTTTTTTTACATAAACAAGTTTTGAGGGGGCATTTGTAAATATGTTAAAGTCACGTGCCCAATTAAATAGTGCCACTTGAAAATATAGCATTAAAATATTAATTGAGTCAATTTATTTATTTAGGAATTTAAACAAATACAAATTCCTAAAATAAACAATTAAATAATTAATATTTTTTATTGGTCAATCAAATAGCAACAAGTGGCAGAATTTTATTAGAAGTCTAAGGGATGAAGACTTTAAGTAACAGAGTCTTATTAGAAGTCCAAAGCATGAAGACTCTAAGTAGCAGAATCCTATTAGAAATCCAAGGGATTAAGACTCTAAGTAGTAGATTCCTATTAGAAGTCCAAAAGATGAAGACTCTATTAAGGTGTTATATAGAATACAAACTCTGATGGCCAAAAAAATTGCACCACGTCAGCAGGCTGATGCAGCCACTCTATTTCTCCCAAAATTATAAATAGGTGTCAAACCTTATGGGACAGAGGTTAGAAAGTAAAGCAGCTGAAGACTTAAAGCTCCCTAATCCTCTCTGGAATTCTCAAGAATATTTAAAGTGTTTTTAATCAAATTCAAAGAAGTTTGTTGTGTTCTTCGTCAAATTCAAGGAGTTTGTCACCAAATTCAAGGCATTTTTCGTCAAAGTCCCCAGATCCAACATTTGATCCAAAATCGTGGTACCAAGCTTAAAGATCAGTGTTGTTGAGGACTTAGCAACCCTCAAGGAAGATCAAGTACAAGCCTTTTCCTTAAAAATTGTTCAAGCCAAGCATTCTTGAAGGAAGAATTAGAGGATTAAAGTCAAAGAGTAGAACCCTTTAAATTCAATTCGATCCAAATTATTCGATCTCACAGCAAAGTTTTCTTGTTATTCAAGAATTTTTTCCTACAGTAGTTACTGTATTTTCTCTTGTTATAGGTTGTTGAAGCACTTGATGGAAAAAAGCTAGATTCCTTCCAAGAAGACCTTTTACAAACATGTATAGGTCAAAAAGCTAATAAGTGTTTTGTGGCCAACACCTTACTACGTGCCACCTTTTGTGCAGCTAATACTTCAATAGTGGTTGTTCACGCCACAAGATGGGGTACTAAAGTTACTTGAGCAATTATAATTCTTTCTTGGATGGAAAAGTTAGGTTCAGTGATGGATAGAAGAGTTAAGTCATTTGAGTGATGTGAGTATATAGTAAGATCGAAGATGTGCAATGGATAGAAAAGTTCGGTATATATTAAGATCAGAGAGATGTGCAATAGATATTAATATATTTGTTTTGACTTTGGTCCAGTATATACAGAAAAGTTATTTGGATAGAAAAGTAAAGTCATTTACATGAAAAATTAATGGGCTATATACTCTTATTTACGCAGTGATGTGTAAAGCTAGCTTCATTAGTCTTGTGTGATATGGAAGCTTTTGACTTTGGTGTAACACTTTGTATGTATGAGTGACATATGGTGAAGTTGGAGGACTCTATTATAGCTTTTTAAAGCCTTTTTATCTTTTGATGATGAGGAACTATAGTTTTGTCACATTTTCTTGGCATCTTTTACTTTGGTTTAAGGGGTTAATTTTCACAATTTATTTATTTTTTGTTTGAAAAATGCAACAGTGACGTTATTGTTGTTTTTACAGCATAGATTGGGTATTGTGGACACCAACAGAAAAAAATAATAATAAACACTAAAATCGTTTATGTAATTTGGAGATCAACTCCTACGTCTGTTAGCACCAAACTAAGCAAATTTCACTATCTCATCCGTTGAATACTAAAAAACAACTTTCACACCAATTCACTAATCTAATACCTTTTCCTAGACATTCGAATATGTTGGATGCACCAAACCTTCTCTACATTTTGTGCTTTACCTAAACTATCCTTTTAGGTCCAAAACTAACTTTCGGTAGGTTTGTATAGAAAGAATGTTATTCACTCCATTAAAATCACAATAATAAATGTTTAATATTAGAGAATACTAACACTCTCACAGCTAGCTAATAGGAGTCTAAGTTGATGATCTCTCATGTCTGGGATTTATAGGTGTTGATTGCAGGTTTCCCATTCCAAGGAAACTCATTGTTGATAACCTTCAACTCCAACAAACTCGCTTATAGATAACTATTGAAGTAATGTTGTAATATTGCATCCAACATTGTAATAAGATTTTTGGATAGATTGGAGCTCTTAATCCTTATTCAATAGAAAGTTGTGTTGATTCAAACTTCTTCAATTCCAGTTGCATCAAAGACTCTGGATTCTTCAGTACTTCAAGCTCTTCAAGTTTCCAAACAGTGAAAGTTGCTTTTATATGAGTCCCATTTGAATTCAACTTTCTTCCAAGCGTTGTATATCAACAAAATTCATTATAGACTCTTAATCAACTTAAAACTTTATCACAATGTCCACCACCACAATAATTATGATATTTTGCCAACAAATATGTCAATAATAACTTTGTAGTTGTATTGTGTGGTGAGCATTTGGTAGCTACTCAAAGATACCCAAATTGTAAAGTCATTGTATTATAGGATAATCACAACATGCAACTTTCATATACTTTACTTGTTAAAGGAAAAGAAAAAGAATAAGAAAATTTTTTTTATCACCTCTGGATTTGTTCTTGATCCCTTGTCGGCAATAAACTCTTTTTAGCCTAGTCCTAAGTTCAAACTTTCCAATCTAGCTGTAGATTGAAGATTGGTTACCCTATTCTTGAATTTTAATCTGTGATGGGTTTACTATAATTTTAATTCTAGAAAATCTTTGAAATTGTGTAAATAAGAAATAGGGTCCATGTATAACTTAACGGACTTGGTGCATTGGCATAAGCAATATCTAATGCCACTCGACATAGCAAACTGTTTAATTTTGGAGATCATATGGGTATTGCGACAGCTCATTATATGCCCTCTCAAGAGAGGGGCTAGATTATGCCACTTGACATAGCATATAGTTTAATTTTGGAGATCATATGGGTCTTGCGACAGCTCATTATATGCTCTCTCAAGAGAGGGGCTAAATCTAGATAGTCTTTCAAAATGGGTTTCTAAATTTTAATGTCATGGGAAGGTTGAATTCCACAAAATTAGGTAACAATTTATGACACGATTATTTAGTGACAACTTGTTGTCTACCATTGTTGAAGCTTGGATAAAGTAAAAAAGGTTTTAGGCTATTTAGATCTAAATAACGAAAGAAGGGTCCCCAACCATCTACTAAGGAATGCACCTCCCAAGAGATGAAGGCTTACAGAAGGTGTGAGAGGTCCAATTGCATGCTCTTATGGTCATGAAGAATGTAGACCAAAACTTTTGGACTCTATGTTTGAGGATATAAGTGCTAAGAAGTTCCTAAACACCCTTAAGAAACACCTTCAAAAAAGATGATAAGGTAGAGACAAGTGCTCAGTTAGAAAACTTGTCTCCACAAATTACGAGGCTAATGGAAACATAACAGAGTATATTTGGATATATTCCATCCCGCAAAACAAAAAACTATGAAGAGATAAGTTTACTTGCTAAAGGATTTTCTGCCATACTTGGAGTTGATTTCTTCACCTTCTTAATTTAGTTTATTTGGGACAAGAAACAATTGTTATGAACATTGAAGCGGCTCATCCTAAAAGAGGATCAAATGAGGTGACATGAGAAGAAATGTACTCACTTGGCGGTTGGAAACCCTTGAAAGAAACAAAAGATTTTCAATAAAGGAAAAGTTGAATGAAAGTAATTCATTTGTAAAGAGTCTTCTCATGTGAAGAAAGATTGCATAAAATATCATGCTTTGGCGCATGAAAAAGTGACAGTCCTTCTCTCTTCTGTTGTACTCAAGTTGTTATGATCAATTCATAGAAATTCTTGGTAGTTGGATTCAGGAGCCACAATTCACATAAGTATATCTATGAAGGGATGCCTAAACAACCGAAGTCCTAGAGAAGATGAGAGATTCATCTATATGACTTTGGGGATCCGGTGGAAGTGATAGGCATAGGTACATTTAGATTATTGTTGTGTATAGGTTACTTCTTGGAGTTGAAAAACACTTTTATATGGTTGTTTAGATAAAACTGAGTTTCAATTTTTGTTTTGAACAAAGAAAGTTATGTTTTGTCATTTGGAAAAAGAAAAGTTGATATATTTTTTTGATTCTTAAGTGATTGGCACAATATATTGTCACATGGCGATAATCTATACATGCTTGATATGGTAAACTCAAGCATTAAATCCTAAATAATCAAAACCAAGGGCATAAAACGAAAATTGCCAAGCCAGAATTCCTATTCATTGTGGTGCAAGCATTTATGTCATATCTTCTTAAGGAGTATTACATACTTGTGGCTAATGGAATTGTTGACACACTTGACAAAGTGATAGTGAAGTATCTATAAACAAGAGGAATGCAAAGATTGAAGAATGTGTTGGAATTAATTCATACTAACTTTGGTAGGCCATTCTCTACAGCTACTTGGAATGGTCAATGGTATTTCATCACATTCATGTTACTCAAGATATGATTAGTTTTATCTAATATATGTGAAGTTGCAAGCACTAGGCATGTTCAAGTCATTCAGAATTGAAGTTGACACCAACTAGGTAAGATTATTAAAGCCACTAAATCTACTCATAATGGCAAATACTATGATTATTATCATGGATTAGGAGAACTATGTCTAGTTTCATTTGTGAAATATTTGGATGAGTGTGGGTTATGGACTGATAAAAAACTGGTCTTAAGACACTTACAAGTATGGGGATGCTCAAGAGAGGCTAGGCCATGTAGGCTTCATGAGAAAAAGTGGAATAAAAAATTGCTAGTAGTTATTTTGTATGATACTCTGAAAGGTCATGCTTCCACAACTAGAACATTCTTTGAGGTGGGAAATGTGCAGTTCCTTAAGGATGTTGAGTTAAGGGGAAAGATAAGGATAACCACTTTGCCTTTAAAGAGGAATTGATAGTTTCTATAGTTTTTGTGGATCACAATAAAATTGTTGTTTTTGACGTGGTTCCTCAGTAGCATCTAGTTCATATGGGATAAGCTGTGGATAATTCCACTCATGAAAGAGAGAAATCTCAAAATCAAACTTAAAACCTTAAGATCAAGTTGAATCAGTGCTCCTCCAAAGGTCTAACATAGAAAATAGAAGTGAACTTTTTAATTATTATAAAATAGAAGTGAAATTTCTAATTATTGCATTGTAAACATTAGGTAATTGATAACTCATTAAAGGGTAATAGTTCGAACTCTCAAAACTGGATCAATGTTGTGGATGAGGAGATCTAATCTATGAAAGATAATGATTTTAGGGACCTTTCCTCATTACCCTAAGAAGTTAAACCCATTTGTTGCAAAAGTGTATACAAAACCAAAAGGGTTTTACAGAGAATTGTGGAAAGATAGAAAGTATGTCTTGTTGCAAGAGAGAACACTTAAAAGAAGAAATTGATTACATGCAGCTTCTCTCTAGTTTCATTAAAAGACCCCTTTAGGACCATCATGGCATTAGTGGTACATTTAGATGTTGAGCTATATCAGATGAATGTAAAGAGGCCTTCCTTAATGGACATATAGATGAAGCTATTTATATGGTGCAATTAGAAGGATTACTCTTAAAAGAGGATAAAAACTTAATTTACAAACTCAAAAAGTCCATCTATGGGCTTAAGCAAGCATTCAATTGTCAACAACTATCTTCTCATTCTGATTCAAGATTAATGCTAAGGAAGACTATGTTTACCATAAGTTCTAGTAAATTTATATTTTTGGTCTTAGATGTAAATGACATCTTTCTTGCTAGTAGCAATGTAGAGTTTCGTTGGATAACTCATAAATTTCTTTCAGAACACTTAAAAATGAAAGATCTCAGTGAAGCGTCTTATGTGTTAGGAATCCAAATTTGTCATGATCATTCACTAGGAATCATTATATTATCAAAAAAAAAAAAAGGGGGGCTAAATTGAAAGGATTCAACAGAGGATTGGCATTGAAAGTTGTAGGCCATATGACACACCTGTATCAAAGGAGACAAGTTCAATCTCACACAATGTTCAAATAATAAAGGTGATTCCAGTTTTGTGTTTGAGATCCCCTATGTGACAGCCGTGGAAAGGCTCATGTATGAGCAAGTCTACACCCATTTACACCTTAAATTTATAGTAAAAAATGTTTAGCAGATGTAAGAGTAATTTAAAAAGAGAACAATGGGTTGCAACTAAAAAGGTTTTTTCATGTAGGTGAAAGAATACATGCTCACATACTGGGGGTTAGAGTAGCTTGAGAGCATTAGGTATTCTATCCTCTGATTTCATTAGATGACAGGTATATGGCATCCAATCGAGCTATTTGGCTGCAGAACTTCATTTCTAGGATGCATATTTTCAATGGCATTTGAATGCCACTTAAGATATTTTGCGATAATATGATAGTAGTCTTATATTAAGCTCAGAGTGTTTTGGTTATTATTGAGCTTACAGGGACAAAATGTATGTTTGTATTATTGTTTACTGAGGCATCAATGCCTATCGTTTTAGAGAGCATGTGGCTTGTAAGAGAGTCATTAGTTTAGATGTCATTTGATTAGTAGTGTCATTTTGGTTAGCTCAATAACATTATATTGTAGCATCATTAGGTTATGGATGTCAAATTTAGTGTTCTAAACTTTGATCTCATTTGGTTAACTAAAGTTGGATCAGTTGAAATTAGGTTGTTAGCGATATACTCTCTAACACCGAATTATCAATGAAGGGTACTAGAGGGATATTAGTTGTAAATGTTACTTTGTCGTCGGGCTAAGCTTAGGTGGCCCTTAGATTTAAGACGATTTGGTCGTATTGTGCATATGACGGTCATCGTGCCATTAGAACATTGATGACCAACATCTATCTTAATATGAGATAGGGTCATGTGACCATCACGTCATTGCTCAAATCTGTATGGAGGCATGTGTGTGATCAATAAAAAAAAATTTCATTGTAAGTAAGGTGTTGTCCTGTGTGATTAATGTTCTGTGAGACAAAAATCATTGGACAAAGTAATGTATTATTAGAAAGGAGTTTTTAATGAAAAATTAGTTTCATGAGGTAACAATCAAGTTAATGAGTTTGACTAAATCTATGGTTATCACTCGATTAGGACAAGACCAGACAAAAGACCTATGCTACATGGTATTCACGATTGGAAAGATTCATGTGATTCATTCACTTCATTTTGGATAGGCTACGATATGGGCCACATATTGGGCGTTCCTCATGTCCTTCGAGCTGTGCTCATTGCCAGCCATGAATGAACTTATAAAATCACACATAAAATAATAAAATAATGGCTTGAAAGCATTTTCAAAGTGGTGACAACAAAGGTTGAAAAGTCTAGTAGATGAAGCTCGAAAAGTATTGTGGTGGAATTAATTGAGTAGTAATTGGATTGTTCTAAATGAAATGATTTATTTTTCATTATATTTGTTAGTGACAAGATCATTAATGAGTCCTTTAATTTAATTAATAGGGATTAATTAATTAAAAGAACAATACCTAAAAGGAGTTATTTTGTACATATATGTTTGTTAATAATGGAGATTACTAACTAGAAATATAATGCACCTTTGATTTAATTAATAAGCTTAATTAAATTAACAAATATAATTACAATGGACTTTATTATTAATTAGGTTAATAATTAAAGATTAATAGACTTGAAAATTTAAAGTTCATATAAAAGCCCACAAAGCTCATTCCATGTACCCTAGGTAGGTTAGGAATCCCACCATATATGTAGAAAGTTAATTGGAATAGTCCAAAATATACACTAGCCTCCCTTTCAAATTTCTCTTTAGAAAATTCTCTAAACGTAAAGAGTTTCAATATTTCATGAAGGGGTTTGTGAAAATTTATTGGAGAGGTCTTGCCATCATATTATTTGTGTAGACAAACTAGAAGCCTAAATGTTATTGTAGCTTGTAAATTATGAACAAAAACTACAGGAATTTAATTCTAGATAATCAACCATAAAACCAAACTTGTAATTGGTTATGCGAGTTATGTGACAAAAGCGTACTGGGTTGGGATTTTATTTTTGCTGTGTTTCTTTGTGATATTTCGTATTTAATTTTGAAAAATTTTATATCCTAAACTTAATGAAACCCCACAATTGTCTCAGAGCCTCCATTTTTTTATTTTTATTTATGTATAAATGTGCTAGGAAACATTCATTTTATAGTTTATGTTATTTTTTCATCTTAAATTCATAAACTTGTATTTGAATACTTGTTTGTATTATTGGAAAGGCATAAAAAATGATTCTTGAGTGTCAAGAAAAGTTGTAGGGCCATAGCTGTATGAGGATTCGTAATTGTGAGCTTTGGTAGCAGGATTTGCCAAAATTTTGCAACCAGCGTTGTGATTGCGAGAGGCAGCGAAATATTAAAACTATTTTAAACAAAGTTTAATATCTCTGAAATATAATCATATTAAATAGCTAAGTAAGTAAAATATGGACAAACTGCAATAGTAAACCTAATGCTATACGTTAGTGTAATATTGCACATTAGGATGTAGACTAGAATCTCAAAATTGATTAGTGTACATATTTTAGGTAGAAATTGTAATTTGTTGGTACTCACTGTTAACAATAAGTTATACTCGTTAATCTATATAGCCACGTCTCGGCTTAGTTAAAAATAAAAATGATATATTTATTTTTATTGAAAACCTCAATTATTATCTAAAAAAGTATATTTACATGACACTTTTAATTTATTTTTCACTTATAAAATAAATTTTGAATAAAGGTACTCTACCAACTATTGCTTGTTGGTAATCAGTTCACTTCTTTAAAATATTTGCGATATGAACTGAGTAATGGATGGAAATCATCTAGTGGCTCGAAGAAATGCCTAAATTCAACCAATAGAACAATTTATTATAATTATATGAAAGTCCAACTGCAATTGTCTGTTCTTTGCCCAACACTCAAGTGTCTCCTGTTGTTGAGCGTGCAAATCAATTAACTAAATAAGAAAGGATTTTAGATGTGAAACGACTCGGGCAGACATTTGTCCACTCCAATTCGGGCATACACAAATCCTAAAGTCAAAACTGACAATGAAGCAATCCCATTTGACAATTCATACCTCAATCCCACGAGGAACAGCCACTCTCCGCCATCAGACAACCAAACCCAATTCCTATGTAAAGGTTGATAATTAATTCCGGCAAAAGATGTGCCATTTCAGCTCTGTAAGCACTCCCCAATCTGCATTCTTCCTTAAACTATCAGTAGCTTCACCTTAAAGCATTACAAACCAACCATGAAGGCATCCAGCTTAGTGCTGTTGTCTTTCTTGATGTTGTTTGTTTGCATGAATCCTAGTCCCGTACGATCAATATTGCTTGTTGCAGGCTCTGCTGCAAAGATTGAAATTTCAGGGATCAAATTTCATGAGCCATCTTTAAATATGAGTTCATCGAACGGCAAGGAAGGGCCCCAGTTCAACGATATGGACCGCGTGTTTACTCAATCTTCTGGCCCCAATGGCAGGGGCGGCGGCCACAAGTGAAGAAGATGCAGCAGCAATTCTGCTTTTGTGTGTAGCAACTTTAACTCAAGACTTGTTTCAGCGGCTACAAAATTGTTTCATTTTTGAATTCATCTCCGCTTCTTTAGAAACACTTAAACACGGAAACATGCAAATATATTATCCTTTTATTCTTCTGAATCTGGTTGGTTTCAACTTATAACTGTCAGTGTGTTAGGGAAAAAGACATTTCCAATCTTCTTTGGTTAACATCTAGCCCGGATGACACACACCCCCACACACATGATCAGTGTCGCAGGTACGTTAGTAATAATCGAGACAATCAATGTACTCATCAGCTTATATGCAAATGTGGCAGTGTGTTGTTTTAAACAAATTTTAACTAGTATAGCAGGAAAAGATCGACCAAAATAGAGATGCAGCTTTGTCTGAAGAAATAGAGTTTTGCAAGACAAGTGGCTGCAACAATTTCTTTCGATATATTACAACTTGGAAAGCTTCCAAGGTGAAAACTGCCAACGAAGAAACAAGAAAAAGAGTGACCTCGAATTACTTGAAAGTGAATAAAACCAGAGACACTTCTTCACACAAAACACACACAAGCACAAGCTAGATTACAATCACCTGGCTTCACCGATTTTCAACTGGGAAAATACCTCTCCTGCATCAAATTGACTTGCATCTGAAACGCTGTTGGAGTCATGGGGCAGTTCATCTTCATCTACACCAACGGTGTCTGAAGGAAACCTTTGAACAACAGGTATAGGCAAACCCAATGTGACGTCTGTCGTGCTGTCTTCATACGGTTCTCTGGGCCGGGCAGTGAGTTGAAGCCGCAGACAATATTCTAAGTCCCACAACACATCAACCATATTAGGCCTGTCAGCTCCGCGTTCTTGCAAACATTTCTCCACCGTTTCACCGAATTTCCTCAAGGAGTCGTGATGTATTTTCCCCACAAGCGAAGGATCAACAATCTTCTCTAGCTGCCCCTTTCTTTGCCACTGCAGTCCCCAGTCAGCCAAGTTAACTTCCTCCCCAGGAAGCAAATGGCCAACTGCTGGCCTTGCACAGAGTGCCTCAAGAAGTACAACTCCAAAAGAATACACGTCAGACTTTTGAGTGAGTTGTAAGCATTTGAAATACTCAGGATCCAAATACCCAAAGCTGCCCTTGACCTCAGTACTCACATGAGTCTGATCAAGAGGACCCGAACGAGAAAGCCCGAAATCAGCAACTTTGGCCACGAAATTTTCATCAAGCAAGATATTTGTGGACTTGATATCCCTATGGATGATTGCCCCATTAGAACCAGTGTGAAGGTAGTGAAGGCCTTTTGCTGCACCAATGCAAATCTGAAGCCTTTCGTCCCACGATAATTCAGACCTTGGAGATGATTCCCTGGATTCTCCTTCCGAGGTGTAGAGATGATCTCTTAAAGTTCCCTTCTCCATGAACTCATAAGCTAGTATCATCTCATTCCTCTCATCACAGTAACCAATCAAAGAAACAAGATGGTGGTGGCGGATTTGGGACAAGACCACTATTTCCGTTTGGAATTCTGAAAGGCCCTGACCATGTCCTGCCTGACTTCTTTTCACAGCCACTTTTGTGCCTTTCCATAGCATTCCCTTGTAGACTTTCCCAAATCCTCCCTCTCCAACCATCAAATTTGCATCGAATTTATTCGTTGCATGGAGAATTTCAGAGAAAGGTATCCTTAAACCGAGGTTTAGATCAGCAAGTGGGGAGCCACTGACGGTGGTAACAGTAGTCCTACTTTGTGAACTTCCTCCCTGGAGAGTTACCAATGGCCAGTCATTAGTCTCAACCGGCTTCCATGTCCTCTTTTTCGAAGCTAAAAACAAAACAGCCAAGATAATAAGGACTAAAATGACACCTCCAACACATGAACCGATAATGGTGAGGAATCGGTTTCTTGCTGAACCAGCACCTCCTGGAGCTGAACCCGACTCTTCGATTCGTGCGATAATCTCTACTCCATTCAGAAAAGCTGATTTTTTATATTGCGGATTATTTGTAGGCCCAACGGTAATGTTCATGAAGCCCGAATTGTCTGATTTAACTACAAAATCCTTGTAGAAAGGAGCTGCCAGCTGAGAAATTTCTCCATAGGGCCATATCTCTAGTCTGAAATTACTATAGATGTAGAGATTGAACCTCACAAACTCATTTGTTGTGGAAGTAACAACGTCACAGAAGTGCACCCGAACAAGATGTTGGACTCTTTTTTGCACATCAAAACGCCACGAAATATTAAAAGTTTCTGGTACACTCTCGTTAGTGCTCATTTGTTTGGCAGTCTTGTAAACAAAATCAGGGGCATCAAATTCTGTGGCTCCTCGGGGCTGGTATTTAGGCTTGTCAGAATAAACATCACTGTTCCTCGCTGTACTCTTGTTGAAAATGTAATCATCATCAGGAGTCCAATTCCTCAACAAGGTATCATTATCAGGCATAGTATATGGCCCTCCGACATTAATCCTATGAATAACATGCAAGGGATTCCTTAACAAGCCATTATAATCCTTCTGACCTCCTTCAGGAGTTACATTATTAATAGCAGAGTCAGGAATAAACGCAGGTGGAGCAAGAAACACTTCGATGGCATTGACAAAAGCAAAAGAACCACTTTCTTTATTCGGCAAGAAATCAATCCTGAACTCTCCCGGAGGAACGCTGAGCAAGAACTCTTCAATGAGTGGAAAATTAGAAGAACTCCCGTTTCCGACTGTGAAATTGGATAAAAGCAGAAACCCAGAGGCCAAAACATTGAACCGAGCATCGGAGAGGTTTAGCATAGAAGAAAAGGGAAAGAAATGGAAGCGCACCACGTAAGTCCCATTTTGGTCAATATCAAACTTATACCAAGAAGATTTCCTGAAAATTCTTGCACTTTGGTAGAGCTGATTAGCAGACGCAGTGGGATCTTCAACTGGGCTGCTTTCCCCAGATGATGATACAGACTTCCCGGGGTTCATATCACCGGCGAAATTCCCGCGGTTGATTGAGACTCTGGAAGCTGAGCCACAGTTGATGAAGTAGTGATTAGGTAAAGTATAAGATGCTGAAGGGAGGAAAAGAGAACAAACATGGAAGAACAACAGTATGAGAAGGCAAGAAAAAATCTTCCGGGTGGAAAGCTTTCCATGGATGTGCATGATCAATCAGGAAGTGCTACTGTGCTCCTGTGAGCAAAGTCACGTGAATGAGAATGTGTGAGAGAAGAGAGACCAAAATGCCAATTGCAAGACGGAATTTAATATGTTAGAAATGTCAAGAGGAAAAAGGTGAGGTTGACGGCCGGCGGCTGGATATGTGCATGATAAACGTTGCTTCCGGGAAGGAAACAATTGAGTTGTTAGAGGCCAGGAAATAATTGAGTTGTTAGAAATTAGAACATGAGCAGTAGACCTACGCCTAGGATTCAGAATTGGCTGCCCCTGAATAGGGGTAAATTAATTAGGAAAAATCCTATTTCAGATCTTATCTATAATTAATTTAAATAAATTCTTCTCCAGGAGACGGGAACTCACTCTTTGGATGCAAGGAATTGGGTTGGTCTGTTTCTATTGCTGCATATGATATTTATGTTTCGATACCAATTACTCGTTGAATTACCAAAAATGTCAAGAGTACCGAAGCTTTGCTGATTGTAAGCTTGATTAACAGGGTTAAATACTTCACATCAAATTGGTTCGTGTCATCAATTACAGAACTGAAAATGCATACGGAGTAGCGTTTCTTTTGCACAAACATTTCTAAAGGTTCCAGAAAGAACTTTGTGAGGCATAGCGCGTGCATGGCACCAGGCCTTCAGCGAGTACAGCTTTAAGCATTGATAGACCCATTCCCTTCCGTCAACTTGATCGCACTCGAAACACTGAATCAAGATAATATGGCCAAACCCGCAAGTCGTGGGGCTAGAGTATTTGCTGGGCACCACCTCCTTCCCATCCCAAGTGGCATCAGCTTTGTCAGTCCATCTTCACCAGCTTCAAACCCCACCGGTTTTTTTGCCAGAATAATCTAAAAAATATATATTTGTTAAAATGATTTGATTAGTGCTGGGTTTGTAAAATTAACCTATTCATGGAATTAATATTTTTTAAATAAAAAAGTCAATTTCGTAATTTTGCGAAATTGGGTAATTTCTATAAGTTCAAATCATGGAATTACAAAAAATTTAAAAATTTGAATTCTATTATTTAGAATCACGGAAATTACCTGAATCGAGGTAACTCTGTGATTCAAAATCATGGAATTTAAAAAACAAAAAAACAATTCCACTATTCGAGTTTACGAAATCACCTCGAATCGCGAATCGTCAGTCTGACACTTTAATTGACCGTTGCATTTATTCCCTTCTTATTATCTTCTTCCTCTTATTCCCATCGGCCATTGCTTTCTTCTTCACCTCACCAATTGATTATCTCTCCATTTGGTTTCTTTTCTTCTTTATTTCAATCGATTTTTTTTATCTTTCTCTCAATATCTCCGATTCACTTTTTTAAAAATCATTTTTACTCCTCTAAAAATCCTTCTCCCTGTAATAATCAGTTTTTTTTCAATAACTAATCATTACTCTTCAATTTACCATAAGAATTAATCAGTATGTTTCTTTCGTTTATTTAATCTCTTTTTTTATTTCTGTAAATTCATAATTTAATTTTCATGATTAAATTACATAATTTTATTTATTTATGTAAATTATATATTTAATATTGTGTTTAATTTAATAAATTTACAGTTTTGGAGCATGTCAACAACACTGGTATTCTTCAATTTGCAGTAATAATTGATCAGTTTGTTTCTTTCATTTACTTAATCTCTTTCTTTCAACAGCATCGATGAGTTCGGCGTAGAGGGCGGAACCGAATGACTCGCATTACAAATGAGATGGATTGTGAGCAAGTACATGCAAGGCAGGCTACTAGACGTGCAGATGTAGAATGTTGATGTAGGAAAATCTAAATAGTCAGTCGCGATGCCATGTATTTTAATATGTTGTTCACTAAAAATATGTATGTTTAGTTGAAAATATATAGGTATGTAATTTAATTCTGTAACGCAATTAATCAAATACTTATTTAACTTTTATTTAATATAAATGTCTTAATATGTCTATATTTTTGTTTGTATGCATAAGTAGTTGATTTAATCACTTTTTAGTTATGGATGAGTGTTACAAAAATATTTATGTAATTGAAATCACAGAGTAGCTAATAATTTCAAGTATTTTTATTCTTAATTATATATTTTTTGTCATTTTTATTTTATTTAATTCACTTAAAATACTCAAAAATCTATTTTTAAAGTAACACCTCCATTTGGGTTTTTTTTATAGGATATTAGAGATACGTCCGCTCACCTTGCTTCGATTGATAGCTCAGTGTTGCATCTACAGGAAAATCACTGCTCGTAAGACATTTGGGCTGGCACCTTCGATAGATGTTTTACCCTGCAAGTACATAATAGCTATTGGCTGCGTTTTGAAGATATGGACCTTAGAGAACGTGGAAGAAACGGCATATACAAATGTGGTGCATTGCAGCTAGATTGTCACCTGATTACAGTGTTATTGAGAGATGGCGTCAAGAAACGCATATATTTCATTTCATGTCCAGAGAGGCCACCGTTATATTAGAGGACGTGGCACAGATATGGCATCTACCATTGGAGGGCGATCTAGTCACTAACACAGAGCCTCGGCTGACACGTGCACAGTGGATTCAAATTTGCATAGGGGCATTAGGTTGGACACCGAGAGATCAGGATTTTAAAGGTTACAGCCTTCCCTTTGCACAAATCGCACAATACATGAAATTACACCCATTGGATGCAGATAGTACACAACTAGATATACAGCAATGGGCTTGTGGCTTTATTTTATTACTATTAGGAGGCAGTTTATTTCCTGACTCCTCCAATAACTGACTTAGACTGCTCTACTTTGATTTAATTATTGACCTGAATAGTGCAGAGAGATACACTTGGGCTAGTGTAATTTTGGCATGTCCATACAGGAATCTTTTTGTTGCTTGTTAGACAAGGCGCTCATCCATTTCTAGCCAATTGCATCTTTTATAGATATGTTTTGCACATCTTATATTCACATAATAGAATTTTGATTCCAAGCGTGAATTAGATTATGATGGTAATTATATTGCCAATGATACAAATACGGATATGGTCTCGAATACCAAGATTAGCACCCCAGATTGTAGGCCATCATTCTAACTTAGGTCTACTTACTCTACCTGATGGTGAAGCACTTTCGGGAGCGTCGTATAGTGCTACGTATGATCCTAACATACTTTTATTAATTTTTTAACTACTCGCTCTAGAAATGTATAATATGTTTCTTTTCCCTTTGTTTTTTCTTCATAAATATACAGATGGTCTTTTACATAGAGACAGATAACTGAGACCGGTAGCCATAGCGTCAGAATTTTTAGAGAGATTTTAGATTCTAAAGCGCACACACAGGTTTGTTATTAAAGCATACATTATTTTATATAATCAGTACAATGTTTAATTGAAATAAGCATGATAAGATGTTTGTTGTACCTAATGAGTAGTTTAACAAGCGACTATATGCTCCTGAGTGGTATATTGCATTACCAGTGAGATCTGGGTATTACATGTGGATGTACTTAGGTCTACTCATCCTCTATGACATTGTGGAGATGCACCGGTCGGAACAAGTTTTACGACAATTTATGATAGTATAGGACATTCCTCCTACTCTCCAACTCGGCGAGGATTGCTTATACACCATTGAATGTCGTGGAGGGATTCGGTTAGAGATTAGATGGTATATCATTAGGTATATGTGGATTATTGGTGAAGTTTGGCAGTGGTTGTACGTAGATAGAGACACCACAGCCATGTGCCCCAGGTAGCGAGTGGATACATTAATTAGTATTATCGGATCACTCGCTGCACGATTACTCCATCGACCGCTTTTGTAGAGTCTGGATTTCAACCCGAATATGGGTCATGAACTGATTATGTGGTACGTAATCACAAATAATATTTATTGTCTTATTCTGTGTATATGACAATAAAAATTTAATATGTATTGAATTACTTATCCAGTTTTAGGTCTATGAGTTAGAGCAGTTTTTTATTGATAACGTGTCAGTCATTGTAGGTGGGTTTTGTCACGCAGTCGTGTGAGGCAGGCCAAGAGATATCGTGCCTATACTGAGGTGGATGTCACCCTTACGACACACAAGGCATCGACAGAGATGCGCCCGTCGATGAGTAGGCCTAGAGTGGAGCAACGCAGTGGACGTCATTCTACATCTCGTACTATAGCCTCTTCAGACCTTGATGCAAGCCCATCCACTTCAACTTATGTTACAGCATAGGTTTCTTGCACACCTACTGCACCACAGCAATATGATGATGTTAACATACATACTCCATCTGATCTAACAATACACAGTCCATATTCAATGCAGGTAATACAGGCTCTTTATTATTCACTTGTTCCATCTATGTAGTACTTTGGAGCTCCGGAGAACTATAGACGTACTTTTCATACATCACCTATTTCATAGAGTGGCTAGAATCGTTTGGGGTGGTGCAGTAGGACGATACATTCGACCAATCCACTGCATCATTATATGACAACACATTACAGTACGATGATGATGATTCTACTTCAAGACCTTGTACAGATCGACGCGCTCCTAAATGTGGCGCTGGGGAACATAGAACATTTATATAGAATTATGTTGTACTCTATATTAACATTTTATTAAAAGTTATTTAGAAAAATATATTTGTTTGAACAATTTTCAAATTATCCTGTTTCATTATTCATTAGTTGCACATATTTATGACATTTAATATTATTACTTAATATTCAGGTATAATTATTTATAAATTAGTAATGCACATGTGATTGTAATTAAAAATTTACATTATTTGTTTAAAAATAGATAACAGTATCAAACCATAATTATTCACATGTGCAATTTTCTTATAATTTTATGGTAATTAATTCTATTTTTTGTATTAATTTTAATTTCAAAATAAAAATTAAATTTTCTTAAATTGTTACCATTAATTTTTAATTTATTCTCTATGTATAATAATAAATACTCAAATGTATAAAATATGAAATTTAAATTATTTAAAAACATAAAAAATATAAAATTAAATTATTTATTTATTTAAACATAAAAATAATTCAAAATTTAAGTAAGCCATGGCATTTTCGTGAATCGGGATCACGGCCCACTTTCGTGATCTTATATCATAGAAATGCTCTATCTCCATTCCGTAATATGAAATTACGGAAATGGACTATTTTCACAAACAATTTCATAGTTGGGGTATTTTCATAAATGTTTTCTTTTTTAGGTTATTTATAAAAAAAAATCCAACCCCCACCTCCTAAAAATTATATATTTATTTTTATTGGAAACCTCACTTAATGTCTACATATGTGTGCGCGCGCGCCCCACATTTAATTTATATTTCTCTTATAAAATAAATTGTGAATAAAAGTACTCCACCAACTATTGCTTGTTGGTAATTGGTTCACTTCTCATACTTCAAAAAATGTGCACCATGAATTGAGAATCAAATGGAAACATCTGGTGGCTAACATATCAACTAATTTTTCCTTTATGCGAATTCATTTCTCTCTCTTTCTTCCCCTAAAAAGGAGAAGAAAAGTGGGGTAGAAGAAGCAGCAGCAGCAAGCGTTAAGTTTCCCTCATAAAGTCGTGCTTCTTGAAACACGAATCTGAAAGCGTGGCTTTTAACTACTCTGAATGCGGAGAATCCGCCTCACGGGGATTTTGCCTAGTTGATTGCGCATAAGTGTCACGTGTAGTTTTTTCTAAGGCAAGCAACATTTCTTCACTCCAATTTGGACACCCACAAATCTTAAAGTCATAACCAACGATGAAGCCATCCCATTTCACAATTCATATCCCACAACGAACAGCCACTCACCACCCTTAGACAACCAAACCAATCCCTACATAGAGGTTGACAGTTGATTCAGGCAGAAGATACGTCATTTCAGCTGTCTAAGCACTCCTCAACCAGCATTGTTCCGCTGAATATCAAAAGCATCACCTTGAAGCATAACAAACCAACCACGAAGGCATCCAGCTTAGTGCTGCTGTCTTTCTTGATGTGGCTTCTTGGCACGAATCCTAGTACAGTAGTATCAAGGTTGCTAGGTGCACACTCTGCTGCTAAGAATTCCAATTCAGGGGTGAAATTTCGAGAGCTATCTACAAATATGAGTTCAGCGAACGACAGGGCCCCGGTTCAACAAGATGGACCGCGTGTTTACTTAGTCTTCAGGTCCCAATGGCCGGGGCAGTGGCCACAAGTGAAGAAGATGCAGCGGCAATTACTCTTTAGCCAATGATATGCAAATGTATTTATCCTTTTGTTCTTTTGAATCTGGTTCGCTAGAACTTAACTCGTATCTGTCAGAGTGTCAAGGAAAAAGACATTTCCAATCTTCTTTGGTAATATTTAGGCCAGATCAAACACACACACGGAATCAGTGTCACATTTACATTAATAATAATTGAGTTAATCAAGGTAATACTAAGTTATGATGCAAATTTGGCACTGTGTTAGCTATGCGATGTGGGGTTGTTAAACAACTTGTTATTGGTGTAGCAGGCAAAGATAGATGCAGCTTTGTTTACAGAAATAGAGTCTAGCAAGACGAGTGACTTCAAGGATACTTAATTTTACAACTTGGAAAGCTTATAAGGTGAAATATTACAATGTAGGAGCAAGAAAATGAGTAACATCAAATTACAAGAGCGCAAATTATATCAAAAACAATTCTTAATACAAAACACATACAACCACAAGATACATAACAATCATCTGGCTTCACTGATTGTCAATTGGGAAAATACCTCTCCTGCATCAACTTGACTTTCATCTGAAACACTGTTGGAGTCATGGGGCAATTCATCTTCACCTTCACCCATAGCGTCAGAAGAATTTGCATCGAATTTATTCGTGGAGCGGAGAATCTCAGAGAAAGGTATCCTTAAACCAAGGTTTATATCAGCAAGTGGGAAGCCACTGACAGTCATCACATTAGTCCTACTATGTGAACTTCCTCCATGAAGAGGCACCAGTGGCCAGTCATAAGTCTCAACCGGCTTCCATTTCCTCTTTTTCGAAGCTAAAAACAACACAGCCAAGATAATAAGGACTAAAATGACACATCCCACACATGAACCGATAATGATGAGCAATCGGTTTCTTGCTAAGCCAGTACCTCCTGGAGCTGAACCTGACTCTTTGATTAGTGCCATAATCTCTACTCCATTCAGAAAAGCTGATGTTTGATCTATCGGATTATTTGTAGGGCCAACGCTGATGTTCATGAATCCCGAATCGTCTGATTCAACCACAAAATCCATGTAGAAAGGAGATGCCAGCTGAGGAATTACATAATAGGGCCATATCTCTAGTCTGAAATTACTATAGATGTAGAGATTGAACTTCACAAACTCATTTGTTGTTTTAGTGACAACATCACAGAAGTGCACCCGAACAAGATGTTGGACTCCTTTTTGCACATCAAAACGCCACGAAATATTGAAATGATTTAGTCTGCTGTCATCGTCAATGTTCATTTCTTTGGCGGTCCTGTAAACAAAATCAGGGGCATCAAATTCTGTGGCTCCTCCGTTCTGGTATTTAGGCTTGCCAGCATGAAATTCACTGTTCCTGGCCGCATTCTTGTTGAGCATGTAACCAACATCATCGTCAGGAATCCAATACCTCAACAAGGTATCATTAGTGGGCATAATATATGGCCCTCCAACATTGATCCTATGAATAACACGCAAGGGATTCTTTAACAGGCCATTATAATCCTTCTGAAGCCCTTTAGGAGTTACATTACTAGCAGACTCAGGAATAAGTTCAGGTGGAGCAAGAAACATTTCGATGGCATTGACAAAAGCAAAGGAACTACCATCTTCATTCGGCACGAAATCAATTCTGAACTCTCCCAGAGGAACTCTGAGCAAGAACTCTTCAATGAGTGGAAAATTAGAGGAACTCCCGTTTCCGACTGTGAAATTGGATAAAAGCCAAAACCCAGAGGCCAAAACTTTGAACCGAGCATCGGAAAGGTTTAGCATAGAAGAAAAGGGAAAGAAATGGAAGCGCACCACGTAAATACCATTTTGGTCAATATCAAACTTATACCAAGAAGATTTCCGGAAAATTCTTGCACTTTGGTAGAGCTGATTAGCTGACACAGTGGGATCTTCAACTGGGCTGCTGTCCCCAGATGATGATACAGACTTCCCGGGGTTCACATCGCCGCAGAAATTCCGGCCGTTAAGTGAGAGGCTGGAAGCTGAACCACAGTTGATGAAGTAGTGATCAGGTAAAGTATAAGATGCTGAAAGAAGGAAAAGAGAACAAACATGGAAGAACAACCATAGTAAATGGCGTGAAAAAATCTTCTGGGAGGCAAAGCCTTCCATGGATATGCCTGAAGGATACTCAATCAAGAAGCGCTACTGTGTTCATGTGAGCAAAGTCGTGTGAATGAGGATAACAGACTGGGGGGACCTTAATGCCAATTGCAAGACGGAGTGTAATTTAATTCGTTGGAAAGGTCGACAGGAAAAAGGTGACGTTGACTTGAGGTTTGACGGGCAGTGGCTGGATCAGTGCATGGATGACCGTCGATTCCAGGCAAGGAAATAATTGAGTTGTTAGAGGCTAAAGCGTGAGCAGTGGACCTACGTCTAGGATTCAGAATTGTCTGCCCCTGTATACTGCTAATTTATTAGGAAAAATCCTATTTCGGTCACTCTGTCGTGAAGACTATTCATCTATCCTATTTAATTAATTTAAATAAATAAATAAATTTCTAAGATAGAGGGCGGGAATTACGTTCCTCTGTTTTAATTACTGCACATCGTTTTTATGGTTCGAGACTAGTTAATGGCAGAATTGCATAAAATGTCAGGGTGCAGACGCTTTGCAGATGGTAACCTTGGTTAACAGGGCGGAATACTTGAGATCAAATCGGTAAATATCATTAAATACAGAACAGAAAATGCATACATAACAGTGTTTTTTCCAGACATTTCTAACAGTTCCAGAAGGAACTTTGTGAAGCACAGCGCGTGCTTTGTAACTGTCCGCCAGCGGTACAGCTTTAGGCATGGATAGCCCTGTCCCTCCGTGACATAGACCCTTGCCTCGTCAACTCGATCCCACTCAAAACACTGAATCCAAGATCTCATGGCTAAACCCACAACCCGTTGGGCTAGGGTGTTACCCGGGCAGGACCGCCTTCTCATCCCGAATGGCAACAGCTTTGTTGGTGCAACTACTCCAGCTTCAAACCGCTCACGCTCAGGCTCGAAGCTTGTGGGTTCATCCCAAATGGTGGGGTCCCTGTGAATGGCCCAGGCGTTCACAATCAAGATTGTGCCACGTGGTCTGTCGTATCCACCGATCTTGCAGTCGGATGAAGATTCATGAGGTACCGGCAATGGTGCGGCTGGAAATAATCGGGAATGTTTCCGAGACAATATGTTGAAGGTATTGAAGATTGGACGAGTCTGATTCGTTGAGTAGCCAGTCATTGCCGACAAGATTGTCAATTAATTTGCTGGTTGTGTTACTTGTCTTAAAGACAGTGTTCGATATCATTCTTGAATGTTTAGGACAGAATTGAAACTTACCATCATAATCCCTTTGATGATTCCATCCGTATAAAAGTCTGGCTGCAACTCTTGTAAATTAATCAATTGATGTATCATGGTATTCGAATTCTTACCACGGTGGTGTTCATCAACCAAGGCTTGCAAGAAAGCGTCCATTTTCCCAGACAAACTTAACAAGTTTTTCTCATAGCCCTTGCAGTCTATCCATCTTAACACTGGGAAAAAGTCTGCTGGATTTGCTGCACCCCCTTGTGTGAAAGCTTCATCTATCAACTCCCGAAACTGCTTTGCCCCCTTATCTTCCTCATCTTCCCCAAAAGATCTTTTCCCCACCACCATTCTCATGATAACATCAAACGTCAGCTTAGAAAACAAAGGCTTGAGCTCAACCTTTCCCCAGTCAAACTGCGACTTCTAATAGATCTTTTGTAATAGAAGTCTGACTTCATCTTCTCTTGTGGACAGAAACCTGTTGAGCCGGGCTGCAGAGAATATTTCCATTGCAGCGGATCTCCGAAGGTTGCGCCAGTGCTCACCATGAGGCGAACCTACTGGGGCGGTGTAGCTGTTGCCGAGATAATTGCCTATGATGAAACAGGGTCTGTTGGCCAACATGGTGAAGCACTCCTCAGCTGCAGAGGGGGACGAGATCACCACCACGAGGTGGATGCCAAAGCGGAGCAAGAAGACGAGACCTAGTTTGTTGGAGATGTGATCGTAAGTTCGATGCAGAGGTTGTTTGAGGAGGTAGAGGAGTCCTATTACAGGAAGTGAAGGGACCGGACTCGGTGGAAGTTTTTGCTCTCCTCTCGCTGAAAACTTGAATGCCAGAGCAAGTAGGATGAAGGGGAGGAGGAACGTGTAAAGCCAGCTTTTCTTCATTCGTGCTGTATGATACGGGGCAATATTATAGCATTTTAAAGCCTTGTTATCTTCTTATCACTACTGAAGAGTGGGTAAATTAAAATTACTTTTTGAGATAGATTTAAAGTAATTATTCATTCTAAATATAATTTAGAATAGATAATAATTCACCACTTTACCCTATCACTAAAGATTAGAACGACTAAAACGTAGCCGTTTCAAATCCGAAACGACTCCATTTGAAACAGCTTTGGCACGGTATCTATAAGACAACTTTAGCATGACTTTGACACGGCTTCTCTAGGACGGCTTTGGTACGACTTTTCTCAGACGGCTTTGGCATGGCTTTCCTGAGACTACTTTGGCACGACTTTAAGAGGAGTTGGCGACCGTCCTAACTATGCCTTCTGTATCATCCAATATAATTGTAACGTACTGAAATGAATATATACCATATTACAAAAATATGAAGATGTGAAATAGATATTCTTTCTCCCTTTCCATTCTTTCACAATGTGCGGTCACTGAAATCGAGTTACCGCGATAGATAGTGACTGCTGATGCATTGTCAGCTGCTCAGTTGGCACAATTTTTTTCGCATATTACTTGATATGTATCCTCTGTCCATTTGCCTAACATTTTATTCCACTTTTCTTGTGGGATCCAATTAGCTTTTTTGTTATAAATTCTTGCCCGATGCAAGTGTTTTTGTATTAATTCAGCGGCCTTTTTCTTGAAGGCGAGTTGCATTACTGTGTTATCTACCGAGTCCCAACTAAATTCATTTTGTAAATAAACATGAGGAGCATAAAAGTATAAGAACTATGAGTTTGTGTGAAATGGATTCAAGTTATAGTAGAAAACCAAAATAGTATTTATGGAAAAGGCTCAAACAAGTATCAAAAATATCGTTCTTATACTTTCAGATATTTCATACCTTGAAAAGTCGAAACCATTCTTGTTTTTGTTCCAATGAGATGTCGATGTAACGAATCTATGGTCTATTATAATGTCCAAACACAACGGACTTTATCAAGTTTGTTACATCTTTCTATGCATTGCAATGATAAATTAAAATGCAGGTATAGTAAATTACTTATTCTTTTTATGTGTGTAGGTCCATGTGATTAATTATATATATGTCAAATCAAATTTATATTCACTAAAATTGACATGGTGTCACATGTTTTGGTCCCCCATTTGGGGTTGTTGGAATGGTCCACCTGCAACAGGAGCCTCAAATGTAGTAGGTACAATAAGAAATTTTCTCTCCCTGCATGAGTGTGATGGTTTGTTGGAGTTGTGTGTCGATGCGGAAGGCATATCACCTTGTATTGGAGTTGGAGGTTGGGTCTCATCTTCGTCAATTGGGGGAGAAGATAAAATAAATGTAAAGTATAGTGTGTTCATATTTTGTTCCCCTCTCCTTGCACATAGGGTGTTAGCTTTGGCCCCAAAAAAGGCTCCTTAAGTCATTTTAAAATACATAAATGAAGTGAAAGTTTTATCATTACTATATGATCACACAAAATCAAATAGAAGGGATACATCTATTACCAAATTATATGCTACTCCAAATTGGGGTGATAAATGTTCTCAAATAATTTGTACATGTAAGTAAAGATAAACATTTTGGCCATAATAATGGAAAGTAAATATACAAGTAATTATATTAGTTTGGGACGTGTAACATATATAAGCAAACAATTTCGAATAACATCTTTCAACAGAATTTCACCAAACATGTCATGTGTATGAATATGGATTTTTAATATGTCAAATTTGATGTCTAAATATTCACTAATTAAATAAAACCAACCTACAGTGGACTTTACTGAGATTTAATATACTAACAAATTTTACCAATAAACAAGGCTATAATTTAGGTTATCAACCAATAGTTGTGTATAATGAGATTAATTAGCATTTCATCAAACACTATATGCACAGGTATTTTTAATCAAAACTATCCTAAAAAGAGGTTTCAATCCACCCAATAAACAACACCATACAACTAAATAGGGTACTAACATAAATTTCTCTAACAAATTTTACCTTCATCGTTTAACAAGCCAATATAATAAGACAAGACATAGAAACCAAAAAAGTGGGTTCATATCTTTTACTAACAACTACAAAAAGTCTAAATAAAAAACTTAAATTTTACCTAAATTAAGATTTCTACAAAAACCCTAAATTTACATTGAGAGACACCTAAAAATGGATTTGCATAGAGATTGTGAAATTCGTTAATACTTACGTTTTTGGAGTAGAGCTAAAATATGGAAGAAAGTTGAATATTTTGAAGAAACAACCGATTGAGTTGCAAGAAATCCACCGTCGTCGAACATAGAAATCATCTGGAAAGAATTTCTGTTTTGAGGAATGAAATACGTGAGAATAGAATTAAAATTTGATTCTTACAATTTAATACAGCTCTAGGACGAAAACTTTAAAGCCATCCTAAATCATACATGTGGACTAGTGCATAGTTTCCTAGCGTTGCGCCCAACGTCGCAACAACGTGAGCGATGTGCCTTTCAGTCTGCACATCACACCCGTCGTTGCGACATCACGCAAGACTTCATTGCAATCTACACGTCGCACTCGACGTTGCAACACGGGGCATGATGTGCCTTTTAGTCTGCACGTCGCGCTTGGCGTCACCACGTGGTGTGCGTCGTATCATTTGGAAGGGCTGCAGTCTGCACGTCTCACACGTCATCGCAACAAGTCGTGTGACGCTCCTATGCAGTTTGCACGTTGCCCTCGTCGTCGCGACAATGCACGCGATGACTTCATACGTCATCTACATCGTCCCAATGATGAGCACGATGTGTAGACTGCATAGATTAAATATGCGCAGATCCAACATAGAAATCATTCCATCCACGTGCGTCTTGATGTGATTCATCTCCTAAATTGTGAAGGAGCTCATAGATCATTTGATAAGGTACTTTGTGCATAATTTATTCACATATAACCTATAAGATTGATATGATTTGTGGAGAAATCCCTAAATTTGCAAGATTGTGGGTGCATGTTGTGGTGTTCTCAAATTTCTTGAATTTGAACTATTTTTTTTGGAGTATTGGTATGATTTATTTGTACATGCTCATTGTATATTCATTTGGTTGGTATAATTTGCAATGTGTTAGTTTGTTGGCTGGGTTTTGGCATGAAATTTACATAGTATCCATTGTGGAATAAAATTGTAATGTGGCCGATTGAGTGGGTGTTTTCTTGTGGGAGTGTGAAGATTAAAGGAAATTATACATTATTGAAACATGTCATAAAGGTTTTGTGAGTTTTTTCCTGTGGTTGCATATCCAGTTTGATAGGCTCCTTTACTTGAAGAATTTGTATCATCTGTGAGCCAATCATCCTCATATAACATTAGAAATTTTCATGTAGGATTCTTTCAGTTTGATGACCCCAAAAACAAAAAGAGCATCCCCAACATACGACTGCCAGAAATATATATCACTAAATGCTTTCAACCGTGCTGAGGAAGTTACCAAACATCGATCAATCATCTTCGAGAGGGGTTTGGCTGATGCAATGAGGAATAATCCCACCTTATCTCCTATGATAACACGATGGCAATAAACCCAATTCACAAACTAGCCAGAGGTCAATACTAACATACCACTAGTGAAAGACTATTATGCCAATCTAGTAGAGCATCTACAGGAAGCAGTTTATGTCCGTGGCGTGTATATCAATATTAGCCCCAGTGCAATCAATGCATATTTACGTACGATGAATGAACCCCACAGTGACACGTCTCAGGATCTTATCAATCATAGACGTGCACTAGAAAAGTTATTGATGTGGTATGCCCTGATGGAGGGCACTAGAATGTCTCTCTCGTCACCCATTTCATCAATTCATGGTAATTTAGCTGCACTTGAGGGACAACTTGTTGATGACGCGGAGAACCTAACTGACGTGGACGTCCAACATGATAAAGAGGAGTCGCTGGCAATTCCAGCTGGACCAATAACCAGGGCACGGGCAAAAAGACTTAAAGAAGCCATTAACGTCTTGGTGCACGAAATTCAAGAAGATGTCACGCGTGGATGCAAATTCGAGGAGCCCAAGGAAGAGCGCAGAGTAAACATCTTGAGATGGATGGAAGACTTGGGGGCGAAGGAATAAAGAGGGGTGATTAATTCAGTTAATTATTTTTCCTTCAATTTATTTTAATTATTTCTCCTTTAATTTAATTCTCGGCCCAGTCAAAATAAGCCCAGTAGGAGCCCGCAGCCCAACTAGGCTAGGATTTTGACACTATAAATTCATTATGTACCATCAGATTTCAGACAGAGTGTTTTCAATTAAATTCAGGTTTCTTCTCAATTCCCTGAAATTGAGTCTTTCAATTTCTCGTGAGTTTTCTATCCCAAATCGAGTCATTCCGAATTGGTTCGAGTGATTCGTAACGTATCAATCAGAAATCGGTGTGCTGATTGTGGTCGTTTCTTATCGAGTTCAATCTAATCCTACCACGTTGGGTCGGCGTTTTTCGCCCGGTTTGCGTCCCTGGGGTTATCAGATTCGGGTCCGGTTACACCGTCCTATCTGACGCGATCGTTGATCACATCAATTTGGTATCAGAGTCATCTTGTGTCGAATTCTAATTCGATACACGATCCGGAGTATTAAAAAAAAAAAAAAAGCAAAATCCGAGCCGCCGCCGCCGCGCCGCACCAAGGGAAATTACGGTCGAATCCGCCGCCGTTTCAACCGATTCTTAGTTGCAATCGACCCTAGCATCACCGCCGCTGCAAGCCCACCGTCCTCCGCGCCGAATCGCAGCCGAAGGAGGCGCGAATCGACGACAGCAACCGCCGCGAGCCGCGCGATTCGCCTGAAAAAAAAAAAAAAAAACCGCTCCGTCCCGCCGACTTAGCCGCCATCGCCACCGTCAAGGGGGTTGTCCACGCCTAGGCAGCCTCGCCGGACGTTTTCCGCGGACGAACGCCGGCGAAATCAGCGGTTTCGTCACCGCCACCGCCGTCACTCGCGAACCAGAAGAAAAAAAATTATGTTGCGGCCAGGGGTTGAATTGGGCCGGGGCAAAGTTTGGGCTAAGTTGCTGACTGGGCCCAAGTCGGGCAGAAAAAAATCAAAAAAAAAAACTTTTGTTGGGCCGAGGTTATTTGGGCCAAAAAAATTCCGGTTGGGCCGAGGTAAAAGTTGGGCCGAGTGTCAAGTGGGCTGGAAGCAAGATCTGGGCCAGACTACAACTGGGCCAGGCTTGAGCACAAAAAAAAAAAAATCATTGGGCCGAAGGAATTGGGCTGGACCAGAAGCTGTTGCCGGGCTGGACCTTCTGACGTGGTAAGGCCGTGTTTGGTTTCAATAATTCTGCTTTTCTAAGGGCCTGTTTAGCTGCAAATTTTTATTTCTGCTTAAGGGCTATTTGGTTGCAGAATTTTTATTTCTGCTTAAGGGCCTGTTTGGCTGCAGAATTTTTATTTCTACTTAAGGGCCTATTTGGTTACTGAATAAAAAAAAAGAAAAGGGCCAAAAAAAAAAAAAAAGAGGCCAAAAAAAAAAGAAAAAAAAAAAAGGCCAAAAAAAAAAAAAAAAAAAAAAAAGAAGAGGCCAAAAAAAAGAAAAAAAAAAAAGAAGAAGGGCCAAAAAAAAAGAAGGAAAAAGTGATTTCTGTTGTTCATTGATTTTTAATATTATTGAGATTATATTTGGAATATTGAAGATTGAGATAGTTGCTTATCTCATAGTTTTAGGCCATATCCGTCGTACCGAGTGCTTGTATTCTTACGTTTGAATCTTGAGACCATTTTGGAATCACACGAGGAGGGCACGAGAAATTGAGACTAGTGAGGAATAAATTGAGAGTGTGTGATACACGAGTGGAGGTAAGAAACGAGTGCCAGAGAGCCTTTACCTGAGAGAAGCGAGATTGGTGAGGACTTTTATTACTAACAATTACATGCTATTATCATTTTTTGTGTTGTACCGCAGACTTCGTGAGGGCCAGCCAATATTCAGGATAGGGTAACAGTCCTGATGAAACTAAATTCTTATTTGAATCCCTCAGTGATGAGTTGAGAAAGCTCACCAGGAGCATGGAGGGCATGCAGGACCGAATGATAGATGTGCACGATTGTTTAGGGCGAGTAGAAGCGTCCCAAACTGTAACTCTAGAAAGAAACGGCTCGCTGTCCAGACCAGCTGGACGTAGAGGCAGTCCTGTGCCAAGCCGAGCTCGGACTAGGGATAGACAAGGGCATCATGTCAGACCTGTGAGGCCCGATCGATATGATTATGAGGAGGAGTATGGGTCGAACGAGGACGAAGACTGGTACGCATATAACAATGATCCCAAGAGGCATCTTCGGAGGGACTGTGTGGAAGACGAGATACATAAGGGATTAAAGTTACAGCTGCCACCCTTCCAAGGGCGATCTAATCCCGATGCCTATCTCGAGTGGGAAAGGAAGGTAGAATTAATTTTTGACTGTCATCGCTATTCAGAAAGCCAAAAGGTTAAGTTGGCCGTAGTGGAGTTCACAGATTATGCGATCGTATGGTGGGATCAGTTGTGCACTAGCCAAAGGGGCCAGTGCGTACTTGGACAGAGCTGAAGGCAGTCTTGAGAAAGAGGTTTGTACCGAGCCACTACCATCGAGACCTGTATCAACGATTGCAGACATTAACGCAGGGAACTCGGAGTGTGGAAGACTATTATAAGGAGCTCGAGATAGCTATGATCCGAGCAGATGTTGTGGAAGATAGGGAGGCCACTATAGCACGTTTTCTGAGTGGATTGCACCGGGACATAGCTGACGTAGTGGAGTTGCAGCATTACGTAGAGATAGAAGAAATGGTACAAAAGGTGATTAAGGTAGAGAGGCAGCTGAAAAGGAACGGTAGGTTCAAATCCCAACCTAATACCACTAGCAGATCCTTCCCTCGAAGAGAAGATAAGGCACCAATGACGAGTGCCACTCAAGTCAGAACTGCACCTAAAGTGGAGGCACCTAAGGTAACAACCCCTACTCCCTTTGGCTCATCTAGCACACGAAACCGGGATATTTTGTGTTTTAAGTGTCAGGGCAGGGGGCATATTGCTTCGCAGTGTCTCAATAAAAGAGCTATGCTGTTGTCAGAAAATGGGGACATTGTGACTGATGAGGAGTGTGACAGCAGTGAAGAAATGCCACCATTAGAGAAAGTGCCGTTCGACGAGAAAAGGTTGTGCGAAGAGGGGGGAATTAATTTAGTGGTAATGAGAGCACTGAGCGCTCAAGTGAAGGAGAAGATAGATGAGGTTTAAAGAGAGAATATATTCCATGCGCGCTGCTTAATTAATGGTAAGACTTGCAGTTTGATAGTAGATGGAGGAAGCTGTACGAATGTGGCGAGTACGATGTTGGTTGAGAGATTGGTCTTGCTAATGAAGGATCACCCTAGGCCATATAAGTTACAGTGGCTTAATAACAGTGGTGAGGTTAAAGAGACGAAGCAGGTGATAGTGAGCTTCAGGATAGGAACGTATGAGGATCAAATGACGTGTGACGTAATGCCTATGCAGGCTTGTCACGTCCTGCTTGGCAAATCGTGGCGATTTGATCGACAGGTAATATACAACGGATTGACTAATCAGTATTCGTTCTTATTCCATGGAAAGAAGGTCACATTGGTTCCCTTAACTCCAAAGCAAGTATACAAAGACAAGTCGTACATGCAGAGGCAGTTTGAGGTGGAAATCGAGAGGAGGAAGAAAAGAAAGGAGGGGTTAAGAGAGAAAGATCAAAGGAAAGATGAGAGGGGAAAGGAAAAAAAGGAGTGTATGATGGCGACTATGAGGGATGTAAGGTTGGCATTGAGTGCTGATAGGTCCCTTGTGATGTTGATGTATAAAGAAGCCTGTTATATATCTGATGATGTCACATCCTCCCTCCCCTCTGTTATAGTATCTGTTTTGCAGGAATACACTGACGTGTTCCCAGAGGAGGTCCCCAAAGGGTTGCCGCCGGTTCGAGGGATAGAACATCACATAAACTTTATTCCGGGGGCATCCATACCTAACAAGCCAGCGTACCGAACCAACCCCGAAGAAACCCGAGAGATCCAGAGACAAGGGGAGGAGCTGATGAGTAAAGGTTGGGTTCGAGAAAGTATGAGTCCGTGTGTCGTCCCCGTACTGCTTGTGCCGAAGAAAGATGGACAATGGCGCATGTGCGTAGACTGTAGAGCTGTTAATGCTATTACGATAAAGTATCGTCACCCCATACCTCGACTAGATGATTTGCTTGATGAGTTGCATGGTGCTACCATATTCTCTAAAATAGATCTTAAAAGTGGGTACCATCAAATTAGGATGCGTGAGGGGGATGAATGGAAAACAGCCTTTAAAACCAAATTTGGCTTATATGAATAGCTTGTAATGCCATTTGGACTCACTAATGCTCCTAGCACATTTATGCGCTTAATGAATCATGTTATGAGTGCATTCATTGGCAAGTTTGTTGTAGTGTATTTTGATGATATACTGGTCTATAGCGGCACAATGGCCAAGCATGTTGAGCACATACGTAGCGTACTTGATGTTCTACGACGAGAAAAGCTATATACCAATATCAAGAAATGTACCTTTTGTATTAACCACTGTGTCTTCCTAGGATTTGTTGTTGGTGTACAAGGAATACAGGTGGATGAAAGCAAAGTAAAGGCCATACAAGAATGGCTAACTCCGACGACAGTATCCAAAGTAAGAAGTTTCCATGGGTTGGCTAGTTTCTACAGGAGATTTGTTCTGGATTTCAACACCATTGCTGCTCCACTCACTGCCATAATTAAGAAGAATGAGAAGTTCAAGTAGGGAGAAGCCCAACAACGAGCGTTTGACACCTTAAAGAATAGGCTTACACATGCTCCTATACTTTCCTTACTAGATTTTAATAAGGCCTTTGAAATTGAGTGTAATGCTTCTGGTGTAGGTATTGGAGCAGTCCTAATGCAAGACAAGAAGCCCATTGCATACTTCAGTGAGAAACTTAATGGAGCCACGCTGAATTATCCCATATATGACAAGGAGTTATACTCCTTGGTGCGGGCCCTGAAAACATGGCAACATTACTTGAGGCCAAAGGAGTTTGTGATCCACACTGACCACGAATCCCTAAAGCATCTGAAGGGTCAGAGTAAGCTCAGCAAACGGCATGCCAAGTGGGTGTCGTTCATTGACACATTCCCTTACGTCATCAAATACAAAAAAGGTATGGAAAACATAGTTGCTGATGCATTATTCCGTAGGTATAATTTACTGAACACGCTAGGCACAAGGTTACTAGGATTTGAGCACATTAAGGAACTTTACCAAAATGATCCTTACTTCGGTCAAGCCTTTACGCTCACTGAAAAGTGTGCTTATGACAAGTATTTTAGACATGAGGGTTATTTGTTCTATATTAATAGATTGTGTATTCCACGGTGTTCTCTACGAGAATTGCTTATCCGAGAAGCTCATTGTGGAGGACTGATGGGACACTTCGGTGTCACCAAGACTGTGCTAATTTTGCAGGAACACTTCTACTGGCCAGGACTAAAATGGGACGTAGAGCGAGTTGTAGAGAGATGCATACGGTGTAAGGAAGCGAAGTCCCGCAACCAACCCCACGGTATGTATCACCCTTTACCTGTCCTGAGTACCCCTTGGACTGACATATCAATGGACTTTGTTTTGGGGTTACCTAGGTCTAAAAATGGTAGAGATGTCGTCTTTGTGGTTGTCGATAGATTTTCTAAGATGGCTCACTTTATTGCATGCCATAAAACCAGTGACGCATTACATGTAGCTGACTTGTTTTTCAAAGAAGTAGTCCGTCTACATGGTGTACCCAAAACTATAGTGTCCGATCGTGACGTTAAATTTTTGAGTTATTTTTGGAAAACACTATGGGCTAAGTTAGGGACTAAACTACTATTTTCTACAACCTGTCACCCTCAAACCAATGGACAAACTGAAGCTGTTAACCGAACATTCACTACATTACTGCGTGCTGTTATTAGGAAAAATATTAAAAGTTGGGAAGAGAGCTTGCTGCATGTTGAATTTGCTTATAATAGAGCTGTTCATTCTGCTACTAATATGTCTCCATTTGAAATTGTATATGGCTTTAATCCTCTAACACCTTTAGATTTGTTGCCATTGCTTGGCAATGAGCATTTGAGTTTAGAAGGCAAAAAGCGAGCCGAGTATGTCAAGCGAATGCATGAACAGGTCAAGCAAAACATCGAGAAAATGAACAAGCAATACACCCAGCAGGCCAACAAAGGTAGGAAACGGGTAGTGTTTGAACCCGGAGATTGGGTGTGGGTTCATATGCGAAAGGAGAGGTTTCCCAAGCAACGGAAGTCTAAATTGATGCCTCGAGGAGATGGGCCATTCTGAGTCTTGGAGAGACTCAACGACAACGCCTACAGGCTGGAGTTACCAGGTGAGTTCGGAGTCAGTGCAACTTTTAATGTTTCTGACCTGAGTTTATTTGATGTAGGTGATGAACGGGATTCTGAATTAAGGGCAATTCCTTCTCAAGAGGAGGGGAATGACGCGGACGTCCAACATGATAAAGAGGAGTCGCTGGCAATTCCAACTAGACCAATAACCAGGGCACAGGCAAAAAGACTTAAAGAAGCCATTAACGTCTTAGTGCGCGAAATTCAAGAAGATGTCACGCGTGGATGCAAATTCGAGGAGCCCGAGGAAGAGCGCAGAGTAAACATCCTGAGATGGATGGAAGACTTGGGGGCGAAGGAATAAAGAGGGGTGATTAATTCAGTTAATTATTTTTCCTTCAATTTATTTTAATTATTTCTCCTTTAATTTAATTCTGGGCCCAGTCAAAATAAGCCCAGTAGGAGCCCGCAGCCCAACTAGGCTAGGGTTTTAACACTATAAATTCATTATGTACCATCAGATTTCAGACAGAGTGTTTTCAATTAAATTCAAGTTTCTTCTCAATTCCCTGAAATTGAGTCTTTCAATTTATCGTGAGTTTTCTATCCCAAATCGAGTCATTCCGAATTGGTTCGAATGATTCGTAACGTATCAATCAGCAATCGATGTGCTGATTGTGGCTGTTTCTTATCAGGTTCAATCCAATTCTACCACGTTGGGTCGGCGTTCTTCGCCCGGTTCGCGTCCTTGGGGTTATCAGATTCAGGTCCGATTACACCGTCCTATCCGACGCGATCGTTGATCACGTCACCAACCATCGGCAATGAAGAGCATCCACCTCCAAATCAGTTCCAAGCTTAGATGCACCAGTTGGAAGGTAATGTTATAGTTGAGTTGCATGACATGCGTATGCAGATGAACTGAATGAAGCGCCGACAGACGCATGTTATGGGCCAATTACATGATTTCGTGGAATTCATGTCTGCACACCTACCGTTAGCAATGGGACCATATACCTTTTGTGGCCTATACACCAGTCCATCAAGCAAAACTCCTACTCCTTTTCTTAAGGAATTTCTACTTGGTCATACGAACCTGTTCGGTGAGGGAGACACCATGCCGCACGATGGTCAGGATGATAAGCAAGATTAGGAGTGTGCCATAACAAATGTAGTAGATGTAGGATCTAATTGGTTAATGGGTGAGTGGGTATGGCCATGTGCTACCACTTCGCTGACATCCACGTACAACTGTACACCAGTGGGAACATGTAATCCAAGCACGTCAAACATACTACCCAAGTGGGGGCAACTCAGATCCTCATCTGGTTGATATGCCACATCTTTCCATCGCTTCTCAATAGTTGTTCTGGCTTTTGTCCTGCATACTGCCAACCAATCACTCCTGCCCCACCTTATACTAGGAATATCAGTGTTATATACTTGCTCAGACTGTTACAAGATGAAGGGCTTGTTCTTTTGTAAACTCAAGAATGGTTCATCTCCACCTGCTTATACTTTGAGTGCACTTTCTGTCCTCTCATAGGATCCATCCACTAATGCTTAAACAACACTACATGCATATTCGATATGAGCATATAATCAAAACGGATTATATCCTCAAGAACTCCATAAAAATCATACTCTGAGTTGTCATAACACATACTACAGATACAAAACTCATTATTTTGTGTTTGCTTCCCCCATGCATGATGTGTGGTGTGAAATTTAAAACCATTGACGGAAAAGGTGGAGTAAGTGGTAACGCAATTGCAAGTCCCACAAGCCAAGCTACGTAACAGTGGATCCAATATGTTGTTAGATGGGTTGTCAACCTGTTCAGCATTGGTGGATAAGAACTAAATTGGAGTAAAGGCAAATAAAGCAGATAAATGAGATAGAAAAGAAGACTTACATAATTTTTGAATTATTACGCAAATAAGTCTGCAACTATGGCATCGATATCAACATGATCGCCTCCAAAATGTTGTAAAAAAAGCCTATCCCAATAATAATGCATTCACTCGTACCAGTAAGCAATCTACTATCCTAAGTGGGATCTCATTAAAAGAAACAATATGTTATAATCCTCTTACTTATAAAGTCACTCCACCTCTGAACAATTTAGAAGCACATAAGTTATAGCAGCATACCTTTCTTCTGTAGTGAGATATTTCACATCTTGTCCTCTTGATGCATGTTCAGAATAGTTAAATATAGAGAAAGGGGGTTCCCATGTCATTTCTCGGTGGTCTAGTCCACCGAAACGGCACATCTGTGTTAAAATAATGAGATGTAAAAGTGCTTATTTCCTCAACTATATATGCCTCCACAATCAAAGCCTCGACATGGGCCTCATTCTTTACCTTTTTCTTCAAACTATGTAGGAACCTATACAAAATTTGAAGATTAGCCAAGACGTCTTCCCATGAATAGTACCATTTAAATACAGTGTAGCATTAACATACTTCTCAAATAGGTACATCTATCCATATTGGACTGGACCCCCACCCTTTGCTTTATGTGGCAGATGCACTATTAGGTGCTCTTCGGAATCAAAAAATGACGGGGGAAAAATCTTTTCTAAATTGCACATTATACTTGCAACCCCACCCTCCATCTTCATTACCCACTCTGTATAAAAGACTGGCATACAAAGTTGTTGAAATAGTAAGCTAACTTTTACCAAGGCACCCCACACAAACTTAGACAACAAATTCTTTAATGATATGGGCATCAGCCTCTCCATAAAAACATGAAAGTCATGAGATTTAAGGCCATGTAATTTCAACTCAATCATATCGACACATCGGCCAATGTTGACAGCATACTCATTTGGGAATTTTAGACTCCTCAACCAATGACAAAACTTCATTTTTTTGCTCTTGTGAAAGGGTGTACACAATTTTCAACTTTGGACCCACACTGTTAATTAGGATTGAAATCTTAGGATGGTCACATATAATACCCATGTCTTATCGAGCATTAGATTGTCCTTCGATTTGCCGTTGACATCCATAATTGTATTAATAATGTTATCAAAAACATTCTTCTCTACATGCATAACATCTAAATTATGCAATAGTATGTTTGTGGGCTAGTATGGTAAATTCCAAAATATACTTCTTTTAGTCCACTTGTGATTAGTCTCTAATCCTGGGCATCAACCATGTGGATCATCCACCACCCATGGTAGGTTCTTCACACGCTCTCATAACTGGTCATCCGTTTCTCTCCCTAGCACAATGTGTGTCTCAACTCAGCCTCTAGTAAAATGCTTCCTATTCTTCCGGTAGGGATGATTGGATGGTAAGAATTGGCGATGACAGTCGAAGTAACTACCTTCCTACCATGGCGTAGGTAAAAAGTTCTGCTCAAATCAAGACAAATTGGACATCCTATCACTTCGGCTGCACTCTACCCAGACAACATGTAATAAGCAGGCAAGTCATTAATTATCCAAATGAAAGCAGCATGTTGAAATATTCTTTCTGATGCGCATCGAATGTGACTACACCCACCTCCACAATTGTAGTAATTCGTCTATAAGTGGTTGCATATATACATCTATAAGTTTCTTTGGATTGGATGGACCTGGAATCACCATTGTTAAAAACATGTATGGATGCTTCATGCACATTCTTGATGGCAAGTTATACGGTGTCATGATAATAAGCTAGCACAAATGTCTTTCTATATGACCCATGCGGGGCAAATCCATCAACAAATAAACCCAACCATATGTTATGAAGATTCGTTGCAAAATCAAGATAGATCCTGTCAAAGTGCTTCCATGTCTTAGCGTCGGAAGGATTACACATGCAACCACTTGATGTCTTGTGAGCAGCATGTCAAGTCATATACTCAACGGTCATTTGTGACATATACAACCTTTATAGCCTTGGAATAAGAGGTAAGTAGATCAAACACCTATGTGGAATTCGCTTTCCAGCTGATAAAGGTGTCCTTCCACTTTGAACTTCGATTCTCCACAGAATTTGCAATACTCCAACTAATCATCATCTTTCTAGTACAACATCTAGTCAGATTTTCAACAATCAATTCTTACTATAGGAAGACCCAACTCTCGTATCAGCCTTTTAGTACTGTAAAAATTAAGAGACATTTGATGATCACTTGGGAGCATCTTACCAATCAATTTACAAATATCATCGTAACAATTTTGGAACATATTGTGGTCCTCTTTAATATTCACTATTCGGGCAACTACAGACAACTGTATGAAATTTTCACAACCACTATACAATGGTTAGTCCGCCCCATGTAGCACATCAAAAAATATGTCCCTATCCACCCCGTCGACATCCTTTGCACTGAATCTCGTACATTCACAAAATTAGGTATTTAATGGCTCAAGGTAACTCTACTGCTTTCCTACCCCAGAAGAAGGCCAACCAGGCCAACATTTACGGGCCTACTAAAACACCCAAATGCATCATATACCATACAATACTCCTAACTAAAGTTTTGTGTTATTCCAACATCCTCTAATGTCGAGAGGGTTCGTATAGTACTCCCTTTTATATTTGGCACTGCATCGCGATATTAAGCTTCACCATGATTTATCCAATTATAATAATTTTGAACAAATCCCTTTCTGATTAAGTGAACCTTAACTTCATTAGGTTCAAGAAATTTTATATTCTTACAACGAGAGTATGGAAATCTAATTTTAGCATCGTCCATATGCTCGTATTGTTGCATTGTCCATTCAACAAATTCATTAACCCCATTTTCAAATTGTGGTGTCAACTCTTCACGCCCAAGCAAGTTTTTATTATGCATCCATGATTTAATATTGCGTAACATTTTACTGAAGGATAAAAACAATAGATTTTGGATTTCCATAACAAACTCAATCCCAATTACACATTCAATAAAAATATAGAAGTCACCTAACAAATTTCATTCTCAATCCAAACATGACATATTGAGTTTGGATTTTCCACTCATATAAGTTTGCAATAAAGTTAAAAGCACAATTCATTATTGCTATCCCAAACAATACATACATACATACATACATACATATATATATATATATACCAATAATATTACAAAATATGAAATTTACTAATATTATTTTATAGAAATTATGAAGCAGGTATAAAGAATCAACATCAACACTTTTTGTTTACAAATAATATTTTTTCCATCTTCTTCATTCAACACGTGGACAAAATTGCTTGCAAAAAGAGTATAACTCTACAAAAATAACATAAACATATATATACATGGTATTAATCTAGTAAAATGCTAATGAAATCAATAATCCATGGTATTGTATCATAAATCTACTAGCTCACCTAAACTTGATACCTTTCCCGCGCTTAAAGTGTGAATAAATCCTTAATTTCAATCTCAATTGAATGTAGAAATGATAAGGATTGTATGATTATATGTCACATTTTGGAACGGCAACATCCATTGGAAAGAATCGTGCCAAAGCCATCCCAAAATTGGGACGGATTGTTTCATAATTTTTTTGGGACGGCTTTGAGACGAATTTGGAAACTTCAGGGTTAAACCGTCCAAAAGTCATTTCTATTTGGGATGGCTTTGTCACAACATTGCTATATATAAAATTTATCATTTCTAAAATGGCTTTGAGACAAATTTAGTACATACTTAAATATGTCCTCCCTAATTTGGGACAGATTTGGACCGTCTCAAATTTGTAATCTCAATTTACCCACTTTTTAGTAGTGGATGATGAGGAATCCCAGCCGTAGCATGTTGTTGGCGTCTTCTACTTTGGTTTAAGGGGTCCACTTTAGCAACTTGTTTGTTTTTAGTTTGTGTCGTGTGATGGGCATTTGGTAGCTACAATAAGGATATCTAAATGGCAAAGATTATTGCATTATAGGATAATCACAAAATGTAGCCTTCATATTCCCATCCTATGACTCGCTAAGGGGGGGAAAAACTTCTATTATAACCACTAGATTTTTTTTTATTTGGTCCATTATCAACATTAAACTCTCTCCAGCACACCCCCAAGATCAAACCTTCAAATCTAACAGCGAATTCTTGAAGCCTGGTTGGCTTGTTCTTCAATTTTAATTCTAACATGGATTTGTTGTACTTTTAGTTAAGTGTCTATAATATAGCAACTATTCTATAGAAGGCAACAAAGTCCATGTAAAATTTTAGCAGACTTGGCATCTGTTGTACCTGCTGTTGCTAATTAATACAGGTTGGAAGCCCGTATGGATCTTGCTACGGTTCATATTATGCCCTCTCAAAAGAGGAGTTATATTTGGACAATCGTTCAAAATGGGTTCCTAAATTTTATGATCATGGGAACGTAGGATTCCATTACAATATGTGGTAATTTTTGACAATCTAAAAACAAGATACCAATTTCGTATGAAATTAACGAATTTAAGTTAAATTTTAGTTTGTTCGAATTGAAATTAAATCAAACTTAATTAACTCAAAAAATTAATAGGCCAAATTGGATTGACGACTTGCATAAAATATGCTTATGTTTCAATTTGCCCTGCTATCCATTGTTCTATTTAATTGCTGCCTCTAAATTATAATTTTTGACATGGCATGAAAGTATAATATAAACTTAACAAAATTAATGAATTTAGATCAAAGTTGAGTTAAAATTAATTAAAAATTGATTGACTTGAAAAATCTACATAGTCAAGCTCAAATTGACAACTTGTCTAAAATATTCGTATCTCAATCTAACTAGACAATGTGTCATCTAACCTAATTGCCATCTAATTACATGTAAGATTTAAGAGTACATCCCCTTCTGACATAAATAGCAATTGTAGTCTTGATAGTGTATTTAGAAGAATGGTGTTAAATTATTATTTCGATCGTTGCTAAGTTGCGTAACATACTGATATATTCATGGGCTCCAATAAGGAAAAGTGAAATGTTAGGTGAGGGGGGGGGGGGGGAGGCTCAATTATAAATTTTGATTAGATCTTGTAAGGTCAGAAGGAGAAGCTCAGTCAAATTAAGAACATCACCTATGAATAACGTCTGTTAAACTTAGAGTGGAGTTCAAAGAAATCGGAGAGAACCATCCACCGGTCTGTACGTGCACATGTATATAAATGGATTTGATACCATGTATTAACCCAAAATTTTAAAACTGTAAGTCATGAGTCAAAGATCTTTTTATATACAAGTCACTTTTTATTTCTTCTTTCAACATAAAATTTTATTTTTTTAATTTATATTTATTTTCCAACATGAAAAGACCTGACATAGGGATTGCATATTGTCCTTGTACATATAACGTTTAAGTGTGGTAACAAAACTTTAACAATGTAATATTTTGTGTTCGAATTTAAATTTTTTGCCTGAACGTAAGACTGATTAAGTAGTTGTTGATTGTCTTATATAGTGTAATATTATTTATAATTTTACATAATAATATACATATCACTTACATTAAAAGAGAAACATTGCAGAAACAACTGCAAGTAATTTTTTTATTATAAATTTAAAAATGTTGTCCTCCAAACTCACGTGGAATTAACAAACTATATTTGGAGGACATATGACGCATCAAACCACGATATTGTACACAATTTGAGAATTTCTGCATATAGCATTGATTATGTTGCCACATGTCAATGAATGGATCAAACCCATCTCACAAAATTTCTTCCCTGGATTTCTGCACTATCTTTCCCTGCGTTTTTGGTCATTCGTCTCCTGATTTCCTCATACTCCGGCAACTGATCCCAACAACCAGAAAAACCAGAAATCCCAAATTGTTGCCCTATGGGCTCATGAGCTTAAGACAGCTAGTATACTAAACTACAACACGGTTTCCTCTCATCTAAAGAAATCAGACCATTCTTTGTCCTCCTTAATCCTCTCTAAAACCCCATCAATAGCAATATCAAAAGCATCCTTATAATTTCTTGATTCTCCATTTGGCAGCCCATAAATTATCCTCGGAATAGTCTCAATAACCCTTTCTCTCTTCCTTCTAATCTCCTCTTTGCTGTAACTCATCAAAACTTGCTTTACGGAAGCCGTCCCGTTTCTTACTGCCTCATGGTCTATGTAGACCGAGTAGCTCTCTGGCTCACCAGGCAAGAACCCTTCGTACTGATCGTAAGCCGTCCTCTTCCAGAAAAAAACCGGCACCGAACCGGCCACCATGCAGTCAAAAACCGACCGCCGGGTGAAACTGTCCCCCCTCGGCTGCAAGCAGAACTCGGACCCCAACAGGGCTTTCAGTATCACCGACGAGTCGGTGGAACACTGGGCCACGGCACAGTCCACGACCCTGCAAGAACCCGGTTCGTTGTAACAATAACTCAGCAGAAGCCCTCGGAAATCGTTGCTGACCCAGCCACGTGTCGCTCCGATGAAAGTGAAGAGGCTGGAGCGATTGTAGCTCCGCACGAAGTTCTGCCATTCTTTGAGGTTGTCTTTTGTTTTGGGGTGGAATCCGGTGGGGTAAGGCACACTTATATCGTGATCGTCCCCCGGGGCTTTCTCTATGATGAACCGGTTTACTTTCTGCATCTCCGGCATGTTCAGAAAGGTGGAGCCCCAGATTTTTCCGGGGTCCGTCAGCCGTCGGAAATCCCAAGTGATTCTGCCGATCGTCATGAAATGATCCGAACCGTTGGATTTCTTCCAGTACTTCTGTTTCGTCAGCCACTGCAGCATCATCTTGCAGTGCCGGTCGCGTTTGGAAGTGTCGTTCATCCATAAGTACTTCCCCACCGCGAGTCCAGCGTAAAAGGGAATATAGAATGCCGCAGCCGATTCGGGTTCCAGGGTTCTGCACTTATGCTTCATAATACGCTGGTGAAATATTAACTCCAAGCTGAATTGGTTGGTTCGGTACCACGATTTATAGAGATTCTCCGACAAGACGCGGCGGAGCTCGGTGGCAGGCCCTCCGAAGCCGTAGTTGGTGGCGATTCCGCATTTCCAGTTCCACGGGTTCAAACCTGTGCAATTGTACAGCAACAAGTCTTTGTTGAACATGGAAGGAAGGTCGTAGACGTATACTCTGCCGGAGGGACATTCTTGGGAAGGAGAAAGCGGAGTGAGCTCGCCTTGAGTGACGTTGGACACAACGGCGTCTTGTGAGGGGACTTGGAAGGCGGCAGAGGCGGCGGTGGTCCGGTCTGGGAAACAAGGCGGCGAATTCCGAGTGACGGAAATGACGAGTAGTTGAATCAAGAGGAAAGCGAGGAAAAGCCAGAAACGAGGGCGTGAAGAAATTTGGGTCTGCACTGAATTCAGAGTGGTGTGGACGAAATTGAAAGTTTTGGGTGGTTTCCTGTGAGTTTGGATCTCCGGCGAGTGTGCGGGAAGCATAATTGGGCGGAATATTGCCTGATCTGGCGATGCGAGGAAAGACTGGAAATCTTACCGAAGGCTCATTACAGGGGAAGTGTTTACAAGGGCTTAAGATTGAGATGACACCGACAGCCGACAACGTGGGGTGTACGTGTCAGTTCAATTACCTGTTTATTAGTGGGAGAATTGAATTGTGACCAGGGAAATGGTGCGGACGGTTTCGTGGATAGGACCTGATTGGAAGAAAATTCGTGTTTAAGATGGAATTTACATTTGCTTCGGCTTAATTTGGGGGAACGAATGATGTAATGATGTAATAAGAATGGCCAGAGTAAATCACGCATTCGCTGTAGTCTCAAAATCTCCTGGGACAACGTTGTCTGCGTCATCGCAAAGATTTGTGGGCCTCAAATATTGATTTTAATTAAATTTTGCATTCTCAGCATTTTGGCTTTGTTCAGAATTCATTTTCAACATTTAATTTACCATTAAACAAATGCTATTCAATGTAGTATTAAATAAAATTTTTATTTAAATTAAAATTAAAATTTTTTTTCTCTAACTAATTAATTATTATTTTATTATTACGCTTATTGTTAATTAAATTAATGCCTATATATACAGACATATACTCATATTTATGTCTTACAAATTAACATTATTTTTATATACTATCACATTATTCAATTATTATTATATATTTTATATATATATATATATATTTAAATAAATAAAAAATTTTAAAATATCAAAATAATAATATTAAACGTACTCGTCTTAACACAAATCATATCCTACGCCACATTTCACCGAAACCTCACTTCAAAACATAGCCTTTGAATCAACTATTATTCTATATTATTTTATTGACTGATGTATTTTTTATTTAGTTTTTATATATGCCCGGCTACCTTTGTTTCACATACTTAAACCTCCGTACCATTATATCAAATTTTACATTTTAAATATAGAATTAAGAAAGTATAATTGACTTCATTGTTATATGCCTTTCCCCCTTCATAGTCCAACTCTGAAATTAATAATAAACTAGCAAATGAATTTTATTTTCTTATCTATAATTTGCTTGTCTTCCAAATTATAGTTAATCATTTTAATAAGTAACAATAATATTGCTCTATTTTTTAATAACACAAAAGGATGTATCAAAAGTAAAAATGTGAATTTTCTCTATTATCATGTTTATATATTTTCAATAGTCACAACTCAGAATAACCATCTTTGCTTTCACATGTGCCTTCAAAAACAATATTTCCTTGGTAATTTTTACTATTTTGTCTATTGAAACGGTACTTCATCATTATTAATTATTTATATCCTGATATGTTCTGCATATATATTTTCTATTCTTACAATAGTTACACTCCAAAAGAAGACAACGTAACAATTTTGGTGAACCTCAAAGTCTAAGTGATAAGATAAGGTGGTCCGTTGGGTGTTTCGGTTGGAGCGTGACATGTGCCTTGACTAAATACTAGAGATATTTTGCTGATTTACATATTGATTTTGGTCTAACAAATTAATCTTCCATCAGCAATAAATAAATAAATAAATCTTACATTTAGTAAAATTGTATCATACAAGAATAACATTTTTTTCGGATTAAATTTTATATACTACATTTTCCTTTTCTATTTTCCAGTTTTTATTCTAATATCTTTACAATTGTTAGATATGAAGGATTCTAGATTTGTATGCAAAAAAATCCTCTAAAATTCTTGATCTACTAAATATTTTAAATCTGTTTGGAATTTTGTTCTCCATTGTCACATTCCCATAAATAATAGATAATTCAGTTATTATCTTTTTTATATATATTCATTAACTTACTTTGAGTTTGACGATAATAAAATTCAACATTCAAGGGTCCAAATTAATTTAACCAGAGATTTATTTTAAGATAAAATTTGAAAGAAATTATCATTCTCTCCATTTTACTTTTTTAACTAAATTTTCTTGCTGCTAATGATATTGAATCTTACACGAGAATCAGAATAGTTACATTTAATTTTTACTCAGGGTTTACCTCTTTTCAGCCATGTACGTCACTTTTTTCCTAACCGATATTTGCTTTAATCAAAAAAGCACAAGAAACCAGCCGACCATAAAGTAGGGATTGGATGCAATGATTAAGGCGACAACACAGGTTTTTGTTTCTTTGCGTCGCGCAATTCACGGGAACGAGATGTAAGACGTTGGGCGTTGCACCCATACGTGTCACATTTCCATTGGAATCCTAAAAGTTTTGACGGTCAATAAATGCAAGATAAGGACTTAAATGCAGGGTCCGCCTCAGGGGTGTTTAAATTGTGACATCGGCCATCTACTAAGCCCAAAATTTATGTAAATCGGCTTTCTAAGTAATAAATCCACACCACTACAAAATGCGCAAGCCTCATGTAAAAATTAAGTTTTAATTACATAATAATTCAATTACAAGAGTATATTATTGTAAATATATAACAAATTGTAAAAATTAATTAACAAATATCCGGTACCCTTGGCCCACACACATATGATGTACTCAATGTGTCACTTTTGGCATCCACCCAAGGTTACTTTTGTAACATAACGTTGAATTCCTGTAACTTCCTTATGTTTTATATATTTTATTTTTGATTTATTCCTTTTAATTTTTATTTACGTCATTGCCTTCCCTCAATTTTAACTTATTATTTTCGACACTTCTCTTTCAAATTTAATTTATTCTATTTATACTTTTTTGATTTTTTTTCTCTTGTTCTATAATTAATTTAAAATTTATGTTTAAACAGTATTATTAATTAATTAATATAATTGTACATGTGTATTAGAGTGCGCCTCTAATTACTAGCAGCATATGTTACGGATATAAACTTCGTTTCGGTTGCGCGACGGTAATTTACTATACTATTCTTACTTATCCATATGTTTGGTTTCATTTTTTTCACTAAAAATTACACACCTAATTATTACATTTTTTAAATTTCTTTCTTTCTCTTTTTTACTTTTATACAATTTTTTTAAAAAAATAAATTCAAAAACACATACTCAAAAATCAAAACAAACATAGCCTATATGTTTCTTCTTACTTTTTTCTTATTTTTTTTATTTCATTCTGTTCCTTTAATTTTAACTTATTGCATAGTTTTTTTTTATCTCTTTCTCAAATTTCATTTATTCTATTTATCTTTTTCTTTTAAGTTTCTTTCTTTTTATTTTATTTAATTTATTAATAATATAAAATTTATATTTAAAAATACTGTTAATTCATTTATGTAATTATTAACATGCATTGAGTATAGCTTTAATCACTAATATAAATAAAATAAAAATAAAATAAAATAATTTTTAGAAAAGAAGCTAGATTATAATGTAAATTAATTATTATATATAAATTTAAATGCACACTGTGTATGACATTATTAGTACTATATTAATTATGAACATGAATATAACTCCATTAAGTAAATTTTTAAAACAAGATGGTCAAATTATTTATACAAAAAGATACACTCCTATCAGTTTTTTCATTAAATTTAAATTATTCTCTATTTTATTTATATGCAAATATTTAAAATTCATTCATTTTATTTGTTTACAATCAAATCTTTATCAATATATACACTTTCACATTCACATTTATATATTTATATAATAAAAATTAAAATCTATATACAACCATATGATTCAATGACTATTATACACTATATGTATAACTATACAAATTCAAAAAAATCGAAAATTGACAACTAAATATAATTTTCATCCAAACAAATTCATCCTTTGACATAATCTTCAACCAAACATATATTACTTTTTAATATTTCTAGATTACAAATATATCATGGCCCCATTTCGAGAGCAGACTGGATATTAAAGCTCAACATTAGGGTTCCATGAAACATTTCTCAACCATAAAAACAATTGTCATCCAATAAGGTGTTTGTTACATCATCATAGTGGAGAAAAAGCAAAAAAAAATTAATTACATCTACGAATTCTTAGTTGACAAAATAAAATGATAACCAAAAGTTCATTTTCTTCTATCTCAACACTCTATCAACCCCAAATGTCCTCTTCTCCATTGACAACATTTGCAAAAAGAGATTTTTAAAATTAGTGAGTGACTAATTGTCCAGTAAGCGAGTCTTCCTACTACTTTTTTGGATGTGAGCATATCAACCTTTCATGTAAAACATTTTTCAAAAATTTTAAAACCACAGTGAATATTTCAAAGTATTACAGTAGAACCATTTACTTTCGCCCTTTCGTTTACATTGCTTATGAGTTCCGGACATCTTGTATTTCAATTCACTGATCAGGCCTTAATTTATAACCCCAGATAAAAAGGTCATGTAGTTCAATTTAAACCTTAATTTTGATAGTCACGTGACTCAATTTACAATCCTAATTAAGAAGTTATTTAGCTCAATCTATAACCTCGATTTAGAAAGTCACATGCAACTTCACTAGATATTTCAATCTATAACTCCAATCGAGAGAGTCACTTGATCGCCTTTATACCTGCTTAAGGGTCGAAACTAGTTCCTTTACACTAGTATTTATTACCAAGGCATGAGGAATTTATTTTTGATCAAAATTCATCACATGTAAAACATTCAATTGGAGTTTCATCTAAAGTAGATATATAAGCCATCTCGCATTCACAATTCTCATTGAAATGAAGTCTAAAATTTTGTGTATTTAAGCATGCTAAAGTTTCTTTTATAAAATAGGAAATTTTGTAAGTCCATGAAAAATTATTTACAATTTGCAATATAAACATGCTGGCATGATGCAATTTGAAAATTTTGGGAAGCAGTCGTAAAAATTCACAAGGTAACCCGTTTGTTTGATGTTAGTTTTGTTCGTTCGTTTGCTTATCGGTTATTGGTCTCTAGGTTCCTACGCAATAAAATAATTTTCATTTAATTCCAAATTTATTGAATTAAACATCATATCCTTTCTCTAAGTGCATAATAAAATCTAAGAAACACCAATTGGTTCTTCCTTACTGATTTTCATGTTATGAAGTTTTGCATATTCGAGTTGGGTGGACAGTGTTTTATGTAAGTATGAGGTGGACACATGTGGGTGCACGATTATTGTGAATGTGAAATAGGTGGAAGAGTCATAAAAACAAGTCCTAGATCGACCTTAAGCACTATCTAATCAATTTAGATAGCCTCAAGATTGCTCGCAATTGGTTTAAATCGATCGGGTGGCACAACGATTGTTTGTAGGGGATTCTGGAATTATGATCTAGAGCCTTAAGATCGATCCTTTTCAATTGCATTGCGTGGATCGAATGGGGTTGATTAGGTGGGGCTAGGGTGGTTGATTCGTCAAGTGAAGGTATTACGATCGACCACTCATGATTGATCTTGATTAATCGCTCTCTCTTAGATCGACAATAATTCAATCTGCTGCCTACTAGAAAATCGATTCGGAGGCCACTAGAATTACGATTGTGGGCTACAATCAATCCATGTTGATCGTGCCATCAAGATCGACCAAAATAGATCCACGTAATCGACTTGGGAAAATTGACCAACTTGACTTTTTACATATTTTTGGGCATTCTAATGGTCCAAATACTAGTTTTTAAAGCTATAATAAATGTAAATAACTATAATTATCATATTTACACATATAGTTAGCATGGTTTGATGAAGTAATAGGAAAAAGGGTTCAACAAACAAGAGGCAATGGTGGTGCACGTATGGTTCAACTCTGCAAAGTCCATATTGTTTTCCTCTATGCATATGCACTTATATATGGGTTTATACGGGTTTTTACATACATGTTCGTGTAAGTTCACCTATGTGTGTGAAATGTCCATAAACAAGTGCCTATGATGCAGGAGTTCTAATATCTTACACAGTCTCATTGAAATTCAAAAGCTCAATTTTGAGATTTACATCAAAGTAGAACAAGAATTCTTGGCCGGCTAGGAGGGTGAGTAGGGGTGGAAGAATTGTGATTAATGACCTCCACTAGTCCATTCATACCCAGGCTAAGGTTGGGGTAAGCATCTTGTCTACTTATGGTATTAATTTCCCTGCAATATTCCTCGCCCAAATCAATCATACCATATTTTTCCTAAATCAGCCCCAATTAATCCCTTCCTTTAACAATGGTATGGTTTGCTATTCTAAACATACTGTGGTCTTCCTTTTTTTCAACACAAGGCAGCAATAATGATAATAATAAATACGAAAATAAATAAACAGATGAATAATTTTATTTGTTTCCTTCACAAAAAGGACCGGCGATTGCGAAGTATGTTTCTCCCATAAAAGGCTTAACGCACTTTTATGCATGCCACTCTAGTCTTTATTCTATTTTGCCTAAGAATTTCGCCTACTAGAGAGTTGTGCAGCTATTCATGTTTTTTTAAAATTGATTTGCTATGTCTGGATTTCTATTATCTTTAATTTTCATTTGACGAAAATATAGATACTTTATACGTACCATTTATTAAGAATCGTTTTTCTCTTTATTTTTTCTGTTTTTATTACACAATTACTAAATTTTTACATTTAACCCACATTAACATAATTTTCTATCCTAACAAAAATTTAAATGCAAACATAGCGTTAGATTTTGGCTTTAATAATAAACTATAAAAGTCGTAGTTACTAATGACGGGTGTAGATGTTAATAAATTGAGCTTATGTAGCAATTCAAACTTAATAATTACTCGAATTCTGTTTGTCTCAATTTTGTAAAACTCAAAGTCAATCCAAAACTTAGGTCAAATAGTGTGCGATTGAATTTTTAAAAATTGTTAAAGTTTGAATATGATTAAAGTCAGAAACATTTTTGAGTCTAATCAAATTTAAATCAATTAATTTAGTTTATTAACACCCTAAAATTAATGGGCCAATTAATTTAATACAAAGTGTTTCTCAGAATATATTCCCGTTGTGTATAATTTGGGACAACTATTGCTCAATTATGAAATGGAGCAGATGGACACACATGCAACTTTTTAAATTTTTTCTACTTTAAAATTTTCAATTCCATGGCATTGTCCAACTTCTAGACGTGCCGTTTTTTACTTTTCAATGCTTAATGGTGGGAGTTCCATGTTGTCAACATCTAAAAATTTGTAAACCAAGCAATAACAATAAATTATTATAAAATTTAAAAAAAATGAAAGATTGCTAGCATGTTGGCTAAACATTAACATATTATAAATAATATGAATATACATAAAGAATCCTAACTTGTCAAGTTTTCTATAATAATTACATAATTAAATAAGGCTTTTAAAATACTTAAAGCTATCATACCGTTACTATTGGAGAATTCTTCAAATTTTGAGAATCAAATGGATAAGGATTGAGAAGAGTCCAAGCTTATCTAATTCTGTTATTTCAAATAGTTGGCAACAAACTCATAACAATAGGAAGAAATTAACCTATATAGATACTGGTCAATAAGAAATTAATATTATTAAGAAAATAAAGTTAAAAAGTCTTAATAGACTTAAAAAGACACAAATAAAAATAGATAAGAGTCCAACAGTGTTACGTTAGGTTGTTGGTGACTTTCTTGGGCTAATAGAGATGAATTTGCCTAGCTTTTTTTATGCTGGAACCCAATTGCACAAGGACTTCTTGATAATGATCTATAAATAAGAGGCTACTAATATTTAAATGAATAAAGTAGAGAACAATTATGAAGATTGAGTGAAAAGAGTCCAAAGTTCTCCAATAAGTAATAATGTTATATTGCGTTGATTTATAAGAGTAAGGAGTGTGAGAAAACAAAATCTCGAGGGAAGCTTACTATAATGAAAAGTTGATCCTAAAAAAACTCTAGGTATACACTATTAAGATAGTGTGTTGTTAACAAATCGGGAACCTTGAGAATGGGATAGTGAGGCGAGCGAGAGATTTTGTAGTTTATCTCTTTACTTCTATTTACTTAGTGAAACATTTTATTAGGCAAAGCCCCACAAATGTAAGAGTGATTGCTTTAAATTACATTAACAATTTCGTGCTTCATTTATTTTTTACTACGTGTTGTATATGTATGTTCCCAATACGCTTTACAACTTACATTATTTTAATCCAATCTAACAAGTAGTATCGGAGCATAATTCATCAGATTTGCTTAGTGTGCAAGCGAGTGAGATCCAAAATGGTTGAAAATAAGTACTAAGGAAAAAATTTTCATGACAAGACCTCTACTCATTGATGGAACCAAATACCCATATTAGAAGGTATGAATGAAGGTATTCATCAAATCCCAAAATGAAAAGGCATGACATGCAAATGAACATGATTAGAATCTACCCATTGTCATAACTAATGAAAGACTTGATATACTAAAGAATGTGAAGACTTAGACAACTAAAGAAGAAATGGCAGTACTAGGTAGTTTACAAGCAATTAATGCTATATTTACAGGTGTAGATGGATAGAAATTCAAGCTCATATCAATGTATGAGATGGCTAAATAAGCATGAGACATCTTGCAAAATGTTCATGAAAGAACTGGCATTGTCAAATCCTCAAAGTTTCAAATGTTGGCAACACAATTCAAAATATTGAGGATGTGTTAGAATGAAACCATAGTGAAATTCAATAGCAAGTTAAGACACATGGCCAATTAAGCTTATCAATTAGACAAGAAGTATTTAAAGGTAAAACTTGTCAGAAAAATCTTGAGATCCCTACTTGAAAGATTCACTCATAAAGTGGCTGTGATTGAGGAAATTAGAAATTTGGACATCCTGTGCTTGGACAAACTTATGGGTTCACTTTAGACATATGAAATGAATGTAAATGTTGCTAAGAAGGAGAAGGAAATTGTCTTTTGTGGTGAAAAGTAAAGTGAAGAAGCAAGTGATGATTATTACTGTAATAGTGATGATAGCATAGCTTACTTGACAAAGAAGTTGAAGAAATTATTGAGCAAAAAGAAGTCAAACTTCGAGAACTCAGGTAAATCTTCTAAAACACCCACTATACATCAAAAGAAGAAATTCAAAAGATGAGAAAGGAAAACCTAAAAAGAAAGGCGTACAATGTTATGAGTACAAGGGCTTTGGTTACATTCGAGCAAAATGTGCCAATACATTTAAGAAGCAAAGCAAGTCTATGAACTTAACTTGGAGTGATGATGGATCCAAGAATTTTGATGATAAAGCTAATCACACAAGTAATTAAGTAGCTTTCAATTAAGTTCAAAACAAAATGATGTTGTGACTTATGTTGCAACATCAAATGAAGACAATAGTGACGTTGATGATAAACTATACTCCACTTACTAATTGGCTTATGATAAGTTGATAGCCTTACAAATTGAAAACCATGCATCAAAAGAAGAGGTCAAATCTCTTAAGGAACTTAGTGCTTGTTTAAATGATTAGTGTTCAAAATTGAGGTTTGAGTGTAAAAAGCTAGATGAACAATATTGTAAGGCTAATTCAATCTTAAAAAAATTAAATATGGGGAAAGACAAATTGGAAGATGTATTGTTAATAGGGAAATCAGCATTAGACAATATAGGAATTAGCTACACACAAATTTTAGCAACTGGAACCTCAAAAAAAAAGAAGGAGATCAAGTTTGTCAAGAAAACTATTCTAGTTGTTGAGCACACCATTTCCAATAATAGGAAGACAACAATGCATCAATCGAATAAGAGGAAATAGTAGAAAGGTAATAATCTTTGCAATTTTTGCAGAAAAGCATGACACTAGATCAATTGGCGTTTCCCCCTGCTAAGACACACGTTGTATTGAGGACAAGTTGACAACTTTGTTGACGACACTTGGAGCAACAACAAGCTAGTTATGAGAGTTTGGGTTTGAAAGTTCGAAATAAAGAGCCTTGTATCCTATACTTTACTGAGAGCTTATTCAAAAGATACTTGTTATTTTGATAGCGGATGTTCCAAACATATGATAGTTGACAAGGAATATCTATCTAATTACAAAACATCTCAAGTAGACACATAACATTTAGAGATGGTTAGAAATATCTGTGATCAGCAAGGGAACTCCCAACATTGAAAGAATTCCAAGATTGAGAAGTGTCCCACATTGATGGACTTAAAGCAAACTTATTGGGCATCAATCAACTTTGTGATCAAGACCTGTTCATGAAATTCACTAAAGATCAATTCCATATATATAACAAAGATAATTGTTGCATACTTGTTGGCAACAGGTTAGATGACAACTGCTGTAGCACAACTTGTCTAAAATCAAGTGTTGAGGAGAGTGAAAAATGGCATACGAGGTAAGGATACATCAACTATCAAGACTTGTTGAAGCTTTCAAAGATATGAGTTGTTTGAGGATTATCAACATTGTCAAAAACAACATCAAATGTTTTTTAACCTTCTTAATTAGGAAAGTAATGTAGATCATCACACAACGCATCTCAAAAGTTGAGTACTTTAAGAATTTTAAAGTTGCTTCACACGGACTTTATGAGAGCAACAAAAGTTGCTAGTATTAGAGGCAAAAGTTATATATTCGTTTATGTTGATGATTATTCACATTTTTTGTATGAGGAAATTTTGAAGGAGAAATCAAAGACCTTTGAAACCTTTAAGAAACTAAGCATTTAGTTGGAAAATGAACAAAGAAAAGTTGTTGGAGGAATCATGATGATTCAAACAAACTATAGTAAGGAGTTTGAAAACTTGCATTTTGATGACTACTATTCCCCCAAGACGCCACAAAAAAATAGAGTGGTAGAACGTAGGAATCGCATACTTTCAGGAGATGCCATGTGTTATGCTTAATACAAAGAAGATGAAGGGAAAATGGTGGGCTGTAGCAATCAACACAATTTGTTACATAATAAAAAAGGTATACGTTTGCAACATTTTATTGAAAACACCATATGAAATTTTGAAAGGTAAAGGCCTAATGTATCTTACTTTCATACTTTTGGGTGTAAGGGTTACATTTTATAGGATAGAGATAATTTTAGAAAATTCTCTAACAAAAGTGATCAAGAATTTTTCTTAGAATACTCAAATTTAAGCAAGGTGTATAGGGTGTATACCTGAAAGGCTATGAAAGTCATGGAAACTATAAATGAGGTGATAGATAAAGCTAATGATACTAATAAATCAGATACCCAACTAGATTAGAAGAATGATAATTATCGAAGTGATGAACTTATTGGCAACACTAAAAAGAGCATAGAGCATGTTGTTACAAACCATGAGCCAACACTAGTAGATCAAGCCCAAGAAAAGGATCTTCTAGCACATGAGCCCTCATCAAAGATTTGCAAAAATCATCCCCTATAAGCTCTCATTGGAGATGTTCGTGATCAATGCAAAACAAAAAGGGTACCAAAAATAAACTACCATAAATTAGCTGGTTACCCTTGTTTTGTTTCAACAATTAAACGAAAGAACATGGAAGAAGCATTTGAAGATGACTATTGGATGATGATGATGCAAGAGGAGTGTAATCAGTTTTAAAGGAATGATGTATGGCTATTAGTAAAAAATCCAGACAATACTAACATCATTGGAACCAAGTGGATCTTCAAAAATAAAATCAATTAAAATGGGGCAATCTCAAGAAATAAAGCATGATTGGGTGCATAAGGATATACCTAGATAGAAGGTATACAGATTTTGTTGAGATATTTACACCTGTTACATGTCTTGGGTCTATTAGTCTTTTGTTGGCTATGGCATGCATACTAAATTTTGAATTCTTTAAAATGGATGTAAAGAGTATATTTTAATAGATTTTTGAAAGAAAAAAATGTATGTGAAACAACTAAAAAGGTTTGTTGATCCACATTATCCCAATCATGTGTACAAGTTGAAGGAGGTGATAAATGGACTGAAGCAAACACCCTGTGCATGGTATGAAAGGTTCGCAACATTCTTAATGCAACAAGGCTACATTCATAGAGGATTTGACAAGACTTTGTTGGTCAAGAGACAAAAGAATGATGGTCTTATTTTACAGGTGTACGTGGATGACATTGTGTTTAGATCCACCTCACCTTAGTTGTTGAAGACATTTGTTGGTAACATGAGAATTTGATATGAGCATGGTGGGTGAGTTGAAGTATTTTCTTGGATTATAGGCCAAACAAATGAAGGATGGAATATTTCTCTTACAAAATAAGTATGCCAAAAACTTGGTTAAAAATTTTGATTTGGAAAGTTCAAGGCATGTTACTACATCATTGTCAATATCTACAGAGCTACATAAGGATGCGTATGGAAAACTAATAAATGTGAGTTTATACAGAAGTACAATAAGGAGTGAGCTCTACTTCGCAGCTAACAAACCAAAATTGTGTTTGTGCAAGATACCAAGTTAATTCCAAGAAAGCCACTTGACAGTCATAAAAAAGATCATCCATTATGTAAATGGAATTGCTGAACTAGGTTTGTGGTATTCCATGAATACTAACATTTCCTTAATTGGATATAGTGGCGCAGATTGGGCTTGAAATACGAATGATAAGAAAAGTACAATTGGTGGTTGCTTCCTTATTGGAAACAATGTGGTATTTTGGTAAAATAAAAAGTGAAACTCAATTTCTTTTTCTATTGTTGAAACTAAACTGAATATATTACAACTAGTAGCAATTATGCACGATTGCATTAGATGAGACAACTATTGATAGATTATGGCATGAAGGTAAAAGACTTAATTGTGCTATGTGACAACACTAGTGCAATTAACATGTCCAAGAATCCTGTTTAGCATTCACAAACCAAGCATATTGTATTAAACATCATTTTATTTATGAGCTGGTTGAAAAGAAAAGCTTGTTATCAAGTATGTTATGAAAGAGAGACAATTGGCATATATAGATTCACTAAAATCTTAATTCTACTAGGTTTGAGTACTTTAGACGCCAACTAGGCCTCTACGTAGTCTGCTGACATGGATTGATAGAAAATCCTAAGGGACATTTGAAACGATCAAGATTATTGTTATGATGATACAGTTCTCAACAATAGTTGTTGATTCCCCCTTATTCAATGTGATTTTTTATTTTCAAATTTTTATTATAACCATCACTTTTGGAAAACTTTGAAAGGTGAATTTCTACCATATCAAAATCCTATCACATCACAATCTCTTTAATTTTCTCAATATTGTTGTAACAAAAATCAAAATCCTTGCTGAGAACTGACATGGCAAGAAAGAAGATGAGGGCTCCTACAAGAAAAATGATTGTAGACCCTCAACCATTAGCCACTATCGCTGAAGAACCACCACCACAAGAATCGCCTACCCAAGAGCAACCCGCAAAGGCACTGTCGTTGAGAATGGCGTTCCCAACTGTACCTACATAAATGTACATAAAGAAAGCCTACCAGAGACACCAATGGAAGAACTTAGTTGAAAACCCACAACCAAGGGAAGGAAAATAGTTAAGAAAAGGGGAGCGCATAGAGGAAAAGGAAAAAGAAGGCGAAAGAAGAACCTGAATCGAAGGAGCCACCATCAAGGAGAAAGAAATTGTAATTGATTCATAACAATAAAAGAAGGAGAATATACTAAGCCTTTTCAAGAAACGGTTATTGCTTAAGAAATTGTTAAGGATGAACACCAGTGGAAGAATCAAAAACTATTCCACAAGAAAAAAAGTTGGAGGGGGTTGCAACTGCTGCTCCAATTTAACCCATTGAGTCATAAGGTGGCCATAAGGTGCAACACCCCTTTTATCTTTCACGTTGTCATTGAAAATTTTCTTATTGTATAAGATAGGTACTGCAAACTTATTACCAACCATGAACACAACATTAATCACTACAAGCACGATGATCTTGCTGCACTCATTGGAGATGAAGAAGCTAGTCAATTTGGGACAATCGATTTTCCAAGCAATGATCAACTATGCAAAATCAGATTTTAAGTGGGTATGTGCATTATCCTTGCCTAGTTACCAAATTGCTTCAAAGAAGAAAAGTTAAAGTGTAAGGAAAAAGAACCAGTAAGGATGCTGGATGTCCCACACTATTAGATGAAACTTGAAAAATTGGGCAAGGTTGATGATTTGACACAAGAACCAACGATGAAATGCAAGGAAAATATAGAGGAGTCCAAAGGTAAAATTCAAGATATTATCAACAGCCTAGTAGGAATTGGACAAATTTTGGATAAGCATATTGTGGCACTTCAAGTCTAGATGAGGCAAGTTGAGTTATACATTACCAACTTGCATGCCACATTCAAGTGAGCTGATGAATAAACACACCAGAATCGGATGCACTTACCTTATTGGTCCCTAATAAGGCAGGACCCTTTACAAGGTGAGTTATAAAGTCTCTACCACATTTGCTTGTCTTTTGGAAAATTGGTGGCATAAAGAGAAAAAAAAAATGGAATGCAAAGGGAGATGTGGGATAGGTAAAATTATGGGATTTCAATGTTAAATTTATGTGATTTTGGTGGATGATTAAATGCCTACTTGTTGAATTGTCATTTTTGGTGATGTTTTTGCTTGTTGACTTGATGAATTTGCTATTTTGATGGACATGATAATTTTCTACATTTTGAGAATTAGTTTTGAAGTTTGCAAGAGTTGAAGAATGAAGAGTTCACTATGATAGACAAAAGTTGTTCCTTGTTACTACTGAGAAAAATAACTTTATAATTTTCATTTAGCTTGTAATAGACTGGACATACCTAGATATAAACATTGTAAGAAGAAATTCTGGTAAATGAATGAATGAGAAGAATTTGAAAATTTGTTCACTTCTTCTATTAATCTTTGTATTGAGAATAAGTTAAGAAACATAAGTTGTGCGACAATATGCTGAAATGGGATATTCTTAGCATGTTGATTAAGTGTTAACACATTGTAAACAACGACAACATATGTGAAGAGTCCTTCAATCATGATTAAGTAATAGCATAAAACTTCCAAGATATTTGAAGCTATCAGGTCATTATTACTGGACAATTACTCAAATTCTGGAAATCAAGTAGATAAAGATCAAGAAGAGTCCATACTTATCCAACCCTTAAGATCTAAAATCATGAGGATTTCTAAATGAATTATAATTTCTCTATGTAGTTTCAACTCCTTTGTTCATAGTTGTGGCTCTCCATTTTGCAATTGCAACATTGGCCAACAAACATAACATTACATTTTAAGTCTAGAAAATGTCTAAAATCAATAATTAACTTAATATCTGCACTTTTTGTACTAAAATCATCATGTTAAATATAATTAATACATGATGACATATTTTCTCCATTTTAACGCATCTGCATGCATATTTCAAGCACACAAAAGGTACAAATATACTATAATTTCATATGTTATCATTAATACAATAAACTTTACTCACATGAATTTTTGTTGTATTAAAATAATTGATTAAAATAAAATATTAAAACTCTTCTAATTTACCCATAGGAACTGGGAATGATTTTAATAGTTTTATCATAATGTTTATATAAATTTTATTGAATTAAAAGATTAGCCCATAGGCTATTTCTATATCATTGGATTTATGTTATGTAATATGTCTTATATTGGTAGACATATATTTGGATTGATTGCCTCAATTTTATATTAAGCATGCATGTTTATGAATGCAGTATTTCAAATTATTAATATCAATTGTGATCTTCCCATGTTAAACGAGGAGAACTATAAGGTATGGAATGAGAACTTTTATTCAACTGGGGTGGTCGGAGATTGATCAAGTTATAATGGAAGAAGAACCACCTAAATAAAAGCTCTGCAAAAGTTAATGCACTTTATGATTAATGGGAACAGTATAACTGACTAAGTATCCTATTTATAAAAATAAAACTATCTACAGTTATTTGTAATTATGTCAATCAGCATAATGATGCTCATTCTTTGCTTGTCATTGATGAGCAATTTAAAACCTCAGATAAGATGCTTGAGAGCACCTTAATAATATGAGGTGTGTGTGAGCACATCATGATGATGCATGACATTGCGTCTCAATTAAAGACACTTGAGGTTGAAATATTCTAGTCTTTTCTAGTGCATTATATTCTGAATGCTTTTCCATAACCATATAGTCCTTTTAAAAGACCATATAACACACATAAGGAAAAATAATCAATTAATAAATTAATGACCATGTGTTTATAAGAGGAGGGACAATTGATAATAAAGCAAAGAGAGAATTCTAATAGTGCACACGTGGCAACAAAAAAAAGGCTAAGATTTAAGCCAACCAAAAGGAGAAGGGTAAAATACCCACTCATCAAGATATTAAGAAGGAATTAAAGTGTTACTTATGTAGAGAATTGGCACATAAGGAAGAATTGTGAAACGTACAAGAGATGACTTGAATCTAAAGATACTAAAATTTCATATGTTTATTATGAATCTATTATGACGAGATTAGTCATGACACCTAGTGGATGGATTATGGTAGTACAATCATATTACAAATGTGTTAGGGCTTGCAAAATCTAAAGAAACCAATAGGAAGTGAGCAGTATATCTTTTCTGGGTAGGATTCACTCACATGTGGAGGCCATTGGAGATTGCAACCTTATTTTGAGAAGTGGACATATTTTAAAATTAGAAAAAGTTTTCTATATTCTTAGTTTTTCTAGAAATTTGTTTTCTATTTTAAGACTAGTGCTGTTTTGGATATTCTTTTCTTTTCAACAATGAATTAATGAAATTATTTTTTAAATCCAATCTTATTAGAAATAGTACTATTTCAAATAGTCTTTTCAAATTAGATTTACAAAATTTTGCCAACACATATGAATGTTGGTATCAAAAAATGCATTATGAATGAAGAATTGGAACATATATCTTTGAATAGAATTAAAAAATTGGTAAAGGATGGAGTATATGGTACTTTAGACTTTACTAATTTCAATATTTGGGTAAACTGTGTAAAGGGAAAGTATCATACATATGGATATTTGTAGTCCAAAAATGGACACGAATGGTCACAAATACTTCATCTCATTATTGATGATTACCCATGATATATGTATCTCTACTTCTTTATAATAAGAAAAAAGCTTAAGATACTTTTTCAGTTTTCAAGGTGGAAGTAGAGAAATAATGTGGTAAAGAAATTAAAATCATAAGATTACATAGAGGTGGAGAATATTATGGTAGATATATTGAGGATGGACAAACACTTGGTCCATTTGTAAAGCTTTTTCAAGAAAATGGGATTGTTGCCTCATACACTATGCCCAATAATCTAGACAAAAATGGTGTAGCTGAAACAAGAAACTGAACTTTGCTGGATAGAGTATGGAGTGTTAGGTAACTCTAAGCTTCCAAAGTTCTTATGAATTGAAGCTTTTAAGATGGTTGCGTACATATTAAATAGGGTTCTAACAAAGGTTGTATCAAAAACACTATTTGAATTATTTAAAAGTTGGAAATTGAATTTGCGACATGTACGCGTTTAGGGATGTTAGTCTAAAATAAGACTTTATAATCTACAATAAAAGAAATTGGATCCTAAGACCATAAGCAGAGATTTCATAGGATATGCCAAAAGGTCCAAAGAATACCATTTTTACTGTTCATCACATTACATTATATTTGTGGAATCAAGAAACGTAAAATTTCTTAAGAATGGCCAGATTTAAGTGGGAGGGATTATTTCCAAAATATAATTCTTGAGACGTATAGTTTGCACAAGACTTGATATTATATTTGCTGTTAGAAAATTGGGTCAATATCAAAGTAACTCAAGCTTTGTCAATTAGATAACTGCTAAAAGGGCGATGCAGTATTTGCAAGGCATCAAAAATTACATGCCTGTGCATAGACAAACTAACAATTTGAAAATCATCAAATACTCAAATGTGGATTATGCTAGTTGTGTTGATTCATAGAAATCAACCTCAAGCTACATTTTCATGTTTGGTAGTAGAGTTGTATCATGGAGTAATAAGTAAACTTTGATTGCTTCCTCCACTACAGAAATTGAGTTTGTATCTTATTTTAAGGCTAAATCACATGGTGTGTGGTTGAGATGTTTCATATCCGAGCTTAAAATTGTGGATTCTATTTCTAGGCCCATAAAGATTTCTTGTGACAATTTAGCTACACTAATTTTGACTCGAAACAACAAAAATGGAATTCGATTTAGTGATGATTTGCTCAACAATAACTTTTTCCTTAACCTGCTCGTCTATGGTTAGGAATTTAATGATGCCTCCAATAAAATTTTGGGATCATGTTGTGAACATGCGATTAAGTCTCAATAACATTCGTTATTACATTAATGAAACTTCAATTTTATATGATTTTTCTCATGTTTTGTGAATATTTTTGTTTGAGAAAGATCATATGTTTGGACCTTGAATAAAACACAAGGTTTGTGTATAAAGTAAGATTACCATCAAGTTTAGAAATATTGTGCATTATAATACATGTAAGGTGGTCCTCACATAATATAGAACTCATTACTATGATTTGTGTATTATACTTCAAAAAAAGTTAAACTTGAATAAAATTGTCAAATTTACCGTTGGACCAAGCAAGAAAATGTTAGTGTGTGTGCGCGTGTATCTATAATGTGGTCCAATGTTTGAATAGAAATTGAAAGGCCTTAAACTTTTAAAAATAAGTCTAACAGAAGTTTAAATACAATAGGACTCTTAAAGTTAATTGATTTAAATAAGCAAACATATATTTTGGTAAAGTTTCAATACATAAAAAAAATTCAATTTTAGGTACCCACGAATCGAAGCCATTTAGGACAAGTTTGATGGGAACTCACCTGTATAAAAGAGGTTTGTGCATTAAGGTCTCCATGCCCAATTTTCATGCATATAAATCATCAAAGTGAAATTGAAGACTGTTGAATGTTTCAATGTGTGGGGAATCAAAAACCACAGAGCCGAGCAACAAATTTTTGGGCAATGGCTAGAAGTTTCAATCCTCTTCTTGGCGTGGCAATGTTAATTTACTACTTGAATATCAAACAAGAATGTCTCCAAAATCTCCAACGTGTCATCGTAACGTCGAGTGCCCGAGCAATCCACGACTCGACACGAGCCCACTCGTTGTAACAATAATTTAGCAGTAGGGTTCTGAAATCACCCTTCGCCTGCCGGTTGCCTTCAACGAACGTGAACAGGCCTTTTCTATTACGAGTGTGAACAACATTCAGCCATTGACCTATTTCTGATTTTGACTTGGCGTGGAATCCTGTGGGATAGGGCACACTAATCTCCAGCTTGTCCAATGGATCTCAGTCTCCTGAGAGCAGCAGGATCTGTTTCATCGAGGCCATGTGCATGAGGCTGGAAACCAAGTCTTCATCGCTAGACCGTCGGAAATCCCGCGTTATCCTACCCAGCTTGATGAAGTGATCCTAGCCGTTGGATCTCGTCCAGCGTGGCTGATCCTGGACCCAGCTCAGAAGCCCCTCACAATGCCAATCGCGCTCTCTTGCAGTGTGGTTCGTGAACAGATACTTTGCCACGGCGAATCCAGCTTAGAACGGTATGTAGAACGCCGTTGCAGATTCAGGCTCCATCTGCACTTGTGCTTCAAGATTCTAGCGTCGTAAATGACCTCGCCGGCGAACATGTCCGTCCAATACCACGACCGAGAAAGATTTTCCGGCAGGCCGGAGATCTCGGTGGCCTTCGGCCTGACCCTGTCGTTGAAATCGCATTGCACCCGGAGTGCCGGGGGTCTAAATCGTGACAGTTGTCTAGCAACTCTTTGTTAAACATAGTGGGAAGTTCGCATACGTAAGCAATCCGCGCTCACCCTTCTTGGATTCAAGAGGAGGAATTGGGGACGCATTTTGGGGTATTAACTAATGAACAGAAACAGGAGAAAAGATGAAGTACAGAACGTGAACTGGAAAGAGCAGAAATATGAATAACTGGGAACGTCTGAAGAGGGAACCCAGGACCGAATTGGACGATTTTCCTTGACAAAAGTCCTTTTAATCCAGAGAACATTGGAGTTAGGAAGTACGACACTGACGAGTATATATGTATATATATATATATAAAAGATATTCAAATTTTAATTATTACTTGTATATAATTGAATTAATACTTACACACAAACTTACATGTGTATACATGTATATGTTATTATTTTTATATATTATCACGTTACTCAATTACTCAATTATTGTTATATGTATATTTATGTATAATTACACAAATTCAAACAAATCAAAATTTTATAACTTGAGATAATTTTCATCGCTAACGAGATGCTCCTCATTTCCATTCCCTCGTCAAAAGCTCAATCCAAACAAAGCATATATATTATTAAATAAATTACATACTAAAAATATTATATATAAAAATACTACTATTTAAATTACATAAATACTCATAAAATTAAATATACACAAATTTGTTGCTATTATATTTAAATTATATTATTTTATTTGTAATATTACAAACACATATGTTATATTTATTCATGTATACAAATGCATTCACACACATGCACGAGCATAGATACACGAACCTAAGTAACGATATATAAAGCATTCCTTGTAATTCTTCCTCAAGCATATTTTCTAAATAATCATAATCAAGTTCACCTACATGATTTTCTCTTATAATAAAAATTATATTTTATCCATGCACTTATTATATAGTCTTTTATTATATTTAACCCTATAATAATTAACAAAAAAAAGAAGGAAATATTAAATTAGAAAATTTTTTAATTAAGCATCCAAGAATAAAGTATAATGAATAATAAGCTTATATTTACCTATTATGCAAGCATAAGTTATAATGCACATTAATTGAATTACTTAACCATTAATGTTCTATCCTGTGTCTCTTCTTAAAATGAACATGTTCAAAGACACTTTAGTTACACTTGCATCAAGAAGAAAAAATGGTCTGACTCAATATTCCAATTACTAATTTCTACAAGTGGAGAGCATCAATTCTAAACAATTTTCACCAAATATTTAACTAGATAAAAATATTAGAAATTAAATAAGAACATAAAAAAAAGTAATTCAAATTTTAGTACAAAACATATAATTCCACATTTTAGAACTTATCGGGCCAAGTTTGTCATGGCAATGCTAAATACAGTTGCTCTAGCAAAGCTTTTGAATTTGTCTCGATATAAAAATATTTCATTATATACTTTGATCTTTTCACTAGTAATTCTTATATCAATGTAATTCAACAATCCACTTAAAACTTTTGAATTTGTACAAAAAGTTTCTTCCACATACAGAAAAGTTGGGTTCAAGGAATATGCATCAGCTCTTTAAATTATTATACACCCAATTATTATACTTTTAAAATTTTATACTCTCTCTTACTTTTATACAATTTCTCAAAATAAAAATACTTAAAAATACACATCAAAATTGAAAAACAAACTAGACCCTTACCTTTATATTTTTTAAATCCTCTCAAAGGGCTAAACAACTTAATTGGAACAGATCTTTAAGATTCAACCCCGATGATAAGAGAATTTGTTTAGCCATTGTGGAACCTCTTTCTGATGACACTGGCAAGGCCCAGAGATGACGAGTCCATTCCCTTTTGACTGAATGAGTACTACACCTTAGAGCTCTGGGGCCTCACCCAAGGAAGAGAAGGTAATGACAGAAAAAGCAGGATCGGGAAGGAAAACAGAGGAGGAAATACAGAAACAGAGAGGAGGACAGGAAGGGCTTATTCTTGTTATCCTTTGGAACAGCAGATTCCTGTACATAAAACTGAATGACTTCTCTTTTTGTACTTTGACATTTGGACATGGAGAAGCGGATACTAGCTGATTTCTTCCAGATTTGGTGCTTCCCTTAATTTTGGCCTCAATTTTCCATTTTGCCTTATTTTTTTGTAGTCTGCGACTTTATTTACTTGCCGTCCGGATGGTATTTCTGTAATTCCCCCCAATGATAATTAATTAATCCCTGCAGTATTTGGCCATCTGAATTTATTCACGCTATAATGACATTATTGTGCTGTGTATATGTTATGGATGGCATGTGATTGTGTGAATAATTAGAAAGTAATGATAGTTCTTATTAAGTACTACGACACTACATATTTATAAAATAGTTATGTTTGTGTGAATAATTAGGAAATCATGATAGTTCTTATTAAATACTATGACACTACGTTATTATAAAATAGTTATATTGAAATCTCAACTCACATAAATAGAAAATAATAAGAATGAACAATAAAATTATTACCACAGTTTGGAGCTAATTTTCTATTTTTATGGTGCATCATCTCAACTAAATGATTTCATTATATCAAATTTAATAAGTGTATACTCATACTTTAAAAGAAACACTCCATTCGACTAATCCCTGTTGGTTCAATCTTATCCACACTTTGAGCAACTTATAATACTTAAGTGCTCACTGCACCCATCTCTAATAGTTCTAATTAGGTTGTACAAAACATGTTTACACTATTTACTCACTTGCTTAATCAATTTCTACTCAATTTGATATATATACTGATTTTCACCATAAAAGAAAAAAAAAATTAACAATTAATTTCACTCGACTCAAAGTTTTAAAGATTCAAATTATCTAATGAAGTCTTCAACCCTTGTACCCATCAAGATCAATGACTTTCATCCATTTTGAACATATAATCACTGAAAAATTCACGTCAAATCAAAGCTATGTTGTTTACCACCTATTCACTACATTTGGTATTCCAATACTAATCTTGACTTCCTGAACTGGCCAAATATACTTTTGTTGTTGAGTGAATTTTGATATCAATTAACAATACATGCACAAATTCTCCTATCTTATGAGAAAAAAATATGTCAAGTACTTACTTTGCATAGACACTTCACTAATTTCAATCAAATCTTTCAAAGTTGACAAGAAGTTTGCAACAAATCCTTTCAATTAAGATATCACAAAATCTTTTCAAATATATTAGTATCACATTATTTCCAACACGTATCATGGCTGGCACCATGTCACTACTTCATCGTTGCCATGACATTTGCCACGTTAGCACCGCACCAAGAAGTTATGTTATATAAATTGAGGTGCAGTAAGCAAGCTGAAGTTACAAATTTACACGTGATGTTTGGTTGTGTTATTTTCATTTTTTTTATTCTCATCAAAATATAATTCTTCATACGTAATAATCATCAAATTAACTTTTAAGTTTTTTTTCTCATTTTTATTGTTACACTAATTTTAAAATTTTATGTTAACTTTTCCGCAAAACATAAACAGGTTTCGAACATAGATAATATTTATAATATCTAGAGAACAAAAATTCTGCACAGTAATATTGGACTTGCTTTTAATATGAATTATTCCCACTTTTTTATTTTTTCGTTGCCTTCATTTTCATTTAAAATGTACAATATTTATAGATTAATAAATATAAAAAATATTAATCCAATATAAACTATGCCTTACAAATTTTCAAATATATGATATTTTATAAATTTGAAAACTTAATTTTAAGAAAAAAATTAATTAACCAATATCGAGAGGAAGCCCACACGTACAACAGTAGCCCAATTATTAAATTTCAAATGGAGCCCAAGCCCATATTTTTCGACAATTATTAAACGAATAGTAAGAAAACACGTGTACAAAACCGAATCACAACCGAAAACCCTTCCCTTTAAGCTCCACCGCCGCCGTCCATTGTGATGGTCGTCCCATCTCGTGTCTTTTTCCCTTAGATGCCCAAATCTGTCAGTTCCTCTTTATCACCGCCTCTCCGACAGCGCCATCTCTTTAACCCTTCCCCCGTGTCTGCGGGAAGACCACGCAGCCACGCGGACTTTTTTCGATCTGAGATTTCGTCGGAGGGCAGTTTATAATTCCTTTGGAGCAACGTCATAATATTACCGGACCTCAGGTGACCGCCGGCGATTTATCTGATCTGTGATACAACTATCTAATTTTAAACAGAATTGGTTCCTTGATTAATACTGGTATAAAAGTTATCTCCATCCGATTTCGATTTTATTTGTTGGTTGTATTTGATTAAATAATTCTATTCTCTCTAACTAATTTCCTCGAATTTATGGTTTTGAGGCAGATTTGACGAATTTGGTGTGAGGAGCCTTGTGAATTCCAATCAAAGGTTGCAAAGTGGGTGAGGTTTTTATTCTCGGTTCGTAATTGATTTGTTTTACTAAATGAATAATTGATGAGTAGTTTCTTTAGTAGTTTTTAACTTGTTAGCGTTTCTGTTTTACAATCGTTTGAATTTAAAATTAATTTGGTCAGCCCATACTGAGGAGCCCCCAGTTAGTTGGTTAGTTTTGGTCTGACTTATGTAGCTGTAATTTGTCTAGGGTTTTTTTTTCTTTGGTCTTAAAGGTATTCAGTTCTTACATTTTTCTGTTGAGCATGATTTTTGTTTGATTGGCTTTTTTTACTAGTAGAATTCTTCTCTTAACTGGCAATTATGATTGATTAGTCATAACTATGGGAAAGAAGAAGTCAGATGATGGTGGTGGTCCAAAGGCCAAGCAGAGTGGTAAGGATAAGCTGTCTGTATCTGCGATGCTTGCTAGCATGGACACAAAGCCTGATAAACCAAAGAAAGGACCAAGCTCTGCTTCTAGTAAACCCAAGCCGAAGGCTGCTCCAAAACTCTCATCTTATACCGATGGGATAGATCTTCCATCCTCGGACGAAGAGGATGATGATATACTGGATTCTGAGGAAGAACAAAAGCAGAATGATGTTAAGAATCAGCCAAACAGACAAAATAGAAGTTCTGGTAAGCCTCTTGACATAACTGTAAGCGGCAAAGAGTTGAAGAAACGGGAAAAGAAGGAAATGCTTGCCACTCACACTGCAGAGCTGGCTAAACAGGAGGCCCTTAGGGATGATCGTGATGCCTTCACTGTTGTAATTGGTAGCCGGGCTTCTGTTCTTGATGGCGAAGATGATGCTGATGCTAATGTAAAAGATATAACAATAGATAATTTTTCTGTTTCTGCTCGTGGGAAAGAACTCTTGAAGAATGCATCAGTAAAGATTTCCCATGGTAAGAGATATGGACTTGTGGGGCCTAACGGAAAGGGCAAGTCTACCCTGTTAAAGCTCCTTGCTTGGAGAAAAATACCAGTACCAAAAAACATTGATGTGCTTTTGGTTGAGCAAGAGGTCGTTGGTGATGATAAAACAGCCCTTGAAGCTGTTGTTTCTGCCAATGAAGAACTCATTAAGGTTCGAAAAGAAGTTGCATCTTTGCAGGATGCATCCACTGCACCCACTGGAGAGAATGATGATGACAATGACGACGACGGGGATGATGTGGGAGAAAAGCTTTCTGAACTGTATGAGAAGTTGCAGCTGATGGGATCAGATGCCGCTGAGGCTCAGGCTTCAAAGATTCTTGCTGGATTGGGTTTCACTAAAGACATGCAGGGCCGTCCAACACGGTCCTTCAGTGGTGGCTGGAGGATGAGAATTTCATTAGCCAGAGCACTTTTTGTTCAGCCTACTTTGTTGCTGTTGGATGAACCTACTAACCATCTTGACCTTCGTGCAGTTCTATGGTTAGAAGAATACTTGTGCAGGTGGAAGAAAACTCTTGTTGTTGTTTCACATGATCGAGATTTTCTTAATACGGTTTGCAATGAGATTATTCATCTTTTTGATCTGAAACTCCACTTCTATCGTGGGAATTTTGATGACTTTGAAAGTGGATATGAGCAGCGTCGCAAAGAGATGAACAAGAAGTTTGAGATTTATGACAAGCAGGTAAAGGCTGCCAAGAGATCTGGGAACCGAGCTCAGCAGGAAAAGGTCAAGGATCGAGCCAAATTTGCTGCTGCGAAGGAAGCCTCAAAGAGCAAGGGTAAAAGCAAAGTTCAGGAAGATGAGCCCTTACCAGAAGCTCCACAGAAATGGAGGGACTACACTGTGGAATTCCATTTCCCTGAGCCCACGGAGTTAACTCCACCACTTCTGCAGCTGATTGAAGTCAGCTTTAGCTATCCTAATCGAGAGGATTTCAAGCTCTCTAATGTGGATGTTGGCATTGATATGGGGACTCGTGTTGCAATTGTTGGGCCTAACGGAGCTGGGAAATCGACCCTGCTCAACCTTCTTGCAGGAGATTTGGATCCAACTGAGGGTGAAGTAAGGAGAAGCCAGAAATTGAGGATTGGCCGATACTCACAGCATTTCGTGGACCTACTGACAATGGACGAAACACCAGTTCAATATTTGCTTCGCCTGCATCCAGATCAAGAAGGACTCAGCAAGCAGGAGGCTGTACGTGCAAAGCTTGGCAAGTTTGGGCTTCCCAGCCACAACCACCTAACTCCAATTGCAAAGCTATCTGGTGGGCAGAAAGCACGTGTAGTTTTCACTTCCATATCCATGTCGAAGCCACACATTCTGCTATTAGATGAGCCTACCAATCATTTGGATATGCAAAGTATCGATGCATTGGCAGATGCACTTGATGAGTTCACCGGTGGAGTTGTGCTTGTCAGTCATGATTCTAGGCTTATATCACGTGTCTGCGATGATGAAGAAAGAAGTGAAATATGGGTGGTGGAGAATGGAACTGTGGAGGCATTCCCAGGTTCTTTCGAGGATTACAAAGAGGAGCTTATCAGGGAAATTAGGGCAGAGGTTGATGATTGATTCATGATGTGTTATGTTTTATGGATTTATGTTTAAAGTGACATATATAATATAAGATGTCATGTGGTTTTCTACTGACTTCGTGCAATGGCTTGTGGATTTTGTCATAACGTATAATTGGAGTGTAATCAATTTTGCCGATGTTGGTGATGCTTAGTCACTTGTAATTTTACCTTGGAGTTTTTGATGGTTTTACCATCAGATTTTGCGTTCATTTCTAATTTTGGGATAATTTCCATTTGTCGAGGTAATTTTCGATATTTGATCAGGAATAATTGTAATTTTTGTTCGTGTGGAGTTCACATGTGCTGGGGATTTGTAACACTACGTTTAATCTATTTTAGTTTATATATCGAGAAAGTAAGCTTCTTTTGATTGGACGTTATGAAACTATACAATTAGAAAATTCTGTTTTGTCCTTTTTTAATTAATTTAAATATTCTTTGCATTTTTATTTGTAACAATTTTCATTATTTTAAATTTAACAATTTTATATTTTTTAAATTAATTCGCACACACGAGTGTGCCACCATCATCATGTACAACTATCGAGCATAAACACTATTTTGCTCGCCATACGTGGAGCCTGCACTATGAGCACTTTTGGATGCTTTTTTTTCTTTTTCTTTTTCTTTTTGTTTTCTTGGGGTGTATGGAGCAAATAAAGCATATTCTGGAAAACGCTGGATCTCCTTAAATAGGATACCCTTTTATCGTGTGTTGTGAATAATATCCTCAGAACTAAATAAATTATCCTTCTCTTACGCAAATGGGACCAAGATTTACTTGCCCTCAATTGAGTTGGATTGGCTCAATCTGTGCGAGTAAATCTTTATAAAGTGATCGAAGATTATACTTTCACGGGACATCAATTCTTTCGAAATATCTTCATATTTTCAGCATTCACTATATCATAAAAAAAAAAAAAATCAATTAATTTTTGCGAGCATAAGAGAATTTTCTTCACGATAAAAGGAAGGTTGTTTTATTGCAGAATTTTCAGAACCAATACATGAGAGCAACTCCTGCAACAAATTTCAAGATAACAGATGCAAATGCAGTCTTATGGATGGCTTTACGTACAAAATAAATCTTGCTACCAAAACAGAAAAATAAAATTCAGACGGAGTTTCTTCTTCAAGGGCACTTAGATTTGCCCTTGGAGTTGAGCATGTCTCTATAGCATGGGCACTCCGACTTGTTCCCATATGTCCCTGAAGGAACACAGTTGCACTTCCTGCAGCACATGCAGCAATACTTGAAGCAACGATCCCACCTTCCTGCTTTTGCGCACCTCGCGTTGCACCGTTCATTGCAAGACCCTACAACCCATTAACACAAGAACAAAGATTAGTCCCTTCATCTGCACTATAGCAAAAAATGGAACTGATCAAACCAATATCTCACCCGTGGCGGGGACTGGAGTTGGGACAGGGACAGCCATGACTCCAGCAAGAAAAGAAGAGCTCAAAAGCAGTGAAGCAAGAAGCAAAGTGAAGAAGAGAAGCTTCATTTTCACTAGGCTAGTTAATAAATGGAAAAATGCTATATGGCTACACTCTGGAGAGCTGAGGCCTGATGGCCCAAGAAGAGACTATTCTAAGGTATTTATAGTGGCACAAGAACATTGATCAAATACTAAAAAATAGGGATTAATAATTTAAGCATAACCTATCCGTGTATTGAAGTGAGGAAAACAGATATGTAAGAAAACCAAGATGGGTATTAGGAAGGTGTGTATGGGGGAGGGAATCTAAGACATTATAAATAAATTAAACCAAGATGGGTATTAGGAAGGTGTGTATGGGGGAGGGAATCTAAGACATTATAAATAAATTAGCTTATGTACAGCTTAGACAGACTGTAAATTACTGTTAGCATATTGGGAATGGGAACCCCTCTTGCTCTTGTTAACCCTTAAGGACACAATCTAGTGAGGTCATTGGTGTAAAGAGGATTGCACTTAGCTTCTCAGTCAAGGGGTTTCATTTAAAATTCTCACGGAAACCATTTTTAATGTTAATTTTTCAAAAGCGGGGTGCTGCCTGACTGTGCCCTTAATGTTAGAAAAATGCGTGCAGAGACATACAAATGTGGGCGACAACTTGGGTACATAATCTTTTGCAGAACAAGAATTGTTTGTAGGCTGGATAAATTTTCTGAAAACGATGCGTAATCCATTGTGGTTTGTGTCAATTGGGGCTTATTTATTCTCAGGTTACAGGCTGTGATGCAATTTGTGTTACAAGTAAATTTCTTGTGCTGTTGGTGTCTTCGTTCAAAAGGTGATGGCATTTACAAGATGTAAGAATTGCTTTGACTTTTATGTGTATAACTGGGTATGAATATTGGCGCAACTAAGGGAGTAAACATTGGAGGATATGATTAACAATTTAATTGGCTTTGGAGGTGCTTTTTAGTTTCATATAGTTCTGATAAATATTTCTTTAATAAGATTATAATACTAGGTTTTTGTTCGGCGAATATTAATCATTGGTAACTATAATAATTATTTATCTATAATGTACAATCAATTAATGATTTAATATAATCGCTATTATGAAAGTGGACACATTTGGGGCTCACACTAATCAAGCATATTAATGGCAATTATTGAGTATTATAATCTTCAACATTTGACATTTGAGTCCCTTCGACTTTATTGAGCATTCACCTGATGACGAACTACATTGTATTCCCTTTAAACATTTACTTTCAAAAGCTCACAAACAATTTTTTTTTTTTTTTTCTGTTTAGTGACACAACTGAAGTAAATAGTCACCTAAAAAAAAATGCATCTTCACAGACGTCATAGCTCCAATTTCAATACTTGGTGTTGTTGAACGCGAGAAGAAATAAAGGAATACGTGAAACTTCTTATTTTTATAAAATTGCTATTAAAAAGACAATCATCACATAATACATTACTCGGAATTCGTGTACACTCAATACACGCCCGCATATAAAATTTAAAATATAATTATTATATATATGCAAAAGCTATATTTTATTATATAAATATTTTAGATTGTGTGCATGAGTCTTCTCGTTTATAATTTATAATCTAATAAGAATCATTTATTTTAATTATAATAAGATTAGAAAATTATATTAATGACAATAAAATATAAATTATTAGGGTTTGAAATGTGTGTAAAATAAGAGAATTTTTTTTTAAAAAAAAAGTGAGATAAGAAGAAATGAATCAAATAAATTTTAACTGGAAATGATAAAAACAGAGAAGATATAAAAAAATATAATATAAGTAAAATAAAAATTAATAAATAAAGGATTCTCGTCTTCAAGTAGCTATACGTAGTTATTATTGGATATATAGTTATAATACATAGTATAAAGTTGCATCAAAAAAGTATTTTAGGAAATATATTAAATGAACAAAGCTAATTGTTTTAGGGGACTCTCCCAGGATGAATAGTGTAGATTATACTACAGTTCGCCCGCACTTAATGTATATGCATACAAAATTTAAAGTATAAGTTATTATGTATATGTATAAAACTATATTCTTATTATATAAATGTTTAAAATCTTTTATTTTATAATTTATCATCTAAAAAAATTTTATTTTAAACATAGTAAGATTATATAATTTTATTATTAATAATAAAATAGAAATTATTATATTTCAGAATGTATTAAAAATGTGTAAGAAATGAGAGAAAATTAATAGAAAAATTAGATACGAAGAAATAAATTAAATTTTACAGAAAATGATAAAAAGAGAAAATATAAAAAAATTATGAATTAAGTAAAATAAAAGTAATAAATAAAATGAGTCGTTTTAGTTTCACTATTTGAAATACCAAAAGATATTTATTATAGGAGATTTAGTTATAATATATAGTCTATAATTTTATTAAAATGATATTATAAAAAGTATATTAAATGATAGAAGTTAATTATTTTAGGGGACTTTCCATAATAAATAATACAGATATATACAAAAGGAAATTAAGATTTAATTCCCGAACATAAAGTATTTCATCTTTTTGTGTTTATCTCTCTTGTTTTTCTCCAACTATCTTACAGAACGAACAAATTAATATCATCGAAAGATTGAAATAAACAAGCCCAAAGATTAATATACAATTAACTCCATCTCACGATGAACTTTAAATTTTATTTTTTCAAAATAAATAAGAAAACAAAATGGTCCACCCATTAAAATGGATAAACGAAAAACCAAAAAAGTGTCAAAATATATCATAAAGCACATGGAGGTGTCAACACACTTAGCAGATGGAAGTACAGATCACCACCAAGCCAGCAGCAAGAGGAATGACAGCAGACTTCTCCACTGGAACTCCACTATATGATCTGTAGTTTCTTTCATTTTTTCAGTTGACTAGTTTGAAGTTTTAGGGAAGTTGGTTAATTCTTGTCCGAATTGAGTAGGCTATCTATTCATGTAACTGCCACGGTTAATCTTAATCTGGTCTATATGTAGCTTAATAGAGCAATAACACAGTAGAAATGTAGTCCTCTAAGCCATATGTTCTTCTTGTTCTGAGCTTTCACCTCATTTCTTTCCATTTTAAGATGATTTAAGGTGAATTTCATAATGATTCTAACGCATTTCAATATGGCATCAGAGCCAAGAAGATCCATCCGTAAGAATTGACTGAATCCTGCACAATCAGATTCATTCTTGCTTCTCACAAGTAACCTCATATGTCACCATGGAGTTTTTCTCAAGATCAATCAATCATACCATCGGTCACAATCAAATGTATCGGTGGGGGATCCAAATTCACCATACTATATTCACCCAATTGACAATCACAATACCCTAATTTTGCATCCAAAACTCAATGGAACTAACTATACAACTTGGAGTAGGTCTTTCAAATTAGTATTGTCAATGAAGAACAACTTTGGATTCATTGATATGAGTATAGTAGAACCTACACTTGATGGTCCCCTATCATGCATGGAACCATTGCAATGACCTAATTGTAGAACGGCTATTGAAGTAAATAAGTCCCTCGCTACCATGGTATTCTACGTGAAGTAGGCAAATTAGATTTGAAAAGTTTTGTTAAGAAAGTTGTCTATGCCAAATGATAATTGGGTATTCAAATTTTAGAGCAATCTACACAACATCAACCAAGAAACAAGATCAGTAGATGCTTATTATACTAAATTGAGGGTGATATGGGAAGAACTGAGGCTGTACAGACCATCCCCTCAATGTAAATGTAGAAAATGTAGCACAACATGCTTTGAAGCTTTTGTTTATGCTCAAGAAAAAGACAAGATATACTAATTTCTCAATGGGTTAAATGGCATCTATTCAGTTAATAGGTCATAGTTATAGAGACGGAAGCTCTTCCCCTCAATAGATGAGGCTTATAATGACATAGCTGTGGAAGAAGTAAAATGAACCAACATAAGATACAAGTCGTTAAGTGACGCTTCCGCCTTAGCATCTGCCTCAAATAGAAAGAACAAGAAGCAAGACACATTTTGTAGTAACTATGGGAAGAAAGGGCACATGAGAGATAAATGCCACAGAATAATTAGGTTTCCACGGGTTGTAATGGGTTTCCACCTAATTTCAAGTTTACAAAAAGAAAAGGAAAAAGATCACAAGTAATAACTAACCAGACAGTAGTTGAGGATATTAGATAGAATGAAGAGACATTTAGTACTAGTGACCTGATGCTCTCTCAAGATTAAATCAAGAAATTAGTACATTTGTTAAATTCACAAAGCATTTCCCTAACATTGTGTCCAAACAAGTTGGCCATCTCCCTAGTTATTCAAAGTTTACAGGTACCCAACTTCCTTCTAGACCTTTGAATGACTATCAAACCTCTTTTAGGTTCTTTCACACATCACTAAACTTGTAATAAACCAAAATTCAATATCAGGCTCACTCTTATGGATAGTCGATTCAGGTACAATAGATCACATGTGCTACTCATTGACCTTGTTTCAACTTTATAAACCTGTTACAAATATGTTTGTGAACCTACCATACAAAGTAAAGGTCCTAGTAGCAAATGTAGGTTCTTTTAAAATATCACACTCTAATCATTTGGGTGATGGTATTCCTTATGCAACGGACATAAGGAACAAATTACCGACCAAATTCTTACATTATAAATCTTTATAAGAAATGATATTTGGGAAGACCCTAGATTATAATCACTTAAAGGTTTTTGGTTATCTTGTGTTTGCCTCCTCACTTCAAAGAAAGAGAACCAAACTTGATCTCAGGGCTAGAAAGGTTCTCTTTATTAGAACCAAACTTGATCTCAAGGCTAGAAAGGTTTTCTTTATTGGTTATCCTAATAGAATGAAAACCTATGAACTTTATGATCTTAATACACATGAAGTCTTCATTTCCAAAGATATGGTCTTTCATGAGAACATTTTTCCCTTTGTGGTCAAACATCCAAAAACACTCCTAATATTTAGCTTAATCCTCTTATAGCTTCTATCATACGTAAGTATGCTTAATGTAAGGAGTATTATGCCTGAAGTCTATGATTAAAGTCCAAAAGATGAACCTCATCCTAATTCATCAACACACAACAATGTCACTTTGACTCAACAGCCCCACCATCAATTCCAAACTAAAAGCCAGCTAAATCATATTAGAAAATCATATAGACTAAGAAAAATTCCTAAACATTATGAAATTTATCAACATAACCTTAGATTGCAAGACCAACATCCTAATTATTCTAGCACTAGTCAACCCATAGCTAACCATTTGAGTTCAAACAAAATCTCAAAAGAATACAAATGCTATCTATCAGTTTTGAATAATGTACAAGAGCTTAGGTCATTTGCTGAAATTGCCAAGAAGCCGCACTCAAGAAAGGCTATGTTGGAGAAGTTAAGGCATGGGAGGAAAACACAACATGAGAGCTTGTACCATTACTAGAAGGGCATCATGTCATAGGATATAAATGGGTTTATTAAACCAAGTTGAACTCAAATGAATCAATAGAAAGGTTCATAGCAAGACTAGTGGCAAAGAGGTATAAGTAGGGAAAAGTTTTGATTATTAAGAAAACTTTAGCCCTATTGTGAAGCATACTACAATGAGACTTTTCCTAGTGTTAGCTGTAATGAATGACTAGACAATGAAGCAAATAGACATACATAATACCTTTCTTAATGGTGAGTTAGATGAAAAGGTCTACATGATCATTCCACAAAGGTATGAGATGGTTTGACATGAAGAGGGGGTTATGAATCATGAAGCATGAAGCAAGATCTAGTTTGCAGGTTAAAGAAATCCTTATATGGATTGAAGCAGGCATTTAGGCAATGGAATATGAAATTCATTTAGGCCCTTTGTCAATTTAGATTCAAATAGTCAAGCTCAGATCATGCACTTTTTATAAAAAAGAGCAGAAGTGAGGGCAAGAGTTGTTCTACATGACTATGTAGATGATGTCCTCCTTAGCTGAAAGCATGAGGATAAACTACATAAGCTAATGGAGTACTTGAGTAAAAGATTTAAAATTAGTGGCCTTGGTTCACCAAAGACTATGTAGATGATGTCCTCGTTAGTTGAAGGGATGAGGATAAACTACATAAGCTAATAGAATACTTGAGTACAAGATTTAAAATTAGAGGCCTTGGTTCACTAAGATACTTCTTCAGTGTTGAAATAGCTAGATCAAGGAAAGGTGTGTTCATGTGTCAAAGAAATATAAATTGGATATGCTTTGCGTATACGGACTGCATGGTGTTAGGCCTGTCAATGGGTAGGATTTTACCGACTCATACCCATATTCACAAATACCCATATATAAAATACCCTTAAATTAATTTTTGGTACTTCAATTCAAATATCTTTTGTTATCTTTTAGTTAATTTTTATTCAATTTAATGAAAATATATTTTTGATTAAACAAATAATGTTGACTTCTCCAATATGGTTACTCTTGGCTTAAAATTTTGTCCTAATGTTAATGCTTGTTCCCTAACCCTCATCCGTATCATCTCATCACACTTTATTATATCAAGAATCATTTTGCATATGCATAAATTTTCCCACAACCCTTAAAGAAAAAAATGTTTCAATCTTAATAGGTTTTTACATTTCTTTATTTTTGTCGGTAAGTATACAATTTGTATATAAATAAAAATATTTTAACCTCAAATATTGTGATTAGTACATTTAAATGAAAAAATGAACTAAAAACAGGGAGGAAAAAGCAAAGCAAATAAAATCTCCAAATTCTTGCTACTTGTTTAAATGGTAATAGTTGATGGATTAGTGTCATACGATTCTGTATCAATGATTATTTTCAAAGATTGAAGACCAATTTATTCATCTATCTATTTTTGTTTCTCTATACATATACACTCACATATATGTATTATATGTATACACATAATTTAATATATTCAATTTAATTTTTGTTAAAAATATCGTACTAACTTGAATTAGTATTTTATTTTGTTCTTAGAAATCAAAATTTACCAAATATTAATTGAAATATTCATTTTTAAAAATACATAAAAAAATCAGTTCTAACAAAATGTAAATTACACATGTAAAACAAAAAAATATATTTAAGCATGCTTGCTTATGAAAACTTATGAAGCTTTTGTCTAAATATTCACGGTTATTTTTGTAAAATTGAATTTAGAAAAAATTTTAATATAACATCATTAAAAAATAACTATGGGTATTAATGTATAAATATAGGATATAAATACCTATAGGTACTAATGGGCAGAGTAAGACTCACACCCCTTGTTTTAATTTCAATAGGTATAGGTTTGGGTCTGGGCATTATATATTATATTAGACATGAACCTGAATTTGGGTATTGTTTTATAAGTATAGATAGGTTTCCCTACTGTCCATTGACAGAACTACTTTTCGTTGAAATAGCTCTCACACCTATAGAAAAGAGTTGAAAATTAAGCAAAGAGGATCAGGAACCGCTTGAAGATGCCACATACTACAGATTGGTGATATGGTTAATATATTTAACTTTCACTAGACCAAACATAGCTTTTGTTGCGAAAGCATTATCACAATTCATTAGTAATCTAAGGAAGTGTCACTTGCAAGCAGCGTTTAGGGTTCTAAAATATCAAAAGGGAGTAGTACCACAGAAAATAATTCTCATGAGAATGACATGTCCAAACACTGTGGAGGCCTAGTCAGATAATAATTGAGGTGGGTATCAACACATGGAGGTCCATAACAAGTTTTTGCATCTCATTTGGAAGTTCTCCAATAAGTTGGAAGTCTATGAAACAAAACGTAGTTGCTAGGAACTCAATGGAGGCTGAATATAGGCCTTTTGCATCATGCCTTTGTAAGATAATGTGGATACAAAAATTATTAAGGGAATTGGAGATAGAAACTCATAAACCTGTAACAATATTTTGTGATAATTAGAGTGCTCTCCAAATCTGCAAAAATCCAACTTACCATGAAAGAACCAAGCAATTGGATTTGATTTTCACTTTGTAAGGAAGAAAGTTCAGGCAAGAATTGTTGAAGTGAAGTTAACTGCAATCAGGCCAGTAGCCAGCCCATGTATTCACAGAGGCTTTGTGCTCATGGTAGTTTAATCAGTTGCTAAGTAAGATGAGTGTCGAGAATATACACACTTGAGGGGAGTGTTAAAATATATCATAAAGCACAGGGAGGTGTCAACACACACAGCAGATGGAAGTACAGATCACCACCAAGTCAGCTGCAAGAGGAATGACAGCTGACTTCTCCACTGGAAAACTCCACTATATGATCTGTAGTTTCTTCTATTTTTTCAGTTGACTAGTTTGAAGTTTTAAGGAAGTTGGTTAATTCTTATCCCAATTGAGTAGGCTATCTATTCATGTAACTGCCACGGTTGTTAATCTTGATCTGGTCTATAAATGGAACAGTGACACAGTAGAAGTGTTGTCCTCTGGTTTCTTCTTGAAGTAAAAAACCATTTGTGCTTCTCCGAGCTTTCAGCTCGTTTCTTTCCACTCTGAGATCATTCAAGATGAATTTCACAATGATTTTGATGCATTTCAACAAAAAGAAGACAAAACACAGAACACTGAGATCGAACAAATTATAATATTACATCAGGACAGTCGAATAAAAAGATTGACAGAAGAAACATCACGGTAGCATCACGTGTGATTGCAGTAAAATTCGTTGGGCAATCTTAAGGTACAAATGGACCATACAGAGTGTCAACGCACTGGGCTTGCCCTGTCCAATCATGAACTAACATAACGACACCAGGTTTTGGTATGATAACCATACCCGGCAGCCCTATACTTGGGTTTGCGCAAATGGAGTCCTTATTTCTTTATTGCCTTTGTTTGGACGTAAAAATTTGTTGAGGAGAAATTTGGTGCAATAAATTAGAAATACCAAAGAGTTGAAAGAGAATAAAAAAGAGTGATAAAGGTGATTATTTTATTGGGTATTGGATTGTATGCTTTGTATGTTTATTTTTGAATGATGAGAAGAACAAAAAAGGAAAAAAAGGAAGTAGTCCGGCAAACATATTCAAAATCCTTCGGCGGGTTGCCCCTTTGCCTTTATTGATAATTAGATTCTAAGATTTATCCATTTATTATTATTATTATTATAAAGTCCAGACAAATTCCTTTCTGGTTTTTTTGGCAATTTCTACGTCAATGTCTAGGTCTATGAATCCCAATAATAATTAATACATTTTTAACTTTTAATTATGCTATTAGTTAATTAATATTAGCTGCTTTTCTTAACAATAAAAAAAAGGCAAGAATTAATCACGCATTCAGCGCCACCTCTTACCTTAAATAAGTAGGTACGGAGATCCAAATAAATTTATTTAAAGAGAAAAGAATGAACAACTTGTATCACCTAATAATAAATAATCAATAGAATTAAAACATATAGGATGGAGGAACAAAATAGCATATCAAAAGTAGGGGCATACACAAACAAAAGAAGAAACGCCTCCTCAAATATTCACTCTACCAAACAAAGAATCCAAGAGAGACAAAATGTGGCAAGCCCCCATCAAGATAATAACAAACATATATATGTGCACAGAAAAGAAAATACATGCTGACTGTCCCCACACAAATGATAAGTGTTCAATGGGGCCCTGGAGACATGATGAGATTTGCCAACAAAAATAAATAAATAAAATAAATGTCCCTAGAAGAACAAAAGCCAGCCAAACATGGTCCCTCCTATTGCCAAACTTGCCAACACCTTCTGTGCAATCATCAATTTCTCTGCCCCACTCTGCAAGAACACATTAACCATAAATATGTAAGAATTAACTTCATAGTAACAAAATTATATCACTGATCCAAAACAAAAAAACAGATCTAGCTATATTATTTGCAAAAATCACATGTAATGGCTTAAATTAGTTGTTATGATATTAATCCGGTCATGCGCAGGACGTGGGTGGCCAATTGATTGGCTGATTTGAATGCTACTGCACTGCATCGCACAGTGAGCCACGCACATGTTTTCACAAGAACTTAGCTGATTCCACACGCTAATTGGTGAGCAACACTTGGCGGCAGTCCGGGAGCATTGCTCCCCAGAATCATGGGACTGAAGCCCACCAGTGCACTCCCATTTGTGTAAGGGGAGCATTGCTCCCGTCGTGCCCCGTACAGAATTTTGGCCTACAGCCTCCATGCCCCTGTCTACTAATTTCAAGTTCGCTGCGGTGCAATAATTACAGTCACTACCCATGCTGTGCGCCACTATGTTTGCCTAAACGAGAGGCCAATGGTTGGTGTGGTGTCGTCCCAAGATACTATAGTGCACAGATCTGGCTCAAGTTTAGAGAACACGGCCAAAAATCCCACCAATACCATATCAGCAAAGCGACAATGTGCACACATCGATGTATCAAAGGCTTAGGACGAGACACCAAGACCCGGTTCGGGTTAGGGATCTGGAAAATCCTACACAGTACTAATTATAGAAGTTGTTTTGAGTTCATTTTTGCGTTGTCTTTTGTTAGCCAAACAGATCCACAAATCAAGCAGAGAAGTTCACAGGAAATGAGATGTTTGCCGTATAATTGCAGATCTGGAAGTGCAATACTGATCAAATGCAAGAAGGAAAGAAGAAGGGAAAAGAAGTACGCACCTGGTCGTCGCCGACTGACGAAGGACTAGGAGCATTGGAATCATCGTTGGGTCCAGGAGCATCGGTGGGCGGGGCGGGCGGGCCGGGCAGCTCGGGAGCTGGAGCAGGGGCAGCGTGCTTCTTCTTGGACGAAGGTGCCTTAGCTGGCACCTCAGTCGGCGGAGCAGAGACCGGAGCCGGTGGGGAGGCCTTCGCTGGTGGGGTTGCCGCCTCGGGTGCTGGAGATGGTGGTGACTGTACGGGGGTGGTCGTCGGTGGTGAACTCGCTGGCTCTGGAACTGGCGGCGAGCTCACAGGCGCCGCTTTCGGTGGCGAACTGACTGGCGCCGAAGCCGGAGGGGTTGAAACTGGCGCCGAAGCTGGCGGGGTTGATACAGGAGCTGCAGCGGGGGGAGTTGAGACAGGAGCTGCAGCCGGAGGAGTTGAGACAGGAGCAGCCATTGGTGCTGGAGATGCAGCCTTGTGCGTCGGAGGAGTCGCTGTTGAAGGTGAAGCGGCAGGCGATGGGGTGGTAACCGTTGCGGCGGTGGGAGCCTTGGCTGGAGCAGCCGAAGGCGACTGGCCGCCGACGGTAGCCACCACGAGGCAGATTAATGCTATTAGAAATCCCCTTCTCCTATCCATGGCTGCTGCAGAGAGCGAAAACAACGGAAAACCAAAAGCAACGAGCGGAGAATGAGATTGGTAGACTGTATTAGTGAGGAATGGGGGGTGAAACGGAGAGAGATATAAATAGGTCGAAAAATTGGAGGTAGAAAAAATAGGGTGGGCCCACGTAATGGAGACCAAAAATGTGGCGATTGAACAGACTGGAATGGGACCCACTTTGCATGTGACTTCGCCACATCAACAACGGCTATTTTTCGTTTGTTTATTATTATTGTTACTTGTGAACGTTGGGAACCGGCAAAGCACAGCGGATACGAATGGAAAGCTGTTGGTGTGGTGCGCTGTGCTGTGCTGTGCTGTGATGTGGGCCAGTAGCCATAAATGGAGATGTGTATCCGCGCGAGAATGTATCCCAATATCCTTTTTCCTTGTCTTAAGCAATTATGTTGTTAATTTGAGAAATATATTAATGTCGTCAGCAATATTAATTCTTGGAAAGCTTTTTCTCCCTTATTTTTTTTAACAGACAACTTCATCTATTTCGGAATAATTTTTTGATTATTTCTCTAACAATTTTACGATACTTGTCGTATAAAACTTCATTCTTTAGGTGGATGCTTTTGTCATTTTTCTTACTTCTTGAATATTTGCTATCCTCTTGCCTAGCAGGAAAAGATTAGCCTACGGTGATGATTCATTCTGATCAATTGTTATAATATGATAAAGTACATAAACCACTTCATTTATTTTAAACTTATTATGTTATTTTTTAAGAAATCCAAAAAAAAAATTCTGTTTCGAGAAATACTCTTTTATTTTAAAATTTTATTGTAGTTTAATGTAACTGAGCTTTAATGTTTTAAAGATGAAAGGTGTCTTATTCTTTCAACCTGTTTTAAAAATTAATAATAGCTCATGTTGTTGCTTATCCGATATGTGTTCAAAAATTTTTTCAAAAAAATTATATCATCTACATTTTACATGAATAATATTTTGTAGAATTAACTTAATATATTCAAATTTTCATAAATTATAAAGGAAAAAAATTTAAATTTAAATTGAAAATGATAAAATTAAAAGAAGAAAATTTGTAAATAAAAGTTAATAGAATGAAGTGTTAAAGGAAAATATAATAAATGAAAATTTGTGGAGAAAAATGAATATTGAAAGAAAAAAATAGAATTTAATTAAATGCAAACGCATTTTAGTCACAATGTTATTAGATGAAAAGTGGTTGGTTTGTGGATCCCCCACATATTTAAAAGAGCATCGGTAATAATATTAATAATAATAATAGTAACACACTAGTTGCGTGTCTAAAAGTTTCTATAGGTCATGACATTTTATGAATTGTGAAAAAAAAGTTTTAAATCAAATTAATTTAAGGTTAAGAATATAAAAAATTTAAAAATAAATGATGAGATAAATAGATATTAAGAAAGTATAACGAAAAGATAATATATATATATATATGTATATAATTAAGGGTATACTTATAATTACAAATTTAGTGCATAATTATAAATTAATTAATAATTTTTTATCAATAGAAATTTTATATTATTGATAAAATAATAAAGAAAAAGAAACTTAAGAAAAAATAAAATAAATTAAAATTAAAAAATAAGAACAAAATAGAATAAACTAAAATTAAGAGAAAAAAATGAAAGAAATAAAATTAAAGAAGTGACGACAAAATACATAAAGAAATAATGTTATATTAATAATTATATTTAAATATATTTAATCTTTTTAATTAAGAATAATAGAATAAGTTTACTGGTTAAAGATAACATCATGAATTCACAATGTATGTTTTAAATAAGTTTCTGGTTAAAGATAACGTTATTGTTATGACGAAAGAAATTGAATTATAGCTGTCCTCACGGGATATTCTCTCTCTCCCCTACTCTATTTTTCTGATCTATATTATTGTGGGACTGGTGAGTGGTGAGTTGTGTCTTCCGTTGTCAGAATATATGTGCAAGACCAATTCTTACAGCTGGAAACCTCCGCGTGGGACCAGTGAGATAACAGACAAATAGGACAAGTACACGTATAACCGAGCGGCGGTGATTGAGGAATTGAGTTGCTGGAGCCTTGTTAACTTTAGCTGGACCGACGCACTCCCATGCCATTCCACACCGACGGCAAACGGGCCATTTCAACATGGTGATCCATTCGAGGTAAGGTTGTCCGTTTCCACCTCTTCTCTCTTTCATTTTCTTCGGTTGACAACTTGACATGACATTGTTTCGAGGCTTTTGTTTGGTAACTTCCCTTTGACTATTCATAGTCATTAAAAAATCTTATAAATTTAACAGTATATCAGTCAAATTTAATTTTTTCACTCTTTTTATAATTAAATAATTAATTTTTAATTATTATACATTTTTCAATCAAATCAATACCTATTTTTATAATTTTTTTAATATTAATTTTTAATTTCGTATAAATATATATTATTATATTATCCAATTTTAAAAATACTTTTTTGACCATCACAAACCTTAATACTAAATATAAATTTTCTTCACTTAAATCACAAAAATTTGCTTACCCACTCTGACAAGAACCAAACATAGCCAATTTCTTTTATTTTTCGTGATTTTATCATAATTCGGTGTCAAGTCAAATTATGATCCGACGAAAATGAACGCACGCTTCATTAGTAGAAATGGATAGTAAATTTTTATAAATTTATCATATTTTAATGTGCTTTCAAGATAAACGATGGATTATTTCTATATGTTCGGAAGTATAAAAGACGATAAAACACACTGCTAGATTAGAGTGATTATGGTACAGTTTGAGTTTAATTGCCGGGTTTAATCCTAAATCTATGGCAAATAAAAGAAACCACAAAAGACACAACACGAAAATAAAAAACACAGAAATTAAACAAATATTGCACGAAGCATGCAAAAGGAAGAAAATAACATGAGTCCAACCAAAAATTGACTACGTCCGCGGAGAGTTTGTCGTCTTCATCCTCATTACACAATTATTACACGAGAAATTACATAATATGGTTTTAATGGTTATAGTACAATTTACAAATTGGAAAAGAGATTTTTATAGATGTACTATTGTTGTTATCTTCTTCGTTATTTTTTTTAAAAAAAATACAAGTAGGGCCAATTAATAATATGCTCGAATACGGATCATTAACCTCGCTAGGGCTTCTATTATGACAACCTAATTTTGTAGCTTCGGTTGTTTTTAGTATGACTAGAATTGATTGCTGCTTGAGTACAATACGCTATATAAGATGACCTCAAATTACATTCCAGTGGGTCTCAAATCTGAAACATTTTATCAATTATATATTTTTATGAATTAAATCTTACCACGACTTGTATCTGTATTTTGAAATCTATAAGTATTTCTTTATTTTGTATTTTATCTCATATTAAGGTGACAGATATGCGTCAAGTGTGCCGTCTTCATCCAACGACATATAGATATTAAACAATCTAGTTAGTACTCTTGCTTTCATCATTTGCCTATAATATAATGTACGGACCAAATTATATACAAAATTCAGACCGTTGCTTATCTTACTATTTCTTACACAATAAAAAAAAAACATGTAATAAAAGACCTATAAAATCCAACAAAAGGAAAAGGGTTAGGGAATTGAGTTTGTTTCTTTAAAGGGTAAGCTTGTGATCAACGTTAAGATGAACTAAAGTAGGACGAATCTATTTTTGAGAAGAAAAGACTAGGTGGAATTGAGTAAAGGTAATAAATAGATTATGCGAATGGGCAGCAAAGTTTCTGGTTTCATACCCTTGTTTCACTTCAGAAAAAAGGTTGTCTGGGCGCAATTTATTGCATAGAGCCATAGTAGAAAGAAACATGGACGGTTGGGGGTTTAACTGCCTAAAAATAATTGTGGCTATCAAAAGTAACAATTCACAGAAAGGGTATGTGGGACGACAACCACATCCTTCCCGAGTGTCATGCCCATCTGATGAGGTAGCATAATTTGAGTTGATCTCTGTGCTTAATTTGTTTGTGGATCATGTGATGCTTACCTAATCTCATTATTTGCAAACACTGTTATGAAAAATGTAGTAATATGATAGGTAATCGTACCACAGGTTGCGGAAAACTTTGAAAATAACTACTGGGCTCATGAGGTTTGGGGAACCATTTTAGAGCGTATTTTATGGGAGTCTGCATTGGAAATTTAAACGGGAAAGGAAATTTAAATGCGAGACAACGGACACACACACGCATGGGACATTTTATTGCTTGGAAACAGAGATTTTGTAATCTGTCAATATTTACCAAGGGCTGTTAATCAAAAAAATGTATTTCTAATTTTAATAGTAAAAATAAATGCATTCTATATAATTTTTCATATTAAGCATATGCTTAAGTTCCAATTTAGAAAGTAAATTCATTGCACCATTTATTATACAAATATCGGATATATAATTTGATGTAAACAAGTAATTTCCACATAAGTGAAATGCATGCCTGAACCGTACCGTTGGAAGATTACGATGTTAGGAGTGGACATGTGTCACTCTAAATTTTATCGTATTGATATTATTTCTTCCAGAAACAAAAAAGGAATTGCCATTGAATTATTAAACCATTTTCTATTTTCATCGACAGGATCATCAACTCAATTTTGCAAACAATTCGCGCATTGGGACACGGAAAAACATATAAAAGTATAAACATTGGCAAGACAATTAAAATTAAAATCAAGTAAAACTTATTGGCATGGAATTTTTCACACCAAATTTTGAGGGTAAGGTCTGTACTTAGAACTGAAGTTGGCGATTTGACAAATAGAGTGTTTGCCGGTTATAATTTTTGAAAAATCATCTTATAATACATTTGATAATTTACATAAAAGGGCGTGGGACAAAATTCTTGGCATTATAAAGCATTAGTGCTGACATGATACACACGAGGATAAATAAGTCATCATAATCATTGCTATTTGTGGAAGAATTCAAGATTATTATTCCGTGTCTTATGGATAATGCTTTCTTTATTTTCTGAAGATCGCGACAAAAGGAGAAGGCTTTGACCGATTTCCACTGAAAAATATACTAAAGATCCATGCTATAATCTTGAAAAGATCATCAAGTTCAAACTTCCTTAAAATTAAGGGATTTGGAGGTGGTTAAATAAGAAAAGTTGACTCAAGTTACAACACTAAAATAATCGAATAGCAGATTATGGAATATGTTTTGACGTCCTACTGTCTAGGAAAATGGATGGGAAGACTACTACAAAAACTTGAGACTCCATAAATGTGAAGATAAGCCTTGTGCGAGTTTATGCGTGAATCGGTAAAAACTTTGCAAAGCGCATGGTTCATGTACTTTATTAATGCTTTGAGTGCAATATGTTTCATTGAGAATGGTTTTTTATCTAGTGTTTTGAGTAAGGATTGAGTGCTGTGTACTGTAACTCAAGTAAGAGTATTCACTGCGACAACGGAAGATCGTGATCTATAGGGAGTTAGGTCAAGATTGAGATTTGTTGTAAAATACCAACAAACTTGGTGAGTGGGATAGTAAGCAGCTCATGTGAAATTTGAGTGAGTTTTGATTGTAAAATTCATTGATTTTAATGAATTGTTTTTTAACTTGACATAACTCAACAAATGTAGGAATACTAACATTAAACTATGTTAACACATGGCTTGTTCGCTTTTGATTGTTTTGTGATTGTTCTATTGGTGTGTGCATATAAATTAAACTAATTCCAGCATCTTGAGTTTGATAAGTTATCAGTTGTATATATTTGTGTTGCAACATCATTACAATACAATAGTTAAGTAAACTATCTAAAACTATCCATGCCAACAAAAATATTTAGAAAATTATTTTAATAAACTCAAAAATAAGATAGTTGTATACAGTAAGTATTTTTTTTTTTTATTTTTTCTTTTAAGTGAGGACATCCGAATTAGTATTATTTTTTAAATTTTAACATATTATCCTAATTAGTATTATTTTTTAAACTTTTGCCGGAGGAAAACTTAATTGGAATTTGACGTAATATTGAAAGTTCTCGGATTACATTAATTATACACTGTACAGTGCTAATTAATTCATCAACTCAAAAAATTACTCTATTTTATAAAACTCGTAGTATATTCAAGTATAGCCCAAGGGGCAAAAATAAATTGCTCCATGAGAAATTTGTAACTTTTTTGATGACTGACTCTCTTCATGATTTACCATATCTTTGACCAGGAGAATATGGACCATAGATGAATGATGATGCATGTGTTTGTTCGAGAGAACATAATAGTGGAGGTTTTCCAGGAGACTTTAGTTTTGTGTTTATGCTTGCTTACGATTTCAAGGATTACAGTTCTAGAATTTATATGTTTATGTTTTTCTTATTATTTAGTATTTTCATTGCTAGCCACGCTATCTGTTAATGAAGTTGGAAGCAAGTCAACCCAAACGTGGCAAGATTCTCAAGAGCAATGGAAGTAACAGCTCTACTGGTAAATGAATGATCAATTAATTTTTAAATACATTTATTATTTTAAAAACCAAGGGTATTTATCTTTTTTTATATTACTAATAATAACATTAATGAATTTTGAAGAGAAGAGGCATGAATTTGAAAAATTAGACGCTGTTATTCATACATGCTGAAATCGAATTGTTAGTGAAAATGCAAAGGAATTCAAAACTGAGGCCTGTACAGTCATTAAGCAATGTGCACCCCTTGAGCATGCACGTTGGAAGAGCATTCCAGGCGAGAGAGAGAGAGAGAGAGGACAATGTGGTTTGCAATGAAGGTACGATTTTTCAAATTTATGAATCATTATACTTATTAAATTTATTATATATAAAATTGTATTTGCTAAAACTTATGTGAATGTTTTATGCAGCAAAAATTTAATCTCAAAGAGAATTATTAAATTAAGAAAGTAGTTTATGAGCAACTAAATCATAAATATAGGAGTTATCGATATAAGCTTCACATGTACAATCTTAAGAATGTACGAAGTAAATTTCCACCTGGGCAACTTAGGAACAACTAATAAGCTAATTTGAGAGTGACAATTTCTGGGTAAAGTATAATTGATTTTAAATAAATAGTGAAATTTGTTTTTTAGTTTAGTTCGTCTATGTGATCTTATAGTTGATGGTAAAACATAATTCTTGCATTTTTGGGGTGTTATCATGACTCTTACTTCCCCAATTCACAATTCAATTGTATAAGTAGTTTTAATATTACGGAAATACATGGATGCTCATTGTGCAAGTTTTTTATTTGTTTTGTCTTACAAAGTTTTGTGCATGTTTATTTATTTTTTAATTTCCCTAATTTCATTTTCTTATCACAATATTTATCTTTTTAGCTATGGCATGTTTGAAAATTTCATTTATTCAATGATACTTCTACTGATTTCACATGCTTATATTAAATTATCTTTTATAATATATATATATATATATATATATTAGTGGCAAAAACACAGCAAATCGAAAGAAGTTGTTGATGAGCCGTACTTGGACAAAATTTTAGTGTTAGGCCATACATATATTTGCTCAATTAACTCATAGATGGTTCTTTTTTAGTATCATTTGTAGAAATTGCTCCTAGTTAGTCGAACTTTTTAAGTTTAGTTTAACGAATTAAACCATAATTTGTGCTACCCTTCCTCTCCCTATGACATGGCGATTGGGGGATCACGTGCTTTCCAGTTGAGGTAAGTGTCATTTCTAACGCTAATAATATTTTATTTATGCTATATTGTTAAGTTTATGACCTTTATAATAACTTCCTTTTGATTTTTAATATTTTACTAATTATATTCCTATTTGTAATTAATCTATACTATATCATTAAATCGACACTCTTTATGATAATTATTTTTTGTCCATTAATAATTCATCAAATATACCCCTAAATTTAATTAAATAACTAGCTAAGACATCACGTGTTTTAATTTAAATTTAGAGTTAACGATTTATTTTTAACCTTTTGTTAATTCATTCTTAATTATCATAATACAAAAGTTACTTATCTTTCACACGCACTCAAACATCATGTATAATAAAAATATAACAATGTTATTTTTATTGTAATTTTGTATTTTTATTAGAATTGAAAATTATAATTTATACCTTTTGTTTTTATATTCAATGTTGATAAAAATAAGATTAATATTTATATATTATTAATTAATGTGAAATTTCATCAATCAATTTTTTATTTAATGTTTTTTTACAGATACATTGAGTGTGCAAGTTAGTAATTGTAATAATGGGCATGTAAGAAACATAAGAAGGGCTATTGTAGCAAATGCAGCAGCAAGGCGAGTCAGAATACACAACATACATCTTACATTATAATCTACTGTGTTTCTGGTAAATTGCTACAAATATTATTTAATTAAAACATTTATACAAAATGCCACAAGACTATTTATCAATGCTTAAAGACGTTTTAGCATATTAAATGAAATCTGATGCCGATTGAAGAAAGATCAAATTAATATAAACGTCTTAAATCAAGATAAAGGAGAATAAGATAGATTATATAATTTTAATCTCTCACATAGGCCACTATCAGAATTATAATATCAAGAAAAAATAACTCGTCGTCTAAATAGGGTGTTATCAAGTCGAGCTTGCATTCAAGCATAATTACTAGTCGAATTCAACTCAATTTAATATTTTAAATTAGAACTCAAAATTATATTTGAGTCAACCAAGGATATTGAGTTTTTTTAAAAAAAAGAAAAGAAAACTTCAAAATCAAGGGTTAAAATTTCATTTATCCGTGGGTGTAGTGTGAAAAAAGTTTAAATTTGAATTTAATCATATTGAAATATTTTTTAGTTCAATCGAATTTAAGTAGAATATTTTAACTAATTAACCCAATCTTAATGAATCCACATAGCCCTGTTGGATGGCACTAATCCGTTGGGGTAAATAGGAAAAAAACTTGAATATATTTGCACATATTGGGCCATTCAAAATGTCAGAATCTTCAACCCATATTGTCTGGTTTCTCCTCACGTTGCCCATTCCAATTACTAGTTACAATATGACACTCGTTGTGTGTGAATTTTAATTAAAAATATTTTTATCACAAATAAAATTTCTTTTTTTAATTGTGTAAATAAATCGAGATATATTACATATACATTTCTTCTATAATTTGTTATTTAGTGAAAATTATTTGTTCTACGTGTGTACAATAATTTTATTAATGGCAGTAAAGTTAAATTAATCATATTTAAAAATTTTTAATGATAAAAATGAAAAATTAAAATTAAAATTATGATAATAAAATCTTAAATCTATTAATTTTTAAAATTTTTCAATAATAAAAACAAGTTATCAAAAATAAGAAAAAGTCGTATTATGTAATTTTTATAAACTAAGAGAAAAAAAAAATAAGGAGATAACAAAATAATAAGTAAAAGGAAAAAAGAGAAAATAATAAAAATTGAAAATTAAAACAAATTGAAAAAAAGCATTATAATAAATTAATTTTGAAAATAAAGGTTGTTACTATCGATCCTTTTGATATTCTATATAGTATAGATCAAAATTATGATAATAAAAACTTAAATCTGTTAAATTTTTAAAATTTTTAATAATAAAAAAAAGTTATCAAAAATAAAAATGAGAGAAAAAAAATCGAAGAGATAATAAAATAATAAATAAAAATACTAAAAAAAAGAAAATATTAAAAATTGGAAGAAAAACTAACTTAATAGAAAAGGTTATTATAATAAATTATATTTAAAGGTAAAAGTGTTTACTATTTATTCTTCTCACATTCTATATATTATATTTATAAAATTTAGAGAGAGAAATATAAATGTTTGTTGTAAGGCGACAAGCAGTGTTAGAATTTGACTTTTGGGCGTGCCGTCTATAATCGACAGACATTAGACTCAATAAAATTAATGACCAATGACCCAAAATGCGTCATGGAGGTCTAGACACAGGATTTGACCCTTTAGACTCGGCCCGACTAATAACCGCTGGGAGCCCAACTCCAAGCCACAACTTAAAAGAATACAGTCCAGCCGAACAATAATGGCCCAAACGAGAATGAAACTAAAGGCGCATTAGCCACTCAGCAAGCACGGAACTGGAGCACGGTGGTGCTGGAAACTTTTGGGCGGCGCTCCGGTGGACACGATGGCAGACGCAACACGCGGTGTGAGGACCCGCAGCCGCGAGCTTCCTGTGGTAGGGCGAGGCTGGGTGCGCCGATTTTAGAAGCAGAAAAGGAAAGGTTCGGGTTTGCGGGGTGACGGTGCGATAGGTTGAGGTTCGGTGAAAATGGGAATTAGACACTTCTAAAACTGATTTGGGGTCACCGGTTTGGAGAGCAATCGTGCAACTGGAATAGGTTCCGCACGGTGCCCCACGGCTTGAGGGTGGCTGGCGGCGGCGGCGCTTTTGGATGGCTGGGGTTGTGAGTTTAGTGATGAGGCTTGTTTGGACGGTAGAATTCGGGTGTTTGGGCAGGATTTCTGTTTTGATCTTGACTCAAAGACTGGTCGGGGATACGAGGTTGTTTACGTTTCTATTTTAATTTATAATATAACTATAAAAAGTATTAAAAGTAAAAATATAATATAATCTTATAAATTAATAAATTAAATACTTTATATTTGTAATTTAAGTAATAATATAAAATTAAATATTATCAAATATTTTCTGAATATTCTAAAGAAACTTATAGTTAAATATGAGATTCAAAAAAGAAATAAATTAAGGACTAATAGTTATAAGGCAAAATGATCAAACAGCCCTTTGAAAATTGAGGTAGCAATCATGTGAAAATAATAAGATTAAATCTTGAATCTAGGAATACGATGGATCACAATTCTCTTTGTCTTCAAATACTGGGTAGACCTAGCATCTTAGCCTAACTTTTCATTCAAAAAGAAAATCAAAAAATAAAAAAGAAAAGAAAAGAAATTCACTTCGCCCCTCTTAATATCGAGCCCATTTTTCTAAATATAAAGAGCTAGTTCGCCAAGTGTTCTAAAACAAGTGGTTTTGTGCCTCTACTTAGATTAATCACTCATGGAAGTTGTGGATAATGCTGCCCTTTCTTGTGATGGCTTGAGTTATTGTAAAATAAAGTATATCTTATGTTTTTTGCATGTGTAAATTTATTTTTAATTTATAAAATTATTGTATTTTAAATAAAATTACTTAATTTAAACGTATTATAAAATATTTAAAATAACAAAATAAAGAATAAGAAAAAAATTGAATAAAAAAAGAGAAAATTTAAGAAAAACTTAAATAAAAACAATAAGTTAGAAGAAAAATAATAACAATGCAAACTTGCCCGCCATCAATGGTGAGGAGGCGTCGAGGGCTTATTGGGCTGTGTCGATGTCGAGAGCACTCCGTGGGCCTTCCTCCGTCGTCCACCATTTCAGCTAATGGAGCTGCAATTTGCGTGGCATCCTGGCTTGGCGACGATAGGGAGGGAGTACGGGGATTGATGTCGTTGTGGTAGCTTCTCCATCGACTCTTAGACAGCTAATGATGTTACTAATAATAATAATAATAACAATAATTATAATAATGATAGTATCTATTACTAATAATATCATTAATAGTAAAAACAACAACAATAATGTTACTATTCTGAAAAACAATGCCAATGAACTAATAATAATGGTTACTTTAATTATAAGACTAGTACTTCTAATAATACAATAACAATAATAATAGCAACATTAATAATGATATCAATAAAATAAATATTAACAACGTTACTAACAATTATACAATTTTTATAGCCACTCAAATATATATAAACACACAAACAACTACTTATCATATTAACTATACTTTCCAACACATAATTGTCACATTTTTGTGATAATTATATTATCCCTCAAATACCGCTTATTCATACAAAACATTCTTTTTTCTATATTTTATTTCTCTCAAAAAAATTTACAATTTTTCTCAAATTTTTTTTTTTTTAAAATGAAGTACTCATCCCATCACTGCTCTATATTTTCCTTCAACTTCTTCTTTTTTTTTCTTAACATTATCATTTGTGAATCACACAATCAAAATTATGATTTTATTCTTTTCTCGTAAGCCCTTACCCCAATCATAGTGTAAGTGAATAGGATATTGTAGAAAATTAAAATAAGCACGGGTAGTTTATTTAGGGGTACAACCATAAAATATAGTAAAGATTTATATTTAAGACCAAAAGTAATTATTAGATAGAACAAATAAATTACTAATGGGGATATTTTAAAATAAAACTAATTAAATTGACTAAAGTTAGTTATTATATGGGGTGAAATCATAATATAAAGTATAGATAAAATAGATGGCAAAAGTTTTAAAAAGAAGATTTAAAATTTTAAAAATAAGATACTTGAACATTGTACTTAAGCTCTTAAAAAAAGTGTATAGGTGATTCCAAACTTATTTTCAAATATATCAATATAATCCTTTTATTTTGATCATGTTAGTTACAAAATTGTCATTTCTAATATGCTATTAATTTTATAATATTAATTCTTTTGAACACTTGAGAAACTTATTTTAAGATAAATCTATCATTCTATATAAAATCACCAAAGAACTTGTAAAATATTTTAGATAATTAAACTCGACCAAACTACCCTCCCACAAATAATAAAGTAATCTGTGGACAGTTAAGACCAACAAAATTAATCCAAACTAGAAAAAATAGCGCACCTGTGTGTATGAAAATTTGTTTATAAATTATAAAATTATTATATTTTAAGTAATAAAATAAAATAATTTAAAAATTTAAGAATATTTACAACAAAAAAGAAAGAAACATTGAAATGAGAGGAAATTTGAGAAAAAAATGTAAATTAAAATGGAAGTTAAAAGAGAAGAGAGGAAGAAAATGGAAAAGGAAATAAAAATTTAAATTGGGGATAATTATGTAATTTTACATCATGCAACCACAAAGCCTTATTAACTTAATACTTAACTTGTAAAATTTGCATAGTTTATGCGTTTCCAAATTTATTTATAAATTATAAAATTATTATATTTTAGTTAATGTAAAAATATTATTTATTATTAAAAAGTATAAAGAATATTTTAAACAAAATAAAAAAAAATATCAAGAGGATTTGAAAAAAAGAGAAAACACAAATTAAGAAAGAAAAAGAAAATAAGAAAATTACGTGATTTTATATTTTTCAAAAAAATATTTGAAATAAAAAATAATGAAAGATCAAAAGAATTTAAAAGAATGATAAAATTTGATAAAAAAAATAAAAATAAAAATTATAAGTCGAATAAAAAAGAGAAAAAAATGATAAAAGGAATGAAAACACTTAATCTAAGAGTAATCCTATAAATTTACTTTATACAATTAAAAATTCTTTCTTATTAAAAAAATAATGTAGTATATATAATTTGGGAGACGGAAAAGGAAAAGGAAGTGCCGAAGTGTAAGTATAGCTAAAGTTCAAAGAGTGGATAAGAATACCGAAAGGCCAAAAGTGCGGATAGATTATTTTTGGTCATTCAGGCATGCAAGATTCGGACCCCAAAAGAAATGACCACCAAACATGTAATAAGCATTTTTCTGATGATTGGTGGTCCGTCAGCAACCATTTATGGAGGACATGAAAATGAGATCAATTTGGCCTAGCACTTGCCTCCTTTCCTCTCCAATAATTCGACCGATGTATTTGTGTCATCCCATCATATTATCTTCTACATTCCATCCTTGTCTATATCTATTTTAAATATTTAAAAAAAAATTTTGTTCTCTGTCTCTCTTTTTTCTCGTGTGCTTCCAGCTTCTTGACACTACCTCGTTTGTATCTGAATCATGAAGGCCTCCCAACAATTTCACCTCTCTAACACCTACACATTTGTCTCTCTCCATTTTTTTGATACTTTCCGTTCCCTTTTTTATTTTTTTTGGTGGGCGGGGGGTTTGAAATTTATTCAGAAAAAAAAGACATCTTTATAATGTTCGAATCTTGTGGATATAATTGCCCTTTTTCTTTCTTGTATGAGACATTTCGGGTCCTTGCAGAATCAATCATTCATCAACACATAGCTTCAGCACAAAGTCACGACATTTGTCATCCCATCCGTTGGTTCAAATTTCATTTTTGGAGATTGTCGTTGTTCCCACCCCATAAAATCTTCTCTTCCTTTTTGAATTTCACTTCTTCTTTCTATCCTCATGAATGAATAGGGACCATTTTGGAGACGTGACTACGCATAAATATAGGACAATCCCATGTTGATAGAAAAATAGATTGCCACATGAATATTTACTCCTTTAATATCACTTTATTTATATAATTGAATATTATTTACAAAAATGAATATTACGAAGACGGTCTAAGGAATTTATCCTAGCCCACCTCATATACCCGCAAGAAGTAGTCAAAACATAATTTAACAACAATTAGACTGTAGATCTGATTAAGAAGATATTTAGAATCTGATTAAAGAGATTTCCACATCAAATGCATTTGTCGCATGCATAATTTAACTGTATTGGCAATTAATATCTTTAACTAAAGGTCAAAGAAGATTATAATAATAAAATAACAACCACAGAGCAGAAGGCAATATGAAGATACATCAAAGCCTAGGGTAATTAAAATGATTTTCCGAAACTACTGTTCATCTGCTGTGACTTCAAGGGAAAGCTGCTTTAACCATTCAAACGTTCGATGGTGAGAAGCCGGCTTTTTCGGCGATTTCGCCGCCAGCAAATTCTCTTCCTTCTCTTCCTCAGCCCCAAGAGCTCGCGCTTCGCACTGGCTATAGCTCGCACCTCTCTTGATAACCGCGACTTTTGAAGGAACTGTATCAACTGCATCGAGCAAACAGTCGCATCCGCCAAGGAAATTAGCCTTCGGTTTCTTCTTGTCACCACCGCTCCGGATCCTGTTACGGCTCCCCGAATTCTTGCTGCTAGTGCGATTTTTGAGATCGTGAAACGCGATTTTGGGTGGGGTCGCGACTAACCCTTGTCGAAAGATGTTCCAGGCCGATGATTTCTTGGCGCACTTTTTATTGTTGATTTTGCCCCTCCTTTGCACTCTGGGTGATGGGCTTGGATGGGAATGGAAAATGTTCAGAGGCGGTTTTTGGGGCCTGTCGGCGGTGGCGGCGGAGCTGCCGCTGCTGGACGACTGATGGCTGCTGATACTGCTGCTTCTGCTAGTGATTAACCCGCTGGAGGAGTGATAATCCATGGACAGCGACCTCGAAACCGACCTGCTAAAGGTGCGGCCGTCGCAATACTGTGATAATTCCTTTCCAGAACTGACTGAATGGCGCAGAGGCAGAATCTGGCCCTGAAAGAAGACTTCATCGGCCGCACACATTTCGGATTCTTTTAACAGAGAGCAGAAATCGAAATCCTCTTGAGCTTCAATGGCTCTGAGAGGTTTACACTCCTCCCCGTTAACCTGAATTCTCGACTGATGAACGAGTGGGAGGTCGCACAGCGAAAGGGCCTCGTCGTCATCTTCTTCTCCTGTTCCTCCGCCGTCTTGCGGCGTTTGCAGTGAGTTCTCGGTGGAATTGACAAGTGCCCACCTTTCTTCATCAGCACACTTTTTCTCCATCTGAATAAACCAGAAAGAGAATATATGCACGTCGCTTAAGACTTGGCCGAGACTAGGAATTTAATTAAATGCAGGAAAGAAGAACGATGACTGTTTGCATACGGGAATGAAACGAAGAAAAATAAATTATAGAGAGAGAAGTGGGAGACAGATATGGAGAGAGAAGAAAAGCTGAAAACTGGTCCGGAAGAGAAGATTAAAATAGAGTAACTACTGACTGACTACAGCAAACCCGAAAATTTGTTCATCAGTCAGAGAGCTTATTGCTTAGACCAGCAACCTTGTTTTGTGTGTCTGCGGTGTTATGTGGTGGTATCGAGTTGCTTTGACGGGTTAAAGAATTCTGGAAATTTTCAATTTGGAGCTTGTTTACAATTTTCATTGATAGTGATGTTAGATGGGTAATACTTTGAGGGAAGAGAGTTGGTGAAGGTTTAATTTTAGGATTTATACTGCATTGCGTTGTTTCGTGAAGATTTGTGAAACGTCACGCTCCAAAAATTATTGTCCATATCTTTATCTTAAGTGCTTATATACGTATTTTTAGTGTCCTTTCCATATTAAATTATTATTTGGACAAAAATTTTCGAAAAAGGATAAAGGGTGTAGAAGGTAAGGACAAAGTGAGAAATTTTCAAACGGATAATAATTATATTAGGGTCTTGTGGTGATAAAAAAGAAAACAGATACAACCAAATATTTTGGCGATTTGGGCCGACAAATCCATTACAAGCTTATATTCAATTTCTTAGATCAAAATTCCAACTAGATTGGTAAATAATCTAAAAATAACATAGGAAGAATCAATCATGATCAAGTGAACAAATATATTTATGAGTCTAATACCACATTTTAAGTCGAAAATGATGGGGGATTATTTTTCCTTCTCCACTTTGTGGATATATTTTAATTGGGAAAATTGCTTTCTTTAACATCGAATAGATTAATAAATTTGACATAATCGGTATGACCATTGGCGAAGGATCACCAAGCTAGTCTGTTGGACCAATCAAATTTCTAAGTGGACAAACGAAGAAACCCTCAAAATTGTGTTGAGGAACACAAATTGTATAAGAATGAGCCAAAAAATTATAATATAAAACTAGCAATCCTTGCATATTTGACGTGCGTATATCTAAGGTTTAAAGTATAAATTATTTTTTTTATATTTTTATTTTATTATATAAATATTTAGAAACATATTGCATATGTATTTTAATTATTTATGAGGTCATACTTATTAATCATTATATAATTTTATTATTGCAGAAAAAATAAATAACTTTAATTGAAATGAAAATAAATAAATGATGTATAATGAAAAAATAGACTAAAGTTATTATTCAAAAAATACAATACAATTATATTTTAATGATTTCAATATAAAATTATATAAAAATAAAATCATATTACAAAATTTATAAAAATATAAAGAAATAACTTAGAAATAAAATAAAATTAAAAAAGAAAGTGAATTAACCAAGAAATAGGATAGAAATAAAAAAAAAAGAAATTAATGTTGCCATGAAAATAAAACTACATTAATAGGGACAAGATAAATTGATAAATCAATGAAACAAAATAAAAAATAGGGTTAATATAATAAAATATAAATTTATAATTTTTTGAAAATTTTATAATAAAAATAAATTTATGTAAAAATTAAAACTATATTTTAAATTCTAGAAAAAGAAGATAAAAATGAGACAGAAAAGAAATAAAAAAATTGAAAAAAAATAAAACAGAAAATAAGTGAAAAACGAAAAACAAAAGAAAGTGGTGCTGTAATAAAAAATAAAATTATGATAACGGAGAAAGGAGATGTAAATAACACAAATAGCAAAAAATTTGAATAAGGGTAAAATATGAAACCATTATTTTTGATAATTTAATGAAAAAATTGCATAAAAATTAAGATTATATCACAAATTATAAAAACAAGACAAAGAAATAAGTTAGAAATGAAATGAAAGGAAAAAGGAAATGAATAAACCAAAAAATAGATGAAAAATAAAAATTATTGTTGTAATGGAAAATAAAGTTATGTTAATAGAGATTAGTGAAATAAATGACACAAAATTAAAAAAAATAGAAATACGTAGCTCTAATAGAACATGAGATCGTTATTTTTTTAATAACGTTAATGAAAAACTAAATTATATAAAAATAATATTATTTTGTACTCCATTTATATTTTAATATTTCAATATGGTAGATCAAATGTAGCTATTTTAATACGCTTCTTTTCAATAATATAGTACATATTATTAAAATATTTCTAGGAAAAGTATTAACAAAGAATATTAAATAAGCTGAAGTTATTAGATAATTATTAGAATAGATAAAATTAATTCAAAAGAAAATTATGGGAAAACTATAATATTAAATATAATATATGGTACATAAGATTAAAAAACTTCCAAACAAAAGTGCATATCATTTGGAAACGATATATTTATTGGGTAAGAATTGAAGCAGGTTGAACAATTTAATAGAGATGTATAAGAGAAAAATAATTTAAAATATATATAGAATATAAAATAATATTTGAAGGACTAAGATATCAGGAAAATAACTTGGCCTTGTGAGACATTTTTTTTCAAAGCAATGAGATGAAATAAAATAAATAATGACGTAAGAAATATGTTTCTAATGTGTAGATCGATGGTTAGCAAATGAAAATTTTGTAAAACAAATATATTAAAAAAATTTTGTATGCTTGTCTTCAATTTATCCACACTCTATTATTAAGTTAATGAGGATTTTTGGTTATATAATGTCAAATTATATAGTTATCTTACTTTAATTTTTTTTTTGTCATTTTTATTTTTATTTTTCTTTCTTCTTTTAACTTATCTATATTTATTGTGATAAAGTTAATAAGGATTTTTTGGGAATATAATATCAAATTACATAATTATCCTTATTTTATTTTTTCTATTTTTTATGATTTTCTTTCATTCTTTTCTTTTTCTCTTTTCCTTAAATTTATTATTTTTATTTATGTTTTCTCTCAAATGTTTTTCTTTTTTTTTTAAAAAATTCTTTTAGCCATTCTTTATTTTATTAATTTAAGTGTTCTTTATACTTTAATTTAAATAATTTTATTTATATTATTTAAAATATAATAATTTTATAATTTATAAATATATTTGCACATACATAGAGTGCACAATTTTTACTAATACAACATTAAGAAAAGAAATTCGATCTTTGTTGGTTTTTTTTTTCTTTTTAAAAGAAGAGTTTTATTTAATGCCTTATAATAAAAGTATTGGAAAAATTATTAATATGTTCCAAACTTTGAAAATTAAAATATTTCAAAGAAATAAAGAAAATTTAAAAGCTCATTGCAATAGTGTATATTTAATTAACTAATTTATAATTTTAAAATAATAGGTATCAACTTCAATTTTCACACAAATTATGGTTATTTTCTTGAATATTCCATAAACACAGTCCTTAAACTATTTTTGAGTTTAGAAAGATATTAATATGTCTACTTTTAGTAAACTAAAATATGTTTGATTTAATAATATAATAATAACAAGAAAGTGACTAAATGCCTCTATGAATAGCCATATAATGAATTGTTAAACGAAGTCAACAAATCGAAATTTTTTAATTTAATGAAAATCAAAATTTAGAAATCAGAGTTGAGGTTAAATGGGTCAAAGTTGATCAAGACCATCCTTTGCTACTGTATATTACTAGCCTAATATTGGTGCTTGCCCGGTATAACTTGTAAAAAATAATTATGTAAAAACTATACATTTTTTCTATAATTTATTTCAAACGACTTTTTAGTTGAAAATATGACAAAAATATAAATTATTATCATTAATAATTTTGTATTATACACTTTTTACTGCAGATGATATGAAATTACAATTTTTTTATTAAAAATATAAAATTTTGAATATATTATATATAAAACGAAAAGTTATCGCATTAAAATGACAGCATATGCACGCATCAATTATTGTTGAACTACTATCAGCAAAGGGAATCTCGAAGGTCTCTCTAGATAATTTGAAAAATATTAAGGTTGCAATTTTTGTTAAATTTATAATTGATAACTTAGGAAAAAGGCAATTCATTTTATTACGTGTAATGAGAAATGAAAGCATGTCTATGACATGTTTGGCATACATAAATCCAGTAAGACATTAATGGAATAAATTTATGAATAAAATAAAAATTAGGAAGAATAAAGTACTTTAAGTCATTCCCTAATTGGTATATACGCGAAGAGATTCGAAGAATCTAAAATGGAAGAAATTGTTAGTATTTTATTTCATTTTGCATTTATGATTGTTAATTAAAATAAATAATAAGAATAAAAAAATGTTTTTAATAAAAATAATATTTTTTGAAAATATTTATTATTTTATTTGCTTTTTTATATGTTTATGTATATTCAGATTTCAAATAAACATTCACTATTACTATTAAAATATCATAAAATAAATTTTCTATATATGAAAAATTTATATATTAATATACATAATAGACACTTGAATGGTAGATATAACAAATATTACTAAATGTTAAACGTAATTGAAATTTAACTTGTTTATTGTAAAATAAGCATTTAGCTAGCATTTCTATTGTTTTTATTCTGAAATTTATATTGATACTCATTACATAGAAAAGTAAATATATAAATTGATGCAATTATATTGAAGGCCTTCACAGATAATATGGTAAACATTTATGATAATCTATATATATAATATGTTTATTTGGTAAGTATATCAAAATATACTACAACTGAAAAATATTTATATTGTTATTGAAAAATAATTTAAAATTTTGTATGTAATATGTAAAATTATGTTAAATTATATATAATCGTTTCGTGTATATGTGTGTGGGAATGGATATGTATAGAAAAATATTCTACATAATTAGCACATATTGTAGTAATATTTCATATAAAATAAGATATTATATACTGGTAATATATCTATATATGCATATATTCAAGTTTGTTTTTTTTTTTATGCAATTTATATGCTTTCATATTTTTTCATATACTGTTTTTAATATTCAATTTATTTAACAATATATAATATTGATTTCTTGTTTTTGTAAATTAAAAAATTTTAAAAATATTTTAATAGTTGGAAATTATTTATTTCTGAATCTATTGGGAAACAGGTAAAATCATAGGAAATATTCTTTATTTTGTAAATTAATCCCAAGAAATGATAATTCTTTATCACTAATTATACCAGTTGTGGATATATCAATGAACATGAGATCCTGTTATCAACTCATTTTCAGATACCTTTGTTACTAGTATTATAATTATCAAGGTAAGTTTCTTTTTCTGTCCACCCTTATATAATTTACTTTTCGTAATTAACTATGAATGAAGTACAAAATTAAATTTAAATTCGATACTGTAGCCAAAATCAAGAACATATAATTTGATAAATTCGTAATCGATACGTTACAAAAACAATAAATTAACAAATGGTTTTTTTAAATACAAAAAATTCAAAATTATGGTAAAAATCAATCAAGTGGTAGATCACGTTGCTACTAAATATATGCGTTTTTTAATTCTGGATTTCAAGTAATATGAGCCGCAGCCTGTACCATCGCTGGCTTTGGGAGTGACGCGTGTCCTTTTTATTTCAACATTTCTTTTGTTTTGTGATCTAAACCTTGCGAAAAAAACAATACGTTTTTTCCCAAATTAGGATGGGGAGGAAATTTTAAGTTATTTGGATGAAGATAAAAATTATGTTTAATTTGTAAGATTTCGATAGATAAGAAAATTATTTTTATCTGTGTTTAATATGCAATAATGATTAAATAATGCGATAATATATAAGTTTATATGACAATAAAAAAATAAACTTAATTGGAAAAATTATAGAGATGTACGTTAATTTGATTATAAATAGGTAAAATAATTGAAAAATAATTAATTAGTTATAAAATATATGAAGGAGAAATTTGAATTTGAATAAAATTTACAAGATAAAATGTTTAATTTGTAAGATTTTTAAGTAAAAATTAATAATGTGTAATTTGGAATCAAACATAGGCATTATTGCCCATAAGTGTATATATTGATTATTAGGTAATAGTCATCAGGCACAACGTGTATAAAACAAATAGTAACATTCAAACTAACAAAATGTAATAATAAAAAATAATTTAGATAAAAAACAAAATTCAATATGGATCAACATATACTTAATGAAGAAGTATATCATTCATCCTATTGTAATTTGTTTTTTTGAGGAAAATTATAAAATAAGGAGAATAATAAGTCAATTTTTATATTTTCAGGAAAATTATAAACAAATTTTCATCCATGACTAATTATCTCGATTTTGATTCGGTAAAGTAATTTTGTAGCTTGACATTTTATTCTAACGTATATTGGCAGTTTTACATAATGTATTATTTTATTTCCGAACGTCTCTCACGCTTCATATCAGTTAATCAAAGAATTTCGTTCTATGTTAATTTTATTTTTAAAATAAATGGTTTTGAATGCCATTTTACTAATTAAGCCCTATTTTTTGTAACATGGCATAGTTTAAAAGGCTGGTTCAATAATTCAACTCGTGTCAACTAAAATTTTCAATTTAGGGATAAGATATTTTACAGAAAGAATATAAATTTATACATTTACGCATATTATACATATTTAAATCACTATATCAGTTAAAAATAAATATATTCTTATCTACTAATGATTAAAAGATTTAATTTAATGCAACTAATTATTTAAACGTTTTTAAAAATAAAAAGTTACATTCTTCCCACTGCCTTTTTTCTTTCTTTCAAGGCAACCTAAATAAAAAAAAAAAAAAACAAATATTAACCCATGAATAATCCGAAGTACTTTTTTGTGACATTAAAAAAAATACTTTATCACTAAAAAAAATGACACACACTTTTTTAAGAGGGAGAAAGCAAATTGAAGAACCCTTTACCCGAGGATAAGTGCAAATGCTTAATCAATTATTGTCTAGTGTAGAGTTCCCAGCTGCTGAAGGAATTAAAACACTTTTGTCTTATTTCTCTCTTTCTTTTCTTTAAAAAAATATGAAAAAGTTAAAGTCACAGTGATTGCATTTGCCTACCATGACGAAATACAAATCACCTAAGATTAATCATCACTATCAATTTATATTTTCCTTTAATCGACGTGTATGCTTATCCTCCTTTATATTTTCTTTTACCTTTTTTTTTTTTTTTTTGTGTCTTCTTTGTCCTCTTTATTTGGAACATCAAAATCAATAAACAAATTAAATAAAATTAAGTGGAATATATTTTGTTCAATTCTTGAATTGATTAAAAGATCTGGTGAAGGACTTGGTGTGGTGTGAGTGACAAGACCAAGGTTGCAGCTTCTCCACATAATATGAACTAATAAATTGGCTATTTGTTTACTTAATTTTATCTTTGATAATAAATAAAAAATCCCATATATATGTTTGCTCTTATAATAATTCTACATTAATTTTGTTGATTAATCATGTTTTTTTTGAAATATTATTAATATATATTTTATTTTTGCGTAGTATACATATTATAAATCAATTGTTCAAGTTCAGCCAATTTTTAAACTTCAATTGGAACCGATTGAATCAGTATCAATTAAAAACACCATATATAACAGCACTCGTGAACTTAATTGCTTCGATGTGTGCATTCGTAAATCGTTCTTTTTCACTTTTTAAATATTTAATCTTTTAATAAGATTAGAGATGCTCACTTCCAGACACACACACACTCATGGGATAAATAAACTTATGAAATCATATAAGTAATTTTAATAGTGCATCAAAAAAAGATGTACAGTAAGAGTAATTATTGATTTATTATTGTTATTAGCTACATATTACTCTTTTGAAATGCCAAGTATAGCCAATAATTCGAAATTCCTTTCTCGCGTGGAAATATATAAATGAATTTTAATTTTCAACCAGTAACTTCAACATTTCATAAAATTTATACGAGAACATTAAAAAATGCTGGAAATACATACATACGTACATAAATAAAGAGAGAATTAACAAAATGTAACCATAAAACTCTATATCAAGCACGTAGCCTACTTAAAAGTGCATCGCCTTCAGTCATTGATTTGCTTAAATATTACAACAGTTCACGTTTAAATTATTAAACATAAGCAGCCTCTGTAGTAATAAAATCATTATATCAGTGGCCAAATACATACATATATATAACATATATATAAGCCCAGCAAAATTTAAAAATAATAAAATGAGATATATTATCTGAAAATTAATTTTAAGAGAAAAATAAGTACTTTTAACTGGCAATGAGATGGGTCGAAATCACATCAATATCCTCTGTCCAGCCAATCCCTTGTTGCCAAGTGGATCAACTAACGATCAAGTTGATCAAGACACTTGAGTTAACCGACAAATTGGAGCCGCTTTCCTAATAAACTCGAAGCCAGAAATATTCCGTAGCCTAAAATGCAATTTCTTTTCCATAAAAACTTCTCCTTTTTCCCTTGCGCCCTATATAATTTATTTTCTATAGGGATAGTGAGGGAGCTTTTGCAAAGTCTAATTTTGTTCATATAGGAAAACCATTTAAAGCAAGATTTTGAGAAACCAATTTGTGGAGTGCTTGTAAATACTACAGAGTTTATGGGTTTTTTGATAAGTAAATCAGATTTGATTTGGACATTTTAATATTCAATAAAATTTTATCAATTAAAAAAAAATATCTTAAAACGCAACAATTTTTTAAAACAAACTGTCCTAGGAACATTATTTTAAATTTGGACAAGAATATCTGGCTACAAAAAATTTAGTAAATAACTATTTTTTCAAACATTTAGAATTTAATAACCTATTCTGATTATTATTGTTTGCAAATATTCCCTCTTTTGCTTACATGACAGATTTCAACTTTTTATATTTCGCGGATATACTTAAAGTAAAAAAATTAATTTTACAAAGTTTAATGGAGAGTTGCATCAGGAGGTTCACTTTCCGGGGAATCCTTTGCTTTTTTCTTCATTCTATGCTCTATTACAAGGGTTTTGATGAGAAATAAAGGATGTGGTGTATGAATAGGCGTGGACATTGCGCGATGATCAGAATATTAGGGAGGAAAGTGGATCCAACGAATCTAGAAGTTAGAACATAAAATCCACAAAAAAGTTTTCTCAACGTCTCAAGAAAGGCACCGATAATAAAGAGATTGTAAAATGTAAAGAAAACCACGCAACAATAGTTCAAGGGAAGAGGGAAAAGAATCTAAAGACAAAAACTTCATGAATAAATCTGATGAAAAATTCTAAGGAAAAGGAAAATTTTTGCACCATGAGATATGCATAATTTTCGAAGTTACCGCAATTTAAATATATTAACCATTTAGAAACCTCTGTCGAATCGTGATAGTGCAGTTCGTTTTGCCGCACAGACTCTAAGACAACCCGTTTCGTCAACGACCGAAGAAAAAGTGAGAGACAGCCCCAAATTCAAGTGCCATGATCAGGTTGATTGTTAGGAGTTATAAGTGGCTTTAACTTAGTCTTTGTAATTTGGAGAAATTAATGATGTCATTGATGGCGTCATGTTTTCCAAAAGGAAATTAGCACCACTGGAGTTTGCATGATTTCAGTGATAGCATTTTGACAGTTGATTTTAACTGGACAGTTGGTTGCTTACAAATAAGCACCTTCATTTGACATCATGGCATAGAAAAGATATCATTCCTAAAACACAACGTACTTAGTCATAACGATACATACACTGTTTAGTATATTTTGTAAGGTTATTAAGTGTGTTTTGTAAATCTCATTTGTGGGTGTTTTGAGAGATGTTGGATATATTTGAAGTGTGAGTTCAAGTGACTAATTTCTTTGTCATTGTTATTTCTCTATAGAAACTTCTGTTACTTATTCGCTCGTGGACGTAGGTTTTTAATCGAACCATGTGAATTTGCGTGTCTTATCTTCTTTTGTCCTTACCTTATTATTTTGTTGTTATTGTTTGTATAATAACTATCTTCATACCTTACAAATTAGTATTAGAGTCAATTTCAAAAATTATATAGTTGATTCATAATGGTAACAAAGTTTGAGATTTAAAAAGTCAACCTTGATTCAAGCTTTGCCATTTGTCAAATGATGATGTATGGCATCTCGGTTCAACAAGGTGTCATAAGACTATTCAAGGGAAGGAAAAGATGCCTCTATCACTTATAGAGGATCGAAAGACTCTTCTCAATGAGAAGGCTTTATCAATAATTTGGTTATGTTTGTCCTATCAACTCTCAAAAGAAATTATTAAAGAGAAGATTGTTGTTAACTTGTAGGTCCAACTCGAGTCACTATACATGGAGAAATCCCTCACTAATAAGCTCTATATGACACTTTAGTTTTATAGTTTGCAAATGGAGGGAGGTAGATCCATTAAAAACTACATGGACGCTTTTACTTCCATTATTTTGGATTTAGAAAATATGGATATTGAGATGATGATGAAGATCAAGCTCTAAACTTGTTGTGCTCGTCACCTCCCTCATAATTACACTTTCGAGAGACGTTTCTTTATGGCGAGAAAAAAGTATCTTTAATAGATGTTAAATTTGCACTTTTTTAAAAAGATTTAATAGACAATGAGTTATCAAGAGCTAACAACAGTAGTAAAAGTAATAATCCAACTAAGGGATTAATTGCAAGGGAAAGAACAAAATATAAGGGTTCAAGTAGCAATAGGTCATGGTAAAAATCAAAGTCAAAATATAAAAGTTTGAGTTGTAACTGTTTTCATGAAAAATGGGCACATAAAAAGTCTAAGTTATAAAAGATACAATCTTCAAATGATAAGTCACATAAATCTGCTAAAGATAGCATTGTTGCAGATGAGTCTAGATCTTTTAGTTTCTGTTGATGTAAATTGTCGATTCAAAAATGAATGAATTATGGACTTTGGATGTTCCTATCATATGTTTCCCTCAAGATTGGTTTTTAACATATGAACTTATTGTAGGTATAGCCATACTTATAGGCAATAATGCTATTGGCAAAGGATCAATCCAAATCAAAATGCATACTGGCATGGTACAAACATTGATGGATGTTTGTCATGCTCCTAACTTAAAGAAAAATATTATCTTTTTAGGCACCATTGATACAAATGGGTGCAAATATTTAGTTGAAGATGGATTTTTGAAGGTGACTACAGGTGCTTTAGTAGTAATGAAAGCTACGAGGTTTGGAAACTTGAATGTATTACAAGGATCCACTGTTATAGGTGATGTTGCTACATCTACTTCAATTTTTGATTTTGATATCACTAAATTTTGGTATATGAGGTTGGGGGACATGAGTGAAAGAGGGATGACATTGTTGAGTAAGAGAGGTTTGTTGTGTGGACAAAGTACGTGAATGATGGAGTTTTGTGAACATTGTATCTCTAGAATGCCAAGGCTTACAAAGTTCAGCTCAACTATTCACAGGACCAAAGGTACTTTAAATTACATCCATTTAGATTTTTGGGGTCCTTCTTGTGTTCCTTTTGAAGATGGTTCTAGATACATGCTGATTTTTATTGATAATGTTTCAAAAAAAGTTTGGGTTTACTTTTTAAAGCACAAAAATCGAGTTTTCACTACTTTTAAATAGTGAAAGACTTTGATTGAAAAGCAAATAGGAAAGCAAATTAACAATGCAGAACAAATAATGGTTTGGAATTTTGTAGCGGTGAGTTCAATCAATTCTATAAATAAGGGCATAGTTCGACATTAGACTATTATGCACACCCTTTAACAAAATGACATTGCAGAGCGAATAAATAGGACCATCATTTAGAAAGCATGGTATTTACTTTTAAATGTAGTTTTGCCAATGAAGTTTTGGGTTGAAGATGCATCAATGGCGTGCTACTTAATAAATCAATCTCTATCAATTCCAATTAATTGCAAGACTCCTGAAGAAGTGTGGTTTGATAACCTTATTGACTATTCTAATTTCAAAATATTTGATTGTCCTGGTTAAATGCATGTGAATGATATCAAATTGAAGCCACATGGCCAAGAAATGTATTTTTCTTGGGTTTCTATCTGGTCTAAAATGTTATACGTTATAGTGTCCTGAGTAAATAAAATTGTCATCAGCAGAAATGCTATTTTTGATAAGCAGCCAATGTTAGATCTAGAGTTAGAATCTTCAGTCCTTTATTCTACTTATCCAATGAAAAAGACTTTAAGGAAACTAAATATGAAAGTAACTAATTCTTCTATTCAATCAGATAATTCTTTAGAAATCTTTCTACCAAAACTTGCATCTAGCTTAAGTAGACGTGAGCAAATATCTCATGAAGTTCCATATAACATAACTAAGGGAAAAGGAAAAGGAGAAATTAGAAGGCCTTCCAAATATACAGATTTTGCAACATTAGTGTCTTGTGCCATATTCGCAGCAAATGAAATCAATGGAGTTGATGAACATCCACATTCAATGAAATTATTTCTAATGTCAATTTTAACAATTGGTTAGTGGCTATGCAAGAAGAAATGGAGTCTTTAAACAATAACAACACTTGGGAATTAGTCAAGCCTCTAGAAGGAAAGAAATCATTGGTTGTAAATGGGTCTTCAAGAAGAAATAGTCCTCTTCAGAATTTGATGGTGTTAGATGTAAAGCTCGTTTGGTTGCTAAAGGATATAATCAGGTACCATGTGTTGATTTTAATGATGTTTTCTCATTTGTCGTAAAATACTATTCTATCCAAATTTCGTTTGCATTAGTAATCATATCTAATTTGGAGTTGGAACAGTTAGATGTAAAAATTGCTTTTCTATATGGTGATTTAGAAAAACAAATTCATATGAAGCAACCAGAAAGGTTTATTGTTGAAGGCGAGGAAAACCATCTTTACTTGTTGAAAAAGTTTTTATGGTTTAAAATAATTACCCAGACAATGGTATAAGTGGATTGATTCATTTATGACCACTTATGACTATTCAAGAAGCAAGTACAATAGCTATGTCTATTTTAGAAAATTATCAGATGAATGATTTGTTTGTTTGCTCCTGTATGTGGATGATATACTTATCGATATAAGAACAATGTTTAAAGTCAACAAATTGAATTTTTTATTGAGTGACGAATTTGAGATGAAAAATTTGGGACTAGTAAAAAAAAAATATTCTTAGAATAGAAATTCAAAGAGATAGGGAGATAGAAAATTATTTTTGACTTAGGAATATTACATTGGAAAAGTCTTGGAGCATTTTGGAATGCAAGAGGCAAAATCCGTAAGTACTCCACCAGTTGCTCATTTCAAGCTTTTAGCTGCCTCATCTCCCAAAACTAATAAGGAGTTTGTTCAAATGGTAAATAGTTCTTATCCTAGCATTGTTGGTTGTTTGATGTATGTCATGATATGTGCTCGTTTAGACATTTTGTATGCAATTAGTGTTGTCAGTAAATATATAGCTAACCCAGGCAAACCACACTAACAAGTTGTGAATTGGATTTATAAATATCTAAGGGGTTCAATTCACACTTGTTTAGAATTTGGTAGAAATTTTAAAAGCTTGGTTGGTTTTGTTAATTCAGACTATGTAGGTGATTTTGATAAAAAAAAAAAAAAAGATCACTTACAACATTTGTGTTCACTTTGGGCAATTGTGCTATTAGTTAGAAGTCAAGTTCACAAGTTATAGTTGCCCTATCTGCTGTTGAGACAGAATATATGGGGGTAATTGAGGTAATTAAGGAAGCCATTTAGTTACAAGACTTGTATGGTGAACTCAACTTGAATTCAAAACCTATAGTTGTTTTTTGTGATTATTAAAGTGTAATACATTTAACTAAAGATCAAATGTTTTATAAAAAGACAAAGCACATGGGTATTCGACATCATTTTTATGAGATGTAATTTTTTAAGGAAACCATGTGGTGAAAAAGATTGGAACTGAAAACAATCCATCCGACGTGTTACAAAATCTCTTGGAGTAGTCAAGTTCAAGCATAGTTTGGATTTCATTAGCATTCACCACACTTAAGGGCCATTATAAAGGTTATACATAGAAGGTGGACCAAAAATTTGTGACATTTAAAATCAAGATGTATAATTGTTACAGGTAGCTTTAATTTAACCTTTGAAATTTAAAGTTTTTGATGATGTCATTGAGAACATCACGTTTTCCGAAAGGAATTACCACCATTGGATTTTGCATGATTTCAATGGTGCATCTTGGTCATTGATTTCAACTTAGTGGCCAAGTTTGGTTGCTTATAAATAGGCACATTCATTTGACATTTATGACAAAAAAATAACACACAACATATTAGCCACGTCGATATGTACACTGTTAAGTGTATTTTGTAAAGTTATTGAGTACATTTTTTAAATCACCTTCATATAGGTGTTTTAAGGGATATTGAATGTATTTGAAGTGTGAATTTGAGTGACTAATTTCCTTGTGATTCTTTTTTTTTTTCTTAATGAAACCTTTGTTACCTTCTTTTTCTCTTGTCTTATTATTTTTGTTGTTATTATTTGTATAATAACTCTCTTGATATGTTACATTGGCGTCAGACACATGTCACCAAGGGATTGGTTGGGACGGGGGACATGTAATATTCGAGGCATAGGATTTCCTACGCTAAAATTCGCAGAGACAGTTGAAAGAGATGTTACTGGAAAATTTTGTTAAATTTGAGACTTTACGTGATATTAAGCGATTGAAAAACAAATTTCTTTTTTTTAAAAAAAAAAAATCTAAAAAGCAGTGAATTCGTAAGACGGTATCTGTAATGGATTCTCATGAGGCAAAATACGAATGTGTAATGGCTCCCAAGTCCCCAGGCTATGTTTCGATCTCTGTTTTACATAATTTTTATCCCATCATATATGCATTTTCAAACATATAATTTATAGAATAATTTTTCATAAGTTTTTCTGTATTGCATCTAAATTATTTTTAAATTTCGCACCAATTATCATCTCCATGCAATTTGCACCTAAACATACATAAAAAAAAAAAAAAAAAAAGAAATTGGGTCAAATGTGAGAAAAGAAAGGTGCCGTGGAAAAGGAATACATGTAGAGTGTATATATATAAATCCAATTTCAGGAGATAAAATAAAAGAAGGCACAGCAAACATAATCTTTATTTAAAATAAATCCTGGATTTCTTTTCGCTACAGGCACAACATTTCCAACGTATATGGTACAGGCAACGCAAACAAAAACTAACCAATGGGCGGCACCATGCTTCATGACGCTGTCGGTAGCTAGCTAAGCCTTCTTATTGGCGGCTCCGCCACCGGTGAGGGTGGGAGCGTCGGTCGTTCCGGCGGCTCCACGGCCAGGTTTAGGTCGGACGTGGCCCTGCATGCCATATCCTTGTTTCGTGTACTCCTCCAAGTCGTTGTAATGAGTGTATGGGCTCGTGTCTACTGGCAGCCCTTCTCTCTTTGCATTCTTCTCATTCTCTTCCTTCTTTTCCATTTTCTCTTTTAATTTGTATTTCTCTGACTGGGAAACTGTCTCTACTAGAATTCCTTTTCTTTTCCTCGGTGGTTTTATGGCTAGGTTTCAACGTCTTCAATGTTCAAATTTATGTGGTTTCATTGTCATGTCTGCAATGGCGCCACGTCCCTAACGGCGTCTCAGCTCGTGGTGTGAGGTGTCACAAGACTTGAGGAAGGGAAAGCCTAAAGCCGATGTTGATGCCGATATGAGACCGACGTTTCTTTCAGTAATTTCTTGCTCGTAATTGCATTCCAAGTGTAATGACAAAGTTGATTTATAGATAAAGTGCTATCATGGATCCTCTTTTTTTAATTCACTACGCACAACCCTTGATTGAATTAGAGATCCAAACTCATGTCCACCCTCAAAATAGACAAAAGAGAGAGCAAATTTTTACATGATTTACAGATATGACACAAACTTAATACAAAATTAATAATTTTAAATTAAGTTTTTGTGTTACGTGTCCAAATTAAACTGGACTGAACGAACTTGGAAAAGAAGAAGCTGAATTTAAGTCATCGACAAATTGACCCGCAATCCAGTCCACAAATCTAAAATAATTTAATAAATAAAAATTATTTTAATTAACTTATTATTATTATTATTATTTTTCACTTTTTATCTTCTCGAAATACTTGTGAAGCTGTAAATCCAAACCTTCTTATAATGCTACCATATCGGCCCTATTTTACACTTCATAGCTGATAGTCTTTTTGTTCTATTCTCAATTGCAACCATTGGCTATCAGCCATAGCAATAGCTCAAGTCTCTCAAAATATCAATCGATATCTTAGTTTTTTCCACTTCAATGGACACCCTTTGCTCTTCTTTCTAGAGCTGAAATGCAAGTTCATCATTGATCACGTCAGAAACCTCTTTCGAAGCGTGACCACAGAAATAACTTGCCATATCTCTCATTCACTCTCTCTCTCACACACACCCATACATTTCTTGTGGGATGACAAGTTAGTTCAAGTGACCCATGAAAATTACTTGTAAAAATAAACGAATTAAATTTGATTTGATGATTTGTATAAAATAATCATCTCATTTTGATCTGCAAACCCATGATACGCTCAGATTACCATACCTATAAGCCACTGCACTATTTACAGATTCAGATTTTCATTGAAATTCAGAAGCATTTTCCTATTTTTAAGAAATTAATAATATTTTTCTTTATTTGAAACAATCACTCATGATCTACAACAACTACTATTATTAATTTAAAATTTATTGTATTATAATTAATTTTTTAATTGATAATTGATTAGGTATGAAAACAAATTCACATAAAAATTAGTAGGTGATCACATAATTATTATAGTTTAAATTTAATGCTTTCAAGATTTATATAAAAATCAGTAAAAAAATGAATTTCAATGACAAGAATATTAGTGGTGAATAAAATATTGTCACCAAAAGTCTGTTTATGGTGACAAGATTTACAGTCGTCACTAATTATTGTAGGGAGTGGTTATTTGTGAATTAAACCATATAAAAAAATTTAAAAGCCTAATAACACCAAATTAAAACAAATTTAACTTGGCAGGGAAAAAATGCGCCAAAATAGTTTTCTAATTCCCCACACTTTTACTTCCGAAAGAATCCATTTTCCATAAAATTGCTTCACCAGTCGTGTTCATATTCCCACTTCTCCACCATCTTGTCTAATCGATCAAGTTGGTGATTGCACTACGGTTGGATTCTTTGTATGGGATATCTATTTGTAATCAGATTCATTTCTTAGACATGTAACTTCTAATTTGAGCACTTTATGTCTTCGGTTTACCTATATATCTATTTCATCTCTTATTTATTTAAACTGATAGTTTTATTTTTTTTATGTTGATTAAGATGATTAGTATATGGATTGATATAAACTATATATTTTGTTTGAGTGTAATTACCGGGATTTGAAGTTGGTAAGATTAGAGTTAGGGGAATGGTGACTGCTACTTTGTATTTAAATAAAATTAGAGTATTCATGGTTATTGTGAAGATACACTACATCAATCACTGGACTTTTTTGTTAATTGAATCATATTTACAGGCTGTATTAATCTTGCTAGGGTATTACCCATTGCACTTGTTAAGTGTCTTAGGAGGTGCTGGTATATTAACTAAACCCTCAAAATTGGTTTTTTCATATGGTTAAAGTTGTCAACAAAGAGTCCACCAAAAAGATTAATTAAATAAAGTCATAGACAATCTATTTATTTTTGTCATTAGACCTAACTCCATATGCATATACTTATGATATTTATGTTAAAGCGGTCATTTAAATTTTAGTATAAACTTAAATAATTTGTGGTTTTGTAAGTGATTTAGTTCTACATTCATTTCTCCTTTTCCAAGTACAATGAAATTTGTTACAAGACTATGCTCGATGCTATTATATATTTGTTGTAGTGTAGTTTCATTTTATTGATGTTTTGAATAATTTATACCATCCATTGTTTTATTTTTATTTTTGTAGGTTTAAGGTGCATCTATTAGCAAAATCATGAATAATAGAGCTTATGTTAGATTTCTATTTGAATTTATTCATATAGTTCGAGTTACTAGTTTTTGAATTTTAGTTTGTTTGTATTGAATTTAACTTCGTCTTATTTATGTAAAATAGTGGTTTCAATTAATGAATATCTTTTTATTCTTATATTACTTATTGGATGAATTTAAATTGATTGAATGTCAAAAAAAATAATACCATTAAAAGATGTGTCCACAAATAATGTAAAATTAATATAATAAATGTTACTGTTATGGTTAAAATTATTACTTCTAGTTATAATAACATTGTTACGAATACAATTCTACTGCTGATAATCTTTTGTGACTATATATGCATCAAGTTTTCATGATAGAAATTACCAGTCAATAAAGCAGAAGAGTGTCGCCATGAAAACTCTGAAATAATAGTGACAACTATGAATTTACCTGTCACGAAAATTTTGTGTGACTAAAGCATTATGTTTTAGTGACAAGAAATTTATGTCACTAAAAAAAGATGTTTTTGACATTATTTTTTGTCACTAAAACATTGGACTTTAGTAATAAAACTTGTGCGCGTGACTGTATGGTTGGCTATAGTGACGGGTTTTGTTGTGATTAAAAGGCAAGCCTTTGTGATGACTTGTCACAGCTAAACGTTTAGTCACAGCATTTATATTACAACATAGCGACAACATTTGATTCTGTAACTAGATGTTTATGGTGATGGCATATATATATATATATATAGCGATGACAAATTTCATAACTATAATTCATAATTCTTGTAGTGAATAGAATTAAATTCAATTCAATTTTTTAAATAATTTAATTTAAAATATTTAGAAACAAACTTACTATAAAGAATAAAAATAATTATGTTAATCTATAAACATGTAAACTGTTCATTTAAATATTTATTATAACAATTCAGCATATCTATTCATCATAAATTATTTATTGCCAAAATTTAATGCACACACACACACACATAATCTTTCACTTGAAGCAATTTGATAACATGCGCGGACTATAAATTGATAAGAAGAATTAAAGTTTCAGATTTAATTTTACAATCAATGTTTAGTAATAATTAAAATTGTATTGCTAATCAATTATAGTTTAAAAAACACGTTACATAATTACATTTTTACTACATATTGCAAAAACTGGATACTTTTACGACGTTCATTTCTTTGACAAGAATCAATTATCTCAATTACGTCAACTAGTACAATTTTTTATAAAAAAGAGAAATAGTGATAAAAATTTTATGTCGAAATTTTCTAAGAAATTATTTATTACAATAAACTAGTGGCGAAAGTGATACCGATGTGTGTCCGTACTTATATAAATAAATAAATAACAAATTACAATATAAAGTTTTGTATTGTTTAAATAAGAGAGAAAGTAGGAAATTTGAGAAAGGCAAAAAATTGAATGTATTAAAATTGGGAGGTACTCAATGTTGTAACAAGTTTGCAAACAATTAAATAAAAATAATCTACTTAATATAAAATTTTTATCATTTGTAACATCATAAAATGATAAAGAAAGAAAAACATTATAAAAAAATAAAATGGAGAGAAGTAAATTAAATAAATGAAAATTGAGGAGATAAAGTGAAAAAAAAAATATTTAAAAATGAAACATATTTTATAATAACAATTATGTTATTGAATATGAACCATGTGAATATAGTGTTGAATAATTATAAATGACTTTAGAGTACTCGCACTCTACTATTCTCTATTTATTTTTATGAGTTTAAGTCTGAATTTGAACACGAGTTTAAATATCGAGCTCGAATTTAGTTGGGTGTTGACCACACAAGTTACTGTCTAGTTAAATCATGTGCCCGCCCTTATTATTAAGAAATAGTGTAAAAGAAAAGAAGAAAAATAAATAAAAATATTATTTAAATAAGCAATATGTTTAAAATAATGGATTTTGATGAAATAAAAATTAGTTGAAAGTTGGTGTACAAACATAACGTGAAACTTATTTTATCCTTAAAACAATATACAACCTTGTTGTAGAGATTAATGCAACATTCAATTATACTATCATTTAGATGATGTGTTACCATCAATTTATAAATGCATGTTATCACAACAACTCTATATCTATTCTATTATTTAAGAGAGGAGATGCCCTTATTTTGTTTTTAATTAATTTTCTGAAATGTCTTTTATTTTTTCTCTTGACGACGTTCACCAAATGGAACTAAAAATCTATAGTATAAGCTTTAACAACTTGTCTTTGATATCTATCCATTGATACTGTATAATTAAGAGTTTGGGGCTAAATTGGTTATATGCTGTAAATTTACAATATTACTTTTAAGATATTAAATTAAATTTTTTTTTTACACAGTATAAAATTTTATAATTATCTTTATTTTAAATGCTTTTGTTTTTCTATCCTTTTATTTCTTCATTTCTTTTTAAATTCTTATATTAATTTGTATTCTTTCTCAAATTTTCTCACTTTTCAACTTTTTGTTATTGTTTTAAATTTTTTTGAAAATTATTTCTATAATTTAAAATACAATAACCTTACTAAATAAATTAGAGTGTACAATTGTATTAATAGAGTATAAACAGTTGGCCATAAGGATTGGCATCTTCATTTCCATGTCAAAATGAAGAGAAGGAAGTAAAATGCAATCTGAAAAGTTGCAATCTAAAAGCGTAATAGGTTTATTTCCGAGGGAAAAACCCACTGCAAGAATATAATTTAAAACTTAAGAAGTTCCCTGATCTTTGGCTTTGGATTTCTTTCCAACTCTGAGACATCTATACTTTCCTACATCTGAAGTTTATGATTCCAGCCATGGCTGATCACTGATCAGCCAGGATATGATGTAACAAATCAGAAGCTCTCTCTCTCTTTGTAATCACTTAAGTAGATCCTCCCATTTGCAGTATTGGCCGCCTGCCAATGCACGATAAAACCTGTCTCTGCAGTAGACAGGCCTTCCGTCAGCAGCCTCAGCTGCCGCCGCTGCCAAATCATCATCAGACATTACCTCCATTGGCAATCTTAACAGCTCCTCCTTCCTGTAATATGTCGTGTGCGATTACAATTTATTCTTGATTGGCAGATATATGCACCCAGGATTGTTTGTCATAATACCTTATATTGAACTTTGTGTTGACCTTTGAGGCTGAAACATCAGATGCAATCTCTCTCCGGACAAATGTCTTCTGGATGAAATCCTCCACTGGTGTGGCAAAAATAAACAGAGCAACTGCTGCGACAAGAAGTGCCCCAGTTCCTACAAGAGTCTGCTTCAACAGCTTGATGACAGGTTTCACCTATATGCATAAACCCCAGTTGTTGACGCTGACAGAATATGCTTCTCGACACCAGCTCAAGGCTTTTAGAGCATGTGAACGTTGATTAAAGATGTGATTGCTTTGGTTTCAGTTTTTTCATATTGCAACAAGCACTGATCCATTTGCTGATTTTAGTTTGAGAATTGACGTGTACCTGTGTTGTATCAAACATTCTTTGCAGTTATGTAATCGGATAAAAGAAAGATTTCATCCATTTTGTACCTTATATGAGCCCAGCAATCTATCACGAGCAAGGATCTGTAAGCATAAGAAGTCGATAAATTATAAAGAAAAGACATGAGAAGTGGCCCATGATGTTACCTTGTACTAGTATATTCTATTTTTTTCACATTTGGAGCGAGGAAAAAAAATCTCAACAAGGACTGCATATTGACACTTCCTTAGGCTCTTTCGTGCAGAATGATGAGTGTCTGTCTACTTATATGTTGTGTCCTCAGCTCCCATCAACCAGTCATGTTAGTAGATTGCTCAAATCATCTGAACGAAATTAATTAACATGTTCATTACGTTATTATTTAAGCCCTTGTAATAATCCTGCGAACTCTAATCACATTTGCCACCTGGTACATCAAACCAGAAGACTCTGGCGCCGATGCATCCGCGCCAGGCAAGAATTATACGTGCAGCCAATCAGCAAGGTGCTGTGAATATTCTTATTTTCAGAAAATAGAATTTCAAAAGCAAAGTTGTATCTAGAGTACCATTAATTTTTATAATATTCTCCAAAGTCTAATTGGAATTCTTCAGTGAAAGCGTAAATTGTTAGGGTGGCAATTCGCATCATGATTTGAGAACATAGTTTTGGGCTTCAGTCTCCGCCACTAAAATTAAGTCAGACTAGTAAACCCAGAAAAATGAAAATGTCAGATTTGAATTGGTGACTTATTTAGAATATCTGTGTAGGCTGACCCGCCAATCCATAATTCAATTGCCCCATCGACCCTAAGTAACTTCTACTGGCAATAAAACGACAAGGAGGTACTGACTAATACCTCTGGAGGCTTCACCCACATCTGACCATCATACCATCCACTTTCTTCATACGGTATGACTGCAGATAAAAGCCTATCGCCAACATAACTCCATCCCTGTAAAATGCATCATTCGAAGTGCAAAATCAATGACAATCATGCCTAACTTGGAAAACAATCTGCTAGAAACTAGTAGTTGAGAATTGAGATGAATTTTAAGTTCTAGTTTCTCATTTGCAAAGTGATTTAACTAAGTAAGTTCTCTTCTCCCACAATCAAAATAAAGCGTACCAAATAAATCCTCAGGACCATTAGTGAAACAAGAAAAAGAGTTCCTGTACCAGCAGCCAGAACAAAACGCAAAGGATCCTGCTTTGTTGGAGGGTATGCATTAGTTTCTTCCCACGGACTTCAGAGTATTATATAATAAAAATATTACCTTTCCAGGATTGAAGCTTGCTGCTGCAATAGGCACTCCCAGGACTGTGAAAGTGATCAGCCAGAGTCCCCCAAGGCGCAGGAAAAAGGATCCAGGGGCCAGGTCAGCCCATGAGTATAAAGTCTCATCTTTTAGTGATGAATACTCATTCACCTGTGCAGCACCTAATTTTGTTACTTCAACTTGAAGCCAATAAAATATAGATGAATACTACAGCCGTTAATATTTCAACATAATCTTGCTTTAACATTTGCTGAATTCAAACCGAAGACAGTTCAGAAAAAGCAGAGCAGTAGTCTAACAAGAAACGAACCGGTCTTTGCTCAAATGGCACCTCGAATTCCAGGCCGGGATCCCAACTCTGACCAGGTGCTCCACCCTTGCCTCCATCCATCTCATCTTTCAGTGCCCTTACAGCAATCCTTCCATGTAAAAGGTGACATCTTTTGTACTGAATTAACGAGCTGAAGCCGTTTACAATAGTAGCCTGTCTAGGACAAGGGACTATGGAACAATACAGGCTTAACCGAAGCATCTGCTTCTATTATTCTGGAAGCTCGCTCAAGAGATGGAAATTCAGAGGTGAGAAGGTGAGAGAAGATATTGGAAGGAAGAAACGGCTGTGGAGGACTATGCATTTTCATTTACGTGGAGCAAAACCATGGAGTCTAAAATTGTGTTTTTTTTTTTTTTTGATTGGAAACCACGCTGGCCCACTTGATTGTCTGCTTCGAATCCACAAGTTTCGTAGTCCCATTTGTCTATGGTGTGTGGTTGAGGTAGATAGTGTGTGGAGTGGACCGTGCGGTAACGTGTCAAGAGTATAGTAGCACGCTGCTTTCTGTTGCAGCTTGCAAGTCACCACGGGTTTTCGATCTCCCCAGTTTTGCCGAAGACAATTAAACAGGAGCATCGTCGGAGGTTGATATTCTGCTGTAAGAAAATACGCCTGTAGAGTGTTCCTCACAGTATGTTGCTCGTGATGTCAATTATTGTGAGTCCTACTTTGGCATGATTAATTTTCTAACATCATGACTGATTTAATAATTTTAAACACAAAGGAATTTATTAGGAAAAGTTGAAAAATAGGAAACAAAATGATTTAAATATATATATATATATATGTATAGTATAATTGGAGAAAATTAATTTCTCTGGCAAAAACTTGAAGAAAATGAGACAAAAACTTGTTTGCCTTTCTCTATTCCATAAAATTCACCACATCACTTTTTTTCCCCATAATTTCCTAAAACAAAAATTAAAAATTTATATTTGATTTTTTGGCACTTTTTAGTATTTTTTTTATCATTAAAATTGTTAAACTAAAACAAGATATGAAACCTAGAATTTTTTTCTATTTTTGTTTTCATGTCTTCTGAATTTTTTTTTTCCTTTGCTTAAAAATTTTGTACAAAGCTTCATAGAAAAAATTATTTGGAGGTATCCATGTTTCTATACTGTTAAAGAAACAAATGGCAATTTTTTTTTTCATTTTTCAGACTCAAAAAATATAAATTATAATCACTACACTTTTAAAAATTTATTTATTTATTTCTCTTATTTTTATATAATTTCCAAAATACACTTAAAAACACACGATTAAAAACCAAAACAAACATTGCCTTTGCTTGCACAATTTATAATTATTTTACCATATGAATCCTTTATACATTTACTTTCTCTCTGCTCCTTCAAATTTTATTTATTATATATTTTTATTTTTCATTTTTCTTACCATTTTAAGAATTTAAAAAATAATATCACTTTATTTACATGCACACAGTATTAAGTGCCCTGTAATTTTAATTTAATATATTTTTCCTTCTATATCTTATCTCAATTTTAATTAATTTATTTTTATTTTTAAAATTTTTTCTCTCTTACTTTGTAAATGATATAAAATTTACATTGTAAAAAATAGAATTTGTATATTTATATAATTATATTTGCGCATTGAGAGTGTACAAATTATGAGCTCAACCACGCAAATACTTCAGTAGAAGTTCATAAAAACAAATTCTCCTAGAAATCAACATACTTCATACTTAAAAAATAAGAAATAAGAAAAAAAAAAAAGGCTGTGAAATAGGATATTGAAATTACGAAGTGTAATCACATCATCTCTAGCAATCTGATGGACATGCACCAAACCAGTAATAGATAAATTTTCCACCTCTGAGGTAACTGGAAGAGTGAGAAATGGTTATACATCATAAATCGTTGGCTTTATTACTCGATGTTCTTTCTTTACCGCTGCTATCTTAATATACACAATTCTTTATTCACTACAGTAGAAACTGCATTTTGCCTCGTGAACAAATATCTCAGGCTCCTAGTCATCAGATTTTATGCTGACTTCAAAAATTCTCATCTGCCTTCCACCCAGGAATGGCTTCGGACAAAATGTTGATGTACTTCTCCATTGCCAGCTCTCTGCTCATGTTCCCCAGCTTCTGCCAAGCATTCCTGTCATAGTACCAGCTAATCTCATGTAATGACTCCAGTCCTAAAGCTAGGACACATTAGCAGCTTAATGAGAATCAAAGGCGGTAGTCGTGCATTTAAAAATTTCATCAAGGAAACTCAATAACCTCTACTGTTGTTGCAAAGGTGGCCTAAATATTACCATATATGTAAGTCCAATCAAGCAGCACAAGTCTTAACGTCTCTGTAATTCTATAAAGTCAAAATTAAAACTACTAAAAGAGACACCATCATGCTGATGCAGAACTTGACCAAAACAATTATTCAATCCGCCTTCTCACTAACCCTTCATTAACGATAGCTACATATTTTGGCCAACTATTTATTATATACGGAAATGTATTCAGATAAACGAGTAACAAAAGCCCTTTACTAAATCCGTAAAAGTAAACCAACAATGCAGATAATGCACAATTTATTATAATACCACTTTGAGCGAGCAGAAATATTCAATGCCATAGGCGGTGATCCATGAGAAGGCCCTTCGAGGGCAACCTTTTGAAGTCCATATAGCTGCAACTTGACATCGGCAATTTGATTTACATTGTTGTTGCGACTTACAAAAACCACAGCCTCACCAAAAATCTTCTCCAGTTCAGTCCTCTGTATTCCCTCCCAATCATCAATAAATTCCTCGTCTCCTCCTTCTACAGTGTTTCCACCTGATTCCGCACATTCTACGCTAACGGGATGTTCCATTTCTTTTTCTTCCGCGATTTCTTGAAAACCCGACCTCTTAAAATTCCGAGAAAATTCCTCCTTTTCAGCCTCGCCGTCAGCACCGGCACTGTTTCCCTCTTCTTGATTGTCGCTCTCTTTCGCTAATCCCACAGCTGACGACCGAATCCTAACTTTCCTCTGCTCTGCTGCGCGACGAGATTTGCTGCCTTCTTCAAACGAATCGAGATGGTCAAGAATTAAAAACACCAAGACGGAGAAGCCCACAACCCACAACAGAAAAATCTCGACCGGATCCATACGTCGTAAGTGTTAAGATGGAAGTAAACAAAAGGCAGACACGACGGTGGAAAGAAAAGAATTGTTGGAACTCTTGTCTTATGTGGTATGTAAGGGGTTTTTTGCAGAGCAGAGGAGGTATATTCGCGGGGGAATTATGAGGGATGGACCCACTGGGAATGGAATGATCTTGCAACGTGGGAAATGCCAAAGGGTTATCCGATAACGAGACTCAAACGACCTCTCGGTCGGACGTAGCGTACGTAACCTCTACAACACCTTCCCTTGTTTTGGTGGACTGTGGGATCAGTAGCAAATCCCCGAGTCATGACGTCTTACCACCAAAATTGTTTTCTTGGTCAATTTCTTGGACGCGTGTCCAAGGAAACCACTGCTTTGTTTGGATGCGTGAATTTTGGTGCAAGAATAATGTAAAGGAATAAAAAATGAAAAATATGAATTTGATAGTATATTTAGACAATTGCATTTTGATAGAAGAAATATTATGTAAAATTTGTGTGCAAACATAGACCACACTAATTGGTGTAGTTTTAGGGTTGCTGGTAGATGGAAGGTTCTGTAGCCAGTTTTAATGTTGAAAATTCACATGCTGCTTATTATTTTTCTTTTTTGAGTTAAATAGAAATGCTTATAAGATTTTGTGACAATGGATTTTTATTTAGATTAGAAGCATTGAAACGCAAACGATTTTCTAAGAGTTTTAGTTTACCATTTTCTTTTTGGTAACTATTTTCTTCGGCGACGATGATATGTAATTATAAAATTTCATGGTTTTTATGATTTACATAAATGACATTTTAATTATGAAGGACAACGAATTAATAACGTTTAATTCTTTGAAGTGCAAAAAAGTTTACCTGCAATCTTGGATTGATAATACGCCATAATACATATAAAGTGTCAAATTTTCGTAGCATGCCAAACAACAAAGTTCAAGGAGAATGTTCTAATATAAAACTTAATGTTTTAGTCACTTTTAGTCTATTTTCTATTTTTACTTATATTTGGACGAAAGTTATTTTATTGTTGTTGACGAAGATGTTGAGATAACACTTTTGTTTAATTTAGTAAAGAGTTTTATTTGGTTTAGGAATTATTTGTTTTTAGAATTAGATTAGGAGAATTCCTCCCAATCCAAATCTATAACTAAAAAGATTAAATTTGATTTTAAATTATTGTGGGTAACAATAACAATGAAGTTATAATATCATTGATATCATATAATTAAAATCAATCAACATATCTTACGGCATATAATAATAAGATATTTCAAGTTAAGAAGATCTTGAGTTTTTACATGTAAAGAACTCAAGTTCTAAACAAGGTTATGTTTGTTTAAATTCTTAAGTATGTTTTTTTGGGAAATTGTGAAACATAAGATAGAAAATTAAAAAATATAATGATTGTAATGTATGTTTTAAAAATAAAAAAATATAAATAGAACACATTATTTCTCCCTTGATAAAAATTTATTGAAAATATTCATAAATTTTATGAACTCTTAAATATCTCATAGACCATTCTAATAACGTTATAAGTTCAATCAAACACCCATATAAATTGATACATCAGAATTTAATAAAAAAATCATTATAAACCGTTGTGGTCATTCAAGAAAAATATACATGAATTGTATAGAGTATAGTATTAAAGTAGAAAGGGGTTGCGCGTGGTTTAATAGTACACTTTTCGAATTTTTAAATGTGAAGTACGAAGTTTAAACTCCTAGAGTAGAGAGAGAGAGAGTAAATAAATATAGCCAAACAAATCTCCAAATTATACAGAATTGTGGGGTCATATATGATATGAGGTCATCAAAGCTTAGAGAGAGTCAATAAATAAATGTAGTCAGACAAATCTACAAATTATACAGGATTGTGGGGTCAAAAATCATATAAGGTCGTCAAAGCTTAGGCTGTCAAAGAGAGAGGACATGGGCATTTAGCTGCCGTTAGTGCTTCCTTATGCTCTGACCGAAGCCAAAGTGAGCTACTGACATCGGCTCCGACTTTGCTTGGTCTGCAATTGGATTAATATAAACGTACGAGGATTCCAGCATTTTATCTAAGGCGCGGGTGGGTAAGAAGTGCGGAGATGCACTCAAGGAGTTTGGCTTCGTAACCGATCTCTGTTGGATGCATTGCATATCACACCCCAACTCGAGACTACAATACAACAGCGTCCGTAAACAACTTCAAAAGGTAATAAAGCCAATAAGCAATTAACATTTATTCCAATAAATGATCTAGTATATGGCAGTGGAATTAAATAAAGTAGAGTAATCTATCTTTTGAAAAATAAATAAGAGATTCTGTCTTATTATATCATGATTTTATTCATTAAGTAATTCTAAAGGTAAATTCTCTCTTTTCCAGTTTTTAACTATACCCATGTGTGCCCTTCTTCGTTGGAGTTCATGATTTTATTCATTAAGTAATTCTAAAGGTAAATTCTCTCTTTTCCTGTTTTCAACTATACCCATGTGTGCCCTTCCTCATTAGAGTTAAGTAAAAATGTGTGAGCGACTAATCGTTTGATAAACGAATACTTACTTTTTTATTGCAATGTGAATAAAGTAAAACATTTACAAAATTCATATGTAGTCATGTGAAAACATTTACAAAAATAACAATTAATCTATAAGTTTCATGTCTCACATATAATTCCCATATACTATGTTTTAGCATGTCTAGAATGTTAACCAGTTTGTGTATCATTTCATTAATTAAGATCTTAATCTACCACCCCAAGTAAAGAGGGTAATGTGACTCAACCTACTACCCAGTCGAGTGGGTCAAGTATCTCAACCTATAATTTCGGTTGAGTGGGTTATGTATCCCAATCTATAATTCTGGTTAAGTGGTCATGTATCTCAATTATTACGCAACGAGTAAGGGGAATTAGTTCCTATATTATCTCAGTTGATTCATCAAGGTATGTTTCACAACATTTCAGTGCATTATTTAACAAGTCAAAATAGTCCAACAATCACAATTTCATTTAAGAACAATTCAAAAACATATATCGTTCGGCATCTATCCACATCCAAAATCATTTTTTTCAGAAAATGATTATTGCAGAATAAATACAGGATTTTTACGAAAACAATTAAAATAATTTCAGTAAAATACAGTAGTTCATGAAAACAATTCATTTAGAAAGGCAGTTGGAAAAATATACAGATATCCACTTACTCAGTATTCACTTACTATTGTTGAAATTTACTAGTGTTATCCTCTTGGGTTCCTATTCAAATCGGAACAACTCCTATTTCAATTTTTAGTTCAGTAAAAATTTAATCCTTATATGCTTTTGATTTGATGTAGTCTTACGTGTTGTTTCCTTTTTCTCTATATTTAGTGGTCACATCACATTTGATTCAGTTTATTTAAATTCTAAATGATAAAATTAAGCATTAAAATTGTAAAAAAAAAAAAAAAAAGATTTTTGTCATTTTCAAGTCTTGCTCTTGCAGAAACGTCACTTGTGCCAGCGAAAACAAGTTCCACAACTGCATAGTCTCATGTGGGGCATTTTGTTCATGTTCGCACTCGAATTTGTGACTGTGGAAATGATGTCGTGGTGGCAGAAGGCTTCCTCGCACTCATGGCAGTAACCGCAGAGCGTTCTAGAATTTCTACTACTCGCTTCACGACCACGGAAGGCTACGTTGTGGTTGCAACACATGTTGGTGTGCTTTCGGCATCTATTGCATGGTGTACTAGGTCCATCGTGGTTCCTTCCACAACTACGTGGATTCACATCGTGGCTACAACACACAACTCATTACCACATACAACAGACACGATGCAAGTATACCTGCCTGTAAATGTGGCATTTGGGTTTCAAATTTCTTCCACTCAATTTTAATCCTTCTTTTCAACATGCAAACATATTCTAAGGTTCCTCAAGGCCCCTAAATTATATTTTTAGCATAAAGATTAAATCTTGATATGTCTCCTCCCATGTCATTAAAGAAAATACAAAAATTCTCGAACCCCATATATTTTTCTTATATGCGATTTTTGTTCGATTTCCCTTCGTATGTCTCAACTATTATGGTTTTATTATCATGCTCAAAATTATTGCCTATGATTTATCATACTTTTTGGAGTCTAAACATATGAAGACTAATTTCCTATGTCATGAACAGATTCCTCAAGTTTCAGATTGAAAACTCACCTCAATTTCCACACGTTCTTGAACTTGGATGTCTCTCCTCTCTTTTGCCCATTGCTGGACGGCTGCTAAGGATTTTGGGGGTGGGAAAATAAAATTTTCCCTTAGAGTTTAAGGCTATATTTATATTAAAGTATGATGTGCCCTATACATGAAAGTTGAAGCTCTCTTATTTTTGGGTAAAACATTTACAAGAATTTTCTATAATTTTTAAGCTAAAATTAGACTTAATCATCACAATTTAATCTTATTTACTCATGGCAATAAGTTTCTATAAATATCCTAATTTTTGGTAAGTTTTTCTTGCATCCTTATGCACATATTCCTTCCATGCATGCATGGCTATTCTCACCAACCCCATTTATACGACAATTAATGATAAAAATCAAAATTTTCATAATTAAAATCTTTTACCAGAATTAAAATAAATATTACTATGTGGCCCAAAAATTGTGGGATATTACAATATGTATGAGACATCAGAGGTTAAGCGCATTTAGGAACATGCACATGTTTACCTAATTTAATCAAGTGTTCTTTTTACATGTGATAGTTTTATTAAATGATGTAACACCATGTGTAGAAGATAACAATTTTGTTAGAATGCTAAGTATAAAAATGCAGAAAACAAATGATTTGAATAGATGAATTTGTTAATGCACTTTGAAGACTTTCACATATGTCTATGCCGTACCAACCTAGGAAAAATAATTCCACTATGTCAAAAAACTCAAGAGTATAACATGTTGAAGAGAAACATTTCAAGTAATCAATTCCTATTGACTTCAACCTTCTAAATACTTTAAGCAAACTCATACACCTAACCAATTCCATTGGAAAATGACAGTGTTTCACTCTTTACACATTCACTCACGCTTGTTATTCAATTTGAAATAGAATCTAATATAAACACAAATGGGTAACTATTACACCTAAGAACACTCGATTAAGAAGTCTAATTTCAATTGTGAAGTTTTCAAATTTCATAATTTCACTAAAAATTCGCACCCAAATTCAAACTCCAACTTTTCCTTCCTAGACTCTACATCAAATGTTCTATCACTAGTAAACTTTCCATGCTAAGCGAGATTCGGTCTAAACTATTTAGATTTTGTTCCTACAAATCAACCATTGATGGAATCACCCAATCTCATTTGATATTTTAGGTTAAAAGGACTGATTCCTATTCATAGGACACCCAATAATGTGGAAATCATATCAACAAATTATGAAGATAAGATTTCATCGTATTGTCATTAATGACATGGATATTAAAAAATATGCTCCAAAACTCATTGGTGCCAACACACATGGTATGTTAGCACCTTGTGAATGCCATTTTAATTGTCACATCAGCAGCAAGTCAATTGCCACGTTAACGCCAAGTCAATTATCTTTCCCTCATGTCCTTTTTGGTGTCCATATCCAATGATCTCAATGTTTCTCACTACAGAAGTAACAATATTTAGTGATAACAAATTTTGCCAATACATGTACAAATAGTTACCGTAACATGTTACTGACAATATTTAAAATTATCACTATGTTATAGTCACTAAAAGTTTAGTGACAATAAAGTAAATCATCACAAAAATCATATTTTTTGTAATGACCAAATTCGTCACTATTACAAAATTTTTGTCACTAGAACGTCATGTTCTAGTGAAACAATTTTTTGTCACAATAGTATAATTCTTTAGTCTAAAAAAGGTTGCATCACTAAAGCACAATGTTTTAGTGCAATATATTTTCAATGCTTTGGTCACGTATTTTTTTAAAGACTAAAATTCTATGTTTTAGTTTCATATAATTTTTGTTGTTGCAACTTTATAATTGCTACTATTAAATCATTCTACTTTAATTACAAACGTTTTTATCACTAAAACTTAATATCTCTAGTCACAAATAAATTATCACCTATAAAATTGTAATTGTGACAATTTTACTGTTACTAAAAAGTTTTAATTCTTAACCATAACTATTATTTAATCAATATATTTTTATAATTTTGTGACAAATTAATCAAAATTATTATTTCATGTGACATCTAGTTCACCATATTCCATATAGGAAGTGAAATAAAAATCAAAACAAACATTAGTACCACATATATCTTTTATAAAAATATGAGTTGAAATGTGACGCAATATAATTAAACAAACCAAAACCAAATGAGTACCAAAGTGGTCCAAAGTTGCTAAATTTAAAAAGTACTGTAACATAACATCAATAGCATAACTTAGTTAATTAACAGTGTATCAGCCTTCAATTTTCATGGTTTAAACATGCACAAAATGAAAAATGAATAAATTATCTATAGTCTACCCAAAGTATCAATAATTAATCTAACATACATAGATTATTTAAATGGTAAACTAATGAAGTTACCACACATGAACAAATAAGCTATGAAAAATAACCTTATTTCATTTTCACATTTGAGTTGATTGTTAATCCTAATAGAATCAACAATAATACTGTCTAAACAACAACTTTACTTTATTGACATTAAGCATTTAGCATTATTCAAAGAACAAACCATCAAAAAAAAAAAAAAATCTGAATGTCTTTTTATATTAATTAGCCAGAATATTTATCAATACATTTTTAAAACATAAATTTAAATTAAACAACAAGAATTAAGTAAGAAAATCACCATTCTACAATTCAAATTAATAGCTAAATGAAAACATATACTTGAAAGAAAAAGTAGTGCAAAGTGGATAATAATATAAAGCTTGTCATAATAAGAAAACAAAAGTTATCATTCTATCAAAAATCATGCATGAATATGTTGTTTGTTGTGTTTACATTTTAAATAACTTATATCTAGATCATTTTAACTCCATATGATGTCGCAACAACATTTTGTCATAAATCACCTCATAGTATGATTATTTATATAAAGCTAAAGGCATAACTAAATCATAAATATAAACCACTCGCATGGTAGATGGAAAACCAACTTGAGCAAAATTTTGAAGGAAGGCAGGAAGCTGAGCTTTGAGAATGTCTTGCACTTGAGATTGTACTTAAGCCTCTTGATCATTTACCTGAGATTCTAATGACTCTAATATGAATGACATCTCTTTGCTTTTTGGCTTCAATAATTCTACTCATTGTTTGTTTTCCTTAGCTTGCTTTCTCAATTCTTCATTTTCTTTCTAAAGTTTGTCATTCAATTTGTTTGCTCTTTTGGATGGTGATTTCAATCCATCTCCACAGCCGTGTAGTTGAGTAGGTTTTTCTTTGCCAAGTGTTTGCTTCATTTTCACTTATCGGATGTTGGCCATCTTCTGTACTAGTTTGCAATCTAACAATATTCTCTTAAAATTTTTATTTTAGTATAAAGAGTATGATGGATAATATAGTTCATAATTAATACGAAAAAGAACTTACATAAAATTCTCAAAATAAATGAACATAAGCTTCTTTGGAAGGTTCATAAACCCATTCATTATTTTTGTCGCACCCAGTCCTTCTCCAAATGATGTTCATGTTGGCTCCTCTCCACTCTTAGAATCTCACTGACGTATAGATAAACATATTATAAAGGGGTAAAATCAATGTGTGAGATATATTGAATAAAATAAAGCCACTTACATATTCACAGCAATATTGGGCAATAGAATTTGTGTTGCAAGTATGGTTCGTCAACAACTTTTTTTCGATTTTCTGTGTTTTTGCCACTAACTTTTTGCATATGTAAAAAAGAAAGACAATTTAATATAAACATGTGAAATTAGTAGAAGTATCATTGAATAAATGAAATTTTCAAACACGTCACACCTAAAAAGGTAAATATCGTGATAAGAAAATGAAATTAGGGAAATTAAATAAATAAATATGCATAAAACTTTGTAAGACAAAACAAATAAAAAACTTACGTAATGAGCATCCGTGTGTTTCCATAATTGCAACTACTTATGAAATGTGAATTTGGGAAGTAATAGTTATGATAACCCCAAAAATGCAAGAATTATGTTTTACCATCAACTATGTACTCATAAAAGAACTAAATTTAAAATTAAATTTTAGCCATTTAATTCAAAATTAATTATACTTTACCTTGAAATCATCACTCTCAAAGTAGCTTATTACCTGTTTCCAAGTTGCATGTCTTACTCCAGTAAGAAATTTATTCAATACGCTCTTACCATCCTTATTTTTCAGGTAGTACCCATGGAGCTTATGTCAATAACTCCTGTATTGATGATTTAGTTAATCGTAAGCTACTTTCTTAACTTGATGATTCTCTTTGAGGTTAAATTTTTACTGTTTAAAACATCACATAAGTTTTAGCAAATACACTTTATATAATAAACTTATAAAATTTTATATATAATACATTTACAGTAAGTATATTGATTTATAATTTAAAAAAACCAGGCCTTCATTACGAGCATCTGGAATGTCTTTCCAATATGCATGCTCAAGTGGTACATATTGGTTATGACCACACAAGCTTTAGTTTTGAATTCTTTTGCATTTCCACCAGCAATTAGATTTCGACGTGTGGGTAAAATAACATCTAACTTTTTCAAATTCACACCTCTTCTTTTCAACTGAAAGACCTTTGTTAGTTATCTTTTGTTTGTTTTTTTCTTTTTCTGACGTCCTGTATCAAATTCATTAATGTAATTATTAGTAATACAAAAAAGATAAATATCATTGATTTTTAAAATAATAAAATTATTTAAAAATCAATTGATCATTCAATTAACAGTAGAGCTATTCCTTCCATCCATATGAGGTGGCTGCTCTTGAGAATCTTACAACGTATGGGTTGGCCCGCTTCTAACTTTATTAGCAAACAACGAGACTAGCAATGAAAATACAAAATAATGAGAACAACATAAACACATAAATTCTAGAATTGCAATCCTTGAACCCATAGTTACGAACACTGTGATTTCTCTGGAACAAACGGAGACATGCATAAATCATCAATGATCTAATTTTTCATAGTTAAAGACATCGCAAATCATGAAGAGAGTTTGTCACCAAAAAAGTTGCAAATTTCTGATGGAGCAATTTATTTTTGCTCGTTGGACTATGCTCGAATATAATAAGAGTTGTATAAAATAGATTAGTTTTTTGAATAGATGAATTAATTAGCCCTATACAGTGTATAATTAATGTAATCATAGAACTTTCGGTATCACGTCAAGTTCCAATTGAGTTTTCCTCCGGCAAATGAATTATTACTTATTATTTAGAAGTTGTTGGAGAAAGCCATAGGTTCTTAACAATCAGATACTGGAAATCATTCCATATTGTCATTATATATGTGTGTGTGTGTGTGTGTGTGTGTGTGCTTTCAAACAAATAATTTATTAGATATATTGATTCAATTAAGTAAGACTCTGATTTAATATGAACAAACTTGTAAGCTCATGAAGCTGTGCATTCCACCGTCCCACCATGGACGGACTCGATGACGCTCTATCATTAATATCGTACGTCGGTTTAGTGCAGCAACTTTTTGTTTTTTTTTTTCTCCATGTTCTCTTATGCAGGGAAAAGAAATATCTTCTGAAATTGAAAATTGGCGAAATAAAATAAAGATCTGCTCTCTGTTGTATTACAGACTTGTTTTTATTGGAAAAGAACTCATTTACATCATCGGTTCAGATTATTCACTAAAAGAACAAATCCAGGGTGGAGTTCATCGTTTTTTCCCTTTTCCATCTTACTCTACACCAGGAAATACATGGGGGCTCTCAATTCACGAACTGCAAATCACTGATTTAATCAAAAAAGGTTAAAAAAGTTTTACCTGGCAACTGTCTACGAGTCAACGAGGTAGTGAGGAAGAAAGGCAAACGTATGACCTGTTGGGTACAGTAAAGAGGGAGTCGACAACCTTGTATAGTAGAGAAGTGAGGAAGAATGAGGTGGAATTGTTTCAGATGAATATGCAATTAAATTTATAGTTCACTGTAAATTGGATTCATCGAGAGAAACGTGGACAAAACTTTGGCGCTTAATACCGCCATGTAAAATTTTCCCTTTTTTCCTTTTATGCTATTTATGATTTTTTTCGTATAAATTTAGAAGTTATTTCTGGATATCTAACTATTTGTGAAGACATCATCGTCTTTGTTTGACAAAATTTACCTAGGAAACTCGTTTTTCCCCTTTACTAATCCTAATAGGTTTTCTTTATTATTATTATATTATTAATATGAAGTGGTTGATAAGTTGCAACCAATAATTAATGACTATAAGCAAATCATATGAAAATAAATACAGTTTTAATATATGACATAAATAAATAACACAAACATAAAATTTGGTATATATTTACATTTTGTTGCTATGTATACCTAATGTATATTTAGAACATTTGGACCAATGTTTTCTCTTTTTTTTTTAAAAAAAAAAAAGATTTAAAATATCTTCTAAATCAAACAAGCCTTCTTTCAAATTGATTTTAGAAGACGCAAGAATCTGCAGAGTAAATTATTTTCCAGCAGTCTGGATCACAGCCAATGGCAGAGGTTTACTGTGCATCGAGTTTCCCGCATCAAATCAGAAGAAGAAGAAAATTTTTTTACCGCAACAAAGGCATCGTTGGAGAGAGAAGAAGCAAGCAAGTTTTAGTCAGTTGATGTGAAGGAGCAAAGGGCGTATGGAGGGAGGAACCGAAAGCTTCTCCGGTCTGGTTTTCCTTGTAATCCAGGAACAAAGTCTGGGTCTGGGATATTATATATGTAAAAAGGTAAACGTTGGCAGAAAACGTATTGAGGCATTAACCAGGAAGATTAAAATCACAACAAAACGTTGGCAATTGAAAATGAAGGGAACGTTTAGAAATTTTTGAAAATTTAAAGGCCAACTTTTGAATTGTTAAATGGGCTCCCAAAATTATGACCAAAAAATTAAATAACTCAGGCCCTAAAAAATAAAACATGGCCTTGTGCTTGTCTTCGTTTTGTCACGCAGGGGGGGAGAGCAATTTGGCCAACTTCAGGCTCATGCGCGCGAGTTCACATTATGCATTAAATTGCTGAGTGGTGTTTTAATTTTTTGATGTGAGATGGTAGAAAGGCTTTTGAAATATCCAACGAATAGTTCCCTCAACTGCTATGTTGTTAATTACTTAAATCCCCTAGATTTTAAGTAATGGTTGAGAAATATAATAATAACTATGCTGTTCCTGCTTAATTATTTTCTTTAGGGATCAGGATTAAAAATGTTGAATAAATTAATGAAAATTATTTGGTTCATAATTTTGATGGGTTTCCATCCCATCAAAATTTACGCAATCCAAACAAACTACTCAAAGATATTTTCATTTATATTTAACTTCAAATTATTTCTTCTCTCACGTGTACAAACAAACATTTAAAATTTAATCATCATATTTATTTATAATAAAATTAATATCTACACTCATTCACACACACACACACACACACATATTCATACTTTTAAAACTAATCATTATCCTTATACTATATTAAATTATCTAATTATTATTATCTATTTTATACATAGATAAATTTACACAAACACAAATAGTTAAAAAATTTTAAAGCCATCAAAATTTTAGAATCAAATATAATTTTAACCCCCAACAAAAATGCCATTATATTCATCCCCCAACAGAACCTCCAACCAAGCCTAACCATTACTCACTAATATGAGCCACACTATTTATTGGGATAAAGTATAAGAGTAATGGGTTTCTCAAAATACCCCAGTCAATAAATTTAATTATTATTATTCTTTTCAATGTCAAAATAAGTATATAAATAAAATAAAAAAATTGATTAGTAAAAATATTCCTTTTTTCATTAAAAAAAACTAACATATGGAAATAAAACAAAGGCTTTCTTCGTAATTTTTTAATTATATTTTTATATATTTTTAATTTTTTGTTGCTCTCTAAGTACTAGTTGGCCTTTCTTTATTTTTTATAATTATTATTGAGAAAGTTTACATATGTTATTAATTATTATTAATTTTTTCAAATTTGATGTAAATTATTTATTAAAAAATGTTAAGTTGACAGTTGACAACACGTTAAGGACACGTTGTTTATGGTACTGTGAATAATTCAGACAATATTGCAATAATATTGACAAGACATGCCTCAATAAAAAAATAATAAAGAAACAAAAAGTGCTATACACTATACGTTCACGAGCAACTCTTTTGCGTCTGTCCGGTTTCATTTAAATGAAGCCATTCTACCCAGTCGCATAAAAAAATTCATCTTTAGAATAATTTATTATCTCATACTCTAAGTTAATTAATGTAACAAACACCAACTTTTTTTATTTTTTTATTGAACTAACTCTCTTTAAATTTTAATTTTCTGTTATAATGAATTTTTTTTCTTGATTGCCTAACCTTTATGTGCTCTTGGCACAGTATTTTTTTTTTTTTCTAAAGAATTAATGCAATCTTAACTCATAAAAATATCATGTAACAGATAAGTGATAGCAAAATATGCTCATCATTCTTTTCTTTTTTCAAGACTCACTCGAACATGCATTGAAAGCTCACCTAAACTTAGGTTACAATCTCTATTTGTGGTGCAAAATCACTTGGTTGTTAGCCGAAATTTCTCGAAAAAGATCGTTCAAAATCACCAATCCAGTCTGCTTTGAATTTTCCAAATATGTTGTCAGATATGATGCAACAATAGTTGAATATGTATAGATTGTTAATGGTTATCCAAATGAATTGCTTATACTTCGATGATTGTTCAGCACATCTAGCTCTCCAACACTTCTTGACAGCTGTTTCACAACAGGAAACAATCATCAAAATTCTTCCATAAGAAGTCCTTACAAAAGAGTGAAATTTCAAGGGTCCAACTATACGAAAACCAAATATTTCATGGGACCTTCCTAAAATTAACGTTGTAACACATCAACGCCAAGTAATTAAATGTTAAACCTAACACTAACCCAACAATAAAATTGGACCACTCTCATTAATATAAAATATATTTTATTCATAAAATTTTATTTGCAATTTTTTTTAATTGGACACGGAGAAAGTTTGAGAAAATACTAGTACGGATTTATAGTGACTGAAGGGTCCAGAACAATAAAGTTATTTTTTTGACTATATCATGTATAATATGTGATCCAATTTCCCTGCCTCAATAAAAGTAAAAAGAATTTAACCCTCTTCTTTTCAGGAATGGTGGATTACTGCATCTTTCCACATTCCTTCAGGAAAAAAAAAAAGAAAATATTTATATACCCAAAAAATGATACTATCCCTTCGCCACCCCGGAATGAAAGAGTGATCTTTCAGCAAATATGTCCCATGTACATTGTTAGGTAGTCTGTCATTTCCTTCGCTGAAAACAAATCAAAATCCATTATAGTTTTCTTGCGTACATACATGCATGATAATCGTCTAGATCAGAAAGACGAAAGCAGACGTGGCCCATGTCGGGTTGTCCTGCAGATGCCATGGCTAAATCAAAAAAGGCCCCTTCCATTAGCATAAGTCGTAATCAGAGATTTTGTTTCCAAAACCCAGTTTAAAGATGAGCATAATACGTAAAAATCACACACTAACAATGCAATCAGTATATAACCCATCATTAGAACTCTACAAAAATAGATGTCGTGAGAATTGTGCAGTGTTGGGTTTTAAATTGGATAATAAACAATGACTAAATCCAAGATTGGTTAAATCTACTCTGTTCATTTATGTAATAATAAAATTATAACCACACGTAAGCCACCAATCATTTGGCTTGCGCCAAAGATGTCCATATTATCCTGCATTCAATCTAACATCGTTGAAAGTCAAAAACAGACTTGAAAGGTGTTCGAGTTTTGATAGAATTTATATGCCTTTCTAAAGGATCTTGTAAAATGTTTGAGAAGATATAATTAATAACATATTATATACTTCTTTAAATTTTGTATAGGAGCAAAATAAAATTCACCTACCTATAAGGTCTTTGCCTCATAATTAATGTTGAAATCCCATAATTTTAAAACACACGCGCACACGCACACACGCAACTTCTACAAATTTGTTAATTATAATATAATTATCTCTCACCTCAAAAAACAAGAAAAGAAAAAAGGAAAACTTTCCTCAGCACCATTACTTCGTTCCACTCTTTTGTTAATACGAAAAAAGATTTTTCCGAGACAAAAAACAAACGGTGGCCCCCTGAGCCACTGATAAGTATCACATCAGAATCCACTGAAAAAAGTTACGAATATTGAGCGACCAATCAAAATGGGTTAGTAAACTCTGGTATAGAGATGTATGACGAAAGCAAGAGGACCGGAGGCCACCCAACCCCCAGTTGCCCGATGTCAATCGATGTTATGCCCTGAGCAGCCCCCCATTCACAAAGATTAATTTCTCACTACCAGTGCCTGTTATTAATGTAGAAACAACTACTTGAAGCTAATTTTAATCAGTCCAGACACAACGGATAACAACGAAGGTCTTGAATGATTCCTCTGTTATGACCGCTCTGCGGTTCTCGTTTATATGTCTAAGCATTCAGCAGTTGTGTACTGGTGCCATTCATGAAACTTTAACCCTTTAGGAAGTAACTTTAACGACAGGCGCTTTTATGGATGCATGGAAATCTATTTCACATGGGATTTATTCGATTGTGCCCAATAATGATAAATGGGGTGTTAATTTTTTCCCCCTTTTCATTTGGGTAAAGGAAGATTGTAAATGTAAGAATTATTAGAGAACGAGGAGATTGATATTTATAGTGTCGTCTGCTGACTTTTGGCGTTCTGCGCTTTGTTCGGTAGATATACTGGCTCATGGACAAAGACATGATCATCGGTTACTTTCTTGGGCATTATCATGTAGGGAAATTGTCTACAAGAATATTGTCGTGCCTCAACCTCTTCAATTCTTTTTATAAAGGCAGGCCTATTCAAATAATGGAGTAATTGAACATAGTCCATTGCTGCAAACATGTCTAACAAAAAAAAAGGAGCTGCTTTCTACTGTCATGGAGAGGACTAGCGAATGGTCGGGTTTCTTTGTCTTTATCAACTACTTTATAAGAAATTATTACATGACATGTTCTGAATTTCAGGAAATATGAAGATTGAGTTGCTGCTTTAATATTTGACAGGATTCGTTCCCTGGAAATCCCTAGCGATGTTTCGGTGAACGCTGGAGGAAAGTCGTTTTCGCCGCACAAGGTAGTGAAGTTGGTGAGCCGGTGCTTAGACACAATAGCATTCGTAGCCTTTAAGGATATCCAATTCAGCACACCGTTGAGCGCCGGGAGTGTCCTAAATGACCATGTTCCCAGGTGCAAGGCCTGTCGAGAGGTGGTGGTCTGAACATTTGACCATCCTTCGAATTGATATGTTCCAGAGAGTCATCGTTGCAATGATGGCGAGGGGATTCAAGCAGATCAGCAAGCCCTTGGTCCAGTATTAGTGCTGTATGCACAGAAATCTCTTGGAGGTTTGGTGAGGTCTTGCTCTTACATTTTGATTATTGATTGAATGATCTGCCACTTTAATGCAGTTTCATCATTTCAGGAAGTATTTGGAAAGGGGAGGCAGAAGATGGTTACAAGAGAAGAGCATGGGGAGAGGATCATTTTAGAGAACCATAGTTAGTCTTCTGCCAAGGGAGAAGAACACAATGTCAGTTAGCTTCCTGCCAAAGCTTCTTAGAGCTGCAATATACCTAGAAACAACTGTTGCCCGCAGGCTTGACTTGGAGAAGAGGATGGCCTTGCAACTTGAGGAGGCTATGCTAGACGACCTATTAATTCCTACGTATTCCATTACCGGCGACACATTGTTCGATGTTGAGACTGCGAAGCGGATCATGGTGATTTTTTTGGAGTATGACATGGAGGTAAACAAATAGAGCTACAGTGAAGCCGAGGATTATTTTTCGCCTTCTCCGAGTGGGATGGAGCAGGAGACCAGACTAATGGCGAATTACCTTACCGAACTTTCTTCAGACCCTCTGTTACGAAGTTCATCAGTCTTGCTGAACTTATCCCTGAACAATACAGAATGACAAAAGATGGAATGTATAGAGCCATTGGTGTCTACTTGAAGGTTAGTGTAAAATCTTGCTTTTTGTTTCTGATCAGCCTCATCGAAAATTTTTACGAAATTTCACCTCTTCCCTAACAACAAGAGGGACCTCTCCATCATACACTCTTTCCTTTTCTTTTCTCTCTCATTTTTTTTTTGTTCTTTCCCTCTTAATTCTCCTTTCTTTTTTTCCTCCTCTCTAACTCTAGTTCAAACTGCCTTTGCATGTACAACTAATCATCATATACTTGTTTTGGAGTCAAGGGAGCTAGGGTGACCTTTTTGCTATGGAATATGAAGGAGTATTGGCTAGTCAACCCGTTATATATTACCTGTCAATTAAATTATCACGGTTTGCCAAGTAAGATGTGACAAGCCTGCATAGGTACTACATCACATGTCACCTGTTTCTTATATGTATCTATCTTGAAGCTCACCAACACCTTCTTCATCACCTTAACTTCACCACTGTTATTAAGCCACTGTAACTTATATGGCCTAGAATGATCCTTCAAAGGCAAGGTCAACCTCTTAACCAACGTCGTGCTCGCCACATTCGTACAACTCCCTTAATCCACTATCAAACTGCATGTCTTTCCATTAATTAGGCAGCGAGCATGGAATATATTCTCTCTTTGAACCTCGTCTATTTTCTCCTTTACTTAAGTGCACAATGCTCTCATTACCACTGAATTAATTCCTCCTCCTTTACACAGCCCTTTTTCATTAGATGGCACTTCCTCTAATGGCAACATTTCATCATCATTATCATGCTTCTCGTTAGTCACAATATCTTCATTTTCTAACAACAGATGGTTTTTTTGTTAGGGTACTGCAAAGCAATGTGTCCATTTCCTTAACATTTAAAACACAAGATATCCCTTTTTTGTGTACCAGATGAGCTAAAAGGGACAGGAGCTGATACATTAGGTGCTTCCACTTTAAGCGTAGTCCTGGCCTTCGTGGCACTCATCATGGGTGTCTTATCCTCCCTTCTTGGGAAGGGTCTACCATACGTGTTAAGCTGGAATATGGACCTACCCCTCCTCTTCAGCTGCCTCTCTACCTTAACCATCTTCTACACTATCTTTTCTAATTTCACGTAATGCTGCAACTCCACTATGTCAGCTACATCCTAGTGCAACCCACTCAGCCTCCCTATCTTCCACAACATCTGCTTGAATCATGGCTCTCTCAAGCTCCTTATAATAATGCTTCACACTTCGATTACCCTGTGTCAACGTCTGCAGCCACTAATATAGATCTTGATGATAATGACTCGACACAAACCTCTTCCTTAAGGCTGCTTTCAACTCTATCTAAGTACGGATCGGCCCCTCTATAGCTCTCCTCTTATTAGTGCATAATTGATCCCACCATATAATCGCATAGTTTGTAAACTCTACTACTGCTAACTTAACTGTTTGCTCTCTGAATAACGATGACAGTAAAAAATCAGCTCTACCCCTCTTTCCTACTCCAGGTAGGCATCGAGATCAGATTGCCCCTAGAAGGACGACAGCTATAACTTCACCCCATTGGTATCTCGTCTTCCATATTATCCCTTCATCAATATCTCTTTGGCCCATTGTCATATACGTAACAATCCTCGTCCTCGTTTGACTCATACTCCTCCTCGTAGTCATGTCGATCTTGCCTCTCAAGCCTGACAGGATGTTCATGTCTGTCCCTAGTCTGGGCTCATCCCAGCGTGGGGCTACCTTTACGCCTGGGTGGCTTAGGTAATGAACCATCTCTATCTAGTGTCATAGATTGAGACACTTCTACGCGCCCTAACCGATCCTGCATACCCTCTACGGTCTTGATAAGCTTTCTCAACTCACCAGTGAGGGACTAAAATAAAAATTTAATCTCGTCAGGGCTATTACCCTAACCTGAATGTTGATTGGCCAGCTAAGGTAATTGGAGCTACAAAAAGAAGCAATAATAAGAGATAATAATTAATAATAAAAAGGTCCTAACCAATAATCTCACCAATTCACTATTCTCACTCCTCTCAGGTAAAGAGCTCTCTGATACTCATTTCTTACATCTACTCGTGCATCACATAATACTAAATTTAATTCTTACAAATTCCAATTTCTCGTGCTCTTCTCATGTGATTCAAAAGTGGTCTTAATAACTCAAGTAATGTAAGAACACAACCGCTCAGTATGAATGATATGGAGCTACAATGAATGAGATGAACAAGTATCTCAATCAACAATGGACCAAAACAAAACCCCAAAAAAGAACACAAGAAAATGAAAAAGAAAAAGAAAAGATCAATCCTCCTTTTTTTTCTCTTGTTTTTTTCTTTTTTTCTTTTTTTGGTCATTTTTTTGCTTCTTCCCCTTTGTTTTGTTGGGAAAAAAAACAAGAAAGAAAAAAGAATTCAGCAACCAAACAAACCCTTAGTTCGAAATAGAAATTCTGCAACCAAACGCGGCCTTATCACGTTAGCACAGACAGGTTCTAGCCCAGTAGTAGCTTCTGGCCCAGCTAGGCCCAAAATTAATTTCCTTCAACTTAAACTTCTTTTTTTTCCCCTTAGCCCAACAACTGACGGCCTGGCCCAAACTTAAATTCTATTATTTTTTTTCTTGTTCGGGCCCAAGTAGCTTAGGCCCAATTCTCTTGGCCCAATTGGCCTAGCACCTCTTGACCGTCAACAATGGTGGTAATGGCAGTGCTGCTCTTATGGGTTTTTTGGACAAGATCAGCAGCAACGAGGGTGGTTGTTAGATGAAAGACGTCGAGCATACTCCAAGGTGTGGCAGCGACGACAATCAGGCAGCGAACAGCTGTAGGATAATGTGAAGGAAGGCCACAACATCCATTAGCAATTTCACCTCTCCATAGGCTTGTCGAGCGATCTTCGACAATTTTTCGTGTACGGGATTAGATGGGCTAACGGTGGAGGCACTGCTGGAGAAGAATCTTAGCCATAAATGACCGAATCAATTGTAGATTTCGAGTTTACAGCAGTGGCAAACGACTATGTCTGTCGTCTGTTTTTTTTATTTTTTTATTTTCTTTTTTTGAATTCTCTTTTTTTTTTTGAATTCTCTCTCTCTTTTCTAAATTTAGACCATGTATCGAATTAGAATTTGACACAGCCTTGCTCTAATACTAAATTGACATTATCAGAATCACAACAGAAGCAACAGGGTAGCGAACGATGTAATCAAACCTGAATTCGAGAATCCTAGGGACGCGAACCGAGCAATGAACGCCGACCCAACGTGATATAATTGGATTAAACTTGATATAGACGGTCACAATCAGCACACCAAATATTGATTGATATGTCACGAATCACACGGACCACTCCAAAATGACTCGATTTGGAGATTGGAATCCACGAGAAATTGAATGTACAATTTCAAGGAATTTGGAAAGAAACCTGAATTGATTAAAACTCTGTCTATCTAAAAATAACTATGAAAATGAATTTATAAGTAATTCGAAAAACCCTAGCCCACTTAATGTTAAGTTTCCCCTAATGGGCTTATTTATACGTGGCCCAATATTAAACAATTTAGAATAAAATAGAAAATCCAACTTTGTGCTCACGCTATTCCTCTCATTCCTTTGCTTCCGGGTCTTTAATCCAGTGCAGAATATTCACTCAACACTCTTCTTTGGGTTCTTTGAATTGATGTACATATGTGACCTCCTCTCGAATTTCATATACCAACTCGTTGATTACTTCCTTAATTCTCTTTACCCGTGCCCTAATTATTGGTCCAACTAGAACTACCAAGGGGTCATCCTTATCACGCTAAACGCCCACGTCATTATGTCTTATGTAACTGCACTTTTGGCAACGACTCAAAACCGTTGTCAAAACTATATGTAACACTTTTTTTGGAATATGTAACTATTTTCACAAGTTACTTCATTTTCAAAATGTTGTAGTGTTGGTAGAGCTTTATTGAACGTAGCCATGTGAACAACTATAGTACACAAAAGTCATCGGGCATTAATTGACTTGTCACATCAATCATGGGTGTCATACTTTCACACTGCCACATGCAACTCTATTAGACAAATCAATACCTCTATCATATTACATGCATGTGACATTAGACTGTAAGGCATGTGAACCTGCTTAGTGCGTCAAATGACGAACCCTACCTCTAACATATGTTATCCCATCAATACCAGTATCCCTTTAGAGGGTCTGACCCTTATTATAGTTTTATTGAAAATAAGCCATGTGGCCTACTCAATTTTCACACACATTTATTACAACTAACAATGTGACCCTCAAGTCAACTATAAACATCAACCTCCATTCAATTATCCAGTTCTCACATCCTTACTTAGAAGTTATTGAGTTTCATTGATAGGTATGGGTGATTATCCAAATTTTAGGGTGCAAGGGGTCTAGCTAATTATAGAACGAGATGATAATTATGCATCTCTTTATGATATAGGGGAAGAATGAGCGCACAGGGTAAAGGAATCTGAGACATTAGTCTACGATCTCTGAGCTATGATTATGAAAGTTCCAAAACGACAAGTGTTGCTTATGATGAGAAATTCACTATCAACAAACCAACTTGTCGTCCGAAAAATAAGGTAGGAAAACAATAGAATGCTCGTATGTTGCTCTCAGTATCAAATGCTTCGATTAACTGAAGAAGTTGCATTCTCCCAAGGTCGCAGACTATCAAACTGTGAAATTTTAAATATTATAAGCTATCTAGAGTACAAGTCAGACTATTGCATGTCTGATAAAGATAACTGAATTACCCTTGTGTGATGTTAGTTATGTATGTCTTGTTTTTTGTTTTGGTCACTTTTAATGAAAATGTTAGCTATGCATGTCTCGTATTATGTTAGTTATGTATGACTTGTATTTTATTCATGTTGGTATCATTTATCTTTATGGATTCTTAGCACCTGTATTTTTTCAATTGTTATTGTAAACAATATGTATAATATATTTATTATGAGTAATAAATTTCTTGAAATATATTAACACTAAAGTTCTATTTTACACAATGAATAATTAGATAAGAAATCCTAAAAAAACTATGAATCCTTAACTACAACTTTACATGGCAAAATATGGGGCTCAATGGACTCCTTATCCCATACCCAGGGGCTGCACCGATCGACAAGGTCTCGTTCAAGGTTGACACCCACATGCACATCATCTACCTCCTACTAAAGTACTTGAAACTATGAAAATGGGCCTTCACCCTATACTCCTGAACTAGATACCTCATACTCCCGTGGGACAAGCAATTTATCAAAGGCGACCCCAATGCTGCATTAGCGAACCCACACAATGTCCCTCAGCTCATGTATATGGTGTATGTGAGGAGTATGACTGTGGATTTGGAGGTGTAAGAATGTAGACGTTGTCGAGAGCTAAATAGTGCAAAGAGGATAGCATGTCTTGTGCGAGCAACGATGACCTTGGCATGCTCGTTGATGCTCACTCATGCGCATGCAATCCCGAGTTTGGAAGCAGAGCATCCACCTGAGCATATTGACCTAATGACCTAGTTATAGAGTCCTTTCCAAGTTTAACGGCCTCATCTACTACAGTCCTAACAGCCTGGCATCTCACAATCTATGGGCCTGCAATAATGGTAAAATATCAAAAACCTATTGCCTTTTATTATACATATGAAATAAAAAGAGAAATGGAATGAATAGGCATGTACCACATACTCAGTTCAACCCTAATCTCTATGACGAAAACCACTGCGAAAGTGTAGAGTACAAGGATGAATGATGTGTCGAATGACATGATGATGCCATTTAGGGTATCCGTGAACCACACAGGGCATGGGATCATCGTAACAGATTCCCTCAATAATCCTCACTTGACACCTTCACATAGCAATGTAGTCACGATAATATATCCCCTAATCCCTATCTTGAGTACCTTTACAGTCAATTGTGTGCAGACTATCCTCTTAAATACGAGAATCATCTAGGATGGTCTATAGCATCCTGAAGCATAGCACTCAATCTATGCAATGCATCTCAACCACTTCATAAAATATTAGTGGACCTTAGTACACCAACATCTCACGCCCGGTAAATAGTGGTAACGATGTATATATTTTAGGGGTGTAGAGCTGTCACTCAAACTGAATAATTGCAAATTATGAAAATGTTAGACAACAAGTGTAACACATGTAGTGTTTAATGATAGTTAAGCAAAATTAATAATCTACTGGGCCCAGGCCTTAGAATCTAAAATCCCACAGAGTATGCATGTGTTGTTACTTTTAATCTCTGTCAACTGCCACCTATAACTTGTCCACTTATAGATAGAGCAATAGTGCAGTGATAAACACAAATGCATAAAAATTATTGGGATTAATAGTAGCTAAAACACATGCAAAAAGTGACTTACACGAAGCCATAAGGTATAGCTAGTAATGCTACACCTCTGTGCATCTCCAAAGACCCTATGTCGAAATATTATACCAATAGATGAGGGTTCATGCCTACGATGAATGACCACCCTCATATTTGTACATATATTTGCATGTAGAGTTTCAATATATTCTTATGTAGATAATGTTAAAAGCAGTAGGATATGTGTATGATCATATATAAATGTACATGTAGTAGGAAAATTAGCCTCGTAAGTCTGGATTTCCCTCATGTGCATCCAACATATAGCCCTTAGTAAAGATATGTTAAGGCTGCACTTCCCTAACTCCATAATGACAAACAATCCTAGCACATAAGATGGCATAGATATAACAAGCTGACATGTGCTTGTGACAAATCAAGGAATACAATGCCACCCATAATAAGCATAGCAAACTTGCATGCCCATTGCTCCACCTCTACCTGTAAGCTATCCATGCGTGGAGGGTGATCATGAAGACAAATGTAAATACTCCTTAAGGATATAGAGACATCCTTGGTATTAAGCATTTGAATGCCATCTTAAGGCCTCATCACACCTGTCCTGTTAGTTTACGTGTGTGCCTTCCTAATTGTGTACCTGTCAATGGTTCCCAACTTTTAAGCAAGTGCCAAATAACTACAATATCCTTGAGAGTAAGGATTGCCTCACTTAATTCAAAGAGGAACGTGGGCGTTTCCTAACGCCATCTCTCTACAAGAGCCATAACAAGATGAGTATTCGATGGTATGGTGCCATATCTATAAATGCCTTATAAATTGATGCAATGCAGAATGTCTAATACATGGAAGTTAACTGTTGGAAGCCCCATCTAATAACTATTAGGTGCAATTGGCATCACTATAGCTTCAATCTTTCCTATCCACACATCCTCTAAGTACTGCTCCAACTGCAAGCGGAGTGAAGACCCATCAATAAGGCCAGGGTGCATATGAAGGTTAGTGGACATCCTGATAGTTGGATAATGTTTGTGAATGTTAGGCAACATAGTGAATTATTTGAATAATGGTCAATTGAATAGCAAGAATAATGGCAAGCATGTGAAGGAATTCTTGTGTCAAATTAATCAACCATGTGAACAACGGAGAGCTAAAAAGAACCATTTCAACTTACATGTATTAAATGAAATATAAGAAGTATATGAAATATCATAAATGAAAATAATTATCTCAACTTAGATCAATGAAATACATGAGATATCATAGATGAATATTCATACATTGATTCTAGCAAATAAAAAAACATACCTAGTATATAAATGCAAAGAATACTAGGATCAATTTCATGAACTCAATGTCCTGGGATCAATATCTCCATGTTGCACCTTTTGCATGGCTTGCACTTGACCACAATCCATCTCATTATATATACTTGTTTTCCAATCCCCTCCTCATCGTTGCCACCATAGATGTTCTACGTTGTGCACTAGTATAAATGAAGGGTTTCAATACTTCTCACTTCAGAAAACTTTAAAAAAAATGGAATATATAGCCGCCTACTAGTCAATAGAGAAAAAAGACTTACAAGTTCATTGAGATTTACATAGTACATTCTACAAACGCGCCCCACATGCAAACATAGAATCCCATTTTCACCTCACTTACCATAGGTGCACTCCTGTAGCGTAACACTCATAGAATAGTTAATCTTGTGATGATCCCCCCAATACACTGTGTGCACATCTGCTAACAAGGTGTTTTAGTCAATCAACTATGAAGTGTACCTAACAGACTTTTGTTTGATGTCGCTGTACATCTTAGCCAACTATGTGAGCTAGTCTCAGCTATCTGCCACCTGCCTACATGCCTATAGCCTCAATTAATCTATCCAAAAAGAAAGCAATAGTACACTTAAATGTAAGCTATATAATGGATGTTATCGGGAACCATCATGCACTTTCCAACATTCCATTCAAGTACTCATAGATGTTAAGCGTCAATATTCCACATTGATATCTCCCATCATGTACAAAAGCTCACTTCTCATGATCAGTTGCCTTTGGCGAATTATATGCATTAGGATTTATTCTGTTTATCTCAATCATACACTTGTCGAATTATTTGAGCTCATGTGTGGAGCCCACCCTCCAACATAAGCCCTTCAAAACCTGATTGTCAATGATCTTAGTAAAGTTGGCATGTGTGTGCCTCAAACAATACTGGTTAACCTTGTCAAGTGGCCAAAAGTTAGGAACATATACTGCAACAGCTAGCAAACCAACTTAGGATCGGATATCAAACAAGCTTAGGTCTTTCCTCACACCATATACCAACTCAATAGAATAGAACTAATGCTAAGAGTTTAAGCTCTCCTCATTAACAATAAAAAACCTTAGGGGTAACACCTTATAATTCACATTCAAGGCCACTACAATAAGCATCATGTGCTAGTATATCACATATAAATGTATCCCATGAACACTAATGATATTACAGCAAAGCTAAAATCTATCCACAAATAGTTTAAAGGCCCAAAATGCATATCTCAATGTGTATTGGCTCTATGCCCCATTTTCGATGTGGCGCCACTCAACAAGATCCTAAGGTTATATTTTTGAAGCGCAGCCATATACGCTAGCAACTTTTGAACTGAACTCTCCCACGTCCAATAAATCATCTCCTAAACTTAGCCTAACTCATGCCGTGCTTTAGCATAAGTACATTCAGGCCCTTACTTTTCTTTCATTGTCTGCATTATAAACTTGATCTCGCATGACAAGTCTCGTTAGACCATCCCCATAAGTAGTCATACTATTGTGTTCATATTTAAATTCCTATGATCTATTGATATTAAGCTAGGAAAACAAATATGTAGGCCCTTATGCTTGAGAATCCTCTAGTAACCTAATTTTAGTTTCAATATAGTCTGCAATCCCCACTTGCAATGCTCATCACACATGCTATACTTACACTTCACTTTTTGTATTTCAACAGTACTTTTCATAATTTTGTACTCATTCTATACCACACTGAATGAATGCTTCTTAACAATTACAATAATATACTCTTTTATTCTTAAATTTCATCGCTACAGCAAGCCACTAGGATTTCCTTCTATCATGCAGCTTTCAGTTGGAAGCCCACAGAAGCCTCTGTCGACTCTTGGAGACCCCCAAACTTTCTACCATTATTTATTATATCTATATTAAATTAAAGTTAAAGTCCTCGTAACAACTACTTTGATCTCAATTGTTGATGGGCCAAAGTACCTTTGTTTTCCTTCGTTTTAATTACTATTTTTAACTATTTCTTCCTTCGTTTCAATTAACATTCGTTTCTTACTTCCTTATCATTGCGTCGCTTTGAAAGTTCTTGCGGGCGGCCCAGTTTAAAAGATCTAGATCCTTACTATCTCTAATTTCTTTTTCTCTATTTTTAAAGAAAAATAAAGCATTTTTTATTTTAAATAATTTTGTTATATTATCAAAATATTAAAGAGAACTTTAACTTTTTATTTTGTTATAATTAATAAAATTATAATTTTTTGTATTACGTACGGGCATCCATGTTGCAACTTCCATTACTTCTAGATGCCCATGCTATTACATTAAGGCAATGTTTGTTTTCAAATTTTTGAGTTTCAAAATACGGAGTTAATTATTATATTTTTAATTTTTTAATTTTTTATTTTTATAATTTTTGAACTAAAATCACTTTAAATCACACCAAAATTTTTTCACAAACATAAGCTAAACCTCATTAAAAAAAAAAAAAAAAAACACATGCTACGTAAGTCAATGATGAGAGTTGAGCTGATCAGAAACACATGGATGCAAATAAATTCAAAAAAGCCGCCTTCGCATCCAATGAAATAATGTTGCTTGTTTGTATGTACTTACTCTCTATAAATTATGCTTTCTTAGTTGGACCAAGACTGTAAGCCAACTGGCAATGTGACCACTTCTCTTTAACAAATTCTGCTTCTGCCCACCTATATATAGCACATGCATATCACTCCTCTTTATACACTATCCAACAGCACAGCGTTTCTCAGCTTTGCCTAGTCTATACATATTAAAGTAGGCCAGCAATTATGGGTCAACTTACAGCTAATTTTCTAAAAATTGTATTATCAATTGCTGTGGGTGTTATGCTGCTGTCGGGCTCAGCGTCAGCACAACTCAGGCAGAACTACTACAAAAACATCTGCCCTGACGTTGAGAACATTGTCCGAAAGGCCGTCAGAGCAAAGTTCAGCCAAACGTTCGTTACCGTCCCTGCCACCATACGTCTCTTCTTCCACGACTGTTTCGTTTCGGTACTGTTAATTTACTAGTCATTATTACCATTAATCCACTCTTAATCTTTGATCATCGGTTAATTTTTATCCTGCGCTGTTTGATTTGGAAACGACCGCGATCGTAGGGCTGTGATGCATCGTTGATCATAGCATCGACGCCAGGGAATACAGCAGAAAAGGATCACCCCGACAATTTGTCACTGGCTGGAGATGGATTCGACACTGTGATAAAAGCCAAAGCAGCTGTGGATGCTGTCCCAAGATGCAAGAACAAGGTTTCTTGCGCAGATATTCTTGCAATGGCAGCGCGGGACACCATAGTCCTGGTCAGTACATACACACTTGTCTTTTCCTATTGTCTGCGTTAAACTTGTCAATGTTTGATCAGATTAGCGATAAGGTCATATATGGAAAAAATGAGTGGTTCTGCAGGCTGGTGGACCATCTTACCCTGTGGAGTTGGGAAGGCTGGATGGGTTGAGTTCAAAAGCAGCAAGTGTAAACGGGAATCTGCCTCAGCCATCGTTCAATTTGAATCAGCTTAATTCCATGTTTGCTTCTAGAGGGCTTTCTCAGACAGACATGATTGCTCTCTCAGGTAACATCACTCTAGTCAGATTTATTATTACAAGTTATAGCAACATTTCTTCAAATTAATTTTCCATGAAACGACTTCGCACCTAACATATGGGGTGTCGCAGCACAATTTCTTCTTTTTAAAATTTCTCCATCCACACGTTACACAAGCAATGACTATTATCTTTTGTAATTTTTTGGGACAAATGACAAACAACAACCAAGATTTTGGCTGAGATTTATTAAATATTCAGGTGAATGGTAAATATATAATATTAATTCATAAAAATTAATCTGTTTACTTGGTTTATTTAAAAAAAAATCCACAAGTAAATTTTCACATAATTTTTTAACCTAGATCATCCATTCCTATCATCCTCTTTTTAATGAATTTTTTTTAACCAATTTATCACACCGTTCTTACAAATAAATCATATTTAAAATATTTTATTCAACAAAACTATCTCAAATACATACTATATTACATCATTTTTATAAATACACATAATACAACACCAAATAACTTCCTATACTATCTTACAGAAATATAATTATTATGTTTTTCTACAAAATTCATCCAATTATTAAAAAAAAAACATAATTATTGTTTTTTTGCTATTTAACTCAAAAAGTAAATTTCACTCCATCTGTCAAAATCAATTTTCAAAGGTGAACGTCTCATTCAATCGCAAACTATTCCGGATCTGAACTTGTTTTTTGCAGCTGCCCACACCGTTGGATTCTCTCACTGCAACCGATTTGCGAACCGGATTTACAACTTCAGCCGTCGGAATCCGATCGACCCGACCCTGGACAAGAAATACGCCAGCAACCTGCAGGGCATGTGCCCGAGGAACGTGGACTCCACGGTAGCCATCAACATGGACCCCACCACTCCCCGGAAGTTCGACAATGTCTACTACAAAAATCTTGTCCAGGGGAAGGGCCTCTTCACGTCGGATCAGGTTCTGTTCACGGATCCGAGGTCCAAGAACACCGTCAGGACTTGGGCCTCGAATACAAAGTCCTTCAACGCTGCTTTCATCCGGGCCATTACCAAAATGGGTCGGATCGGAGTCAAGACTGGGAAGAACGGAAACATTCGTGTTGACTGTGGAAGGCTCAATTGAGACGGCGTGAGCCGTATGCTAATATTGAACTTCGGGGTTCATTTCGTGGTGCAAAATAATTGTAAGGAAAGTCTGGTTGATTAGTCATGGCTGTCACGTCAGTGATGTGACTAGCGAGACATGACAATCTCCACAAACCAACCACATCATTTATAAATTTTATGAACTACTATAAAGATAACAAATTGAAGAGTTAGGTTGCACATCGTTTAGACTAGTTCTTGTCGAAGTTCCATGCTTTGTCTTTGCACACGTTTATTTATAAAATTATGAAGTTATTTTATTGTAAATAATAAAAATATTTAAAATAAAAAATAATAAAATTTAAAGAATGTAAAAAGAAAAAAATATAAATATAAATATAAATAATAAATTATAAGAAAAGTAAAAAATAAAATGATAAAAAAATGAAAAGAATTTGAAATAAAAGTAGTTTTGCAATTTAATTTTCTGCAAGTTAATAACATGGTATAGCTACATTCCTCTACAAAAACTTTAACAGTAGAACTAAAATTAATATTAGATTTAATTTTTCAACTATTACATTGTCACTTCTTGTGGTTATAGCTTTTCGTTGTTGGAATCAAGCTTAGAAAAATATTCAATTCAATTTTTCAATGTAATATCAATACACAAGGAGTTATAATGATAATTATCAAATCAATGCATTAATAAGCCTAAGACGAGGCAATCTTCAACATTTAATTGAAGATAAAATTGATTAATCTTACTTCCAATAGAATAGTCAAACGTTTTCACCAGTGATGCCGATGACATGATGCGGACGCCTTACAAATTATTAAGTTGTCGGATGCATAGTCTCCATTTCACTTCAACTTCTCCCACCAACCGTTCCCAAGAGAAGGTATTTACATGTTGTAGATTATTTTTCAAGATATCTTGTTATTTTTTTTTTACTACTTTGTAGTTTTTTGTATGTATGAAGAATAGTAGTTATTTGAGAAATGTTAGTATTTGTGATTCTCCATTTTGGTGTGTTGATATGTTGAATAGATATACATGTCTTGAGGTGTCAAGATTGTTGATTAGTTATTTGAGATTACTAAAGTGGAATGGTATGTGTATATGTTGTTGTTCTTGTTTTTTGAAACTTAATTTGATGAAATTATATATTTTGTGTGGAACATTTTATGCAGTGGGGACAATATAGTTTGGTGTTATTGTGCAAATGTTGTTAGTATATTTTGTATATGGTGTTAATGTTTGTTAAATCTATACATTTTGTGGTAGAAACAGTGCAAAATTTGAGAGATTTTACGGCTTAGATGTACAAAAAAAAAAACCTTTTTGATCATAGGGGGTTGGTTCCAGAATTCAACAATAGTGTAAATGAATTTGTTAAATGGGCACGACTTCAACACAATTATATAGACAATTGTAAGATTAAATGTCCTTGAGCTCAATGCTGGATTAATAGGTTCTTGCATTCAGAAGAAGTGGAAGTCCACTTATTTAGAAAGGCTTTGTAAAGAATTGTTACAATTAAATTAGTCATAGTAACAGTACTTCGATAGTTATCACTCCATTGACCCAAACAACCCATCTAAATCATACAACATGGAGTAGGGCCATGATGCACACATTCTATGGGATCAGAGGATGATATATGATACCCAAAGATAGCATATACCACCATATATGATGGAAGTAGGGCCTACCGAGTACACTGATGGATAGGATGATGGTGGAGGTAGGCATGACCATGATGCTGTCAATACTAGTGATGTTGATAGTTTTTCTACTAGATTTTTTTACATTCTACAAGCCAAGCATTGTATGATGGATGTGAGAGTTCGTCACAGTTGACAACTGTTGCAAGAATGGTGAATATAAAGACGAAGCATAGCATGTCAGATGGTTGCTCTGACGATGTTTGCTATCTGTTTGGAGATATTCTTCCTTGTGACCATCGAATGTCACTGAACTACTACAACATCAAACAGTTGATCAAGAAGTTGGGTCTTCCCATGCACAAGATAGACTGTTGTCCAAATGGATGCTGTTTACCATAAAGCCTTCCCAATCCGAAGTTTTTCTATTAGTTAAAGTGCAGTCACCATAAATTTCAACCAAATGTTTGTTACTCTCCTAGCAACCATTAGTCTCTTCTTTCATGATTGTTTTGGGTTACTATTTAACATTTATTGTTAATTAAGATTGATTACAGATGAATGACCCTTAGTTTTAACCAATATTCTTGTGTTTGAAGACCAACAATGCATTGACTCCGGGAATTAATATAGCTAGAAAAGATCACCCTTGCAATTTTTCTCTCTAAAATATCATGGTTATGTTCGGAATTTAATTTTCAACTCAAAATCATCATCTCAAATTTCATATTACCAAACATACAATTTAACAAAAATTTTATCCAAATTCAAATTCAAATTTTTTATATCTTAAATATATAACTAACTAACTATTTTTTAATTCTTACACATATAAACAATTAAATCAATATATATATATCACACATATACTCATATTTATTTTCATAGATACCCAAAAATATAATTATTATTCCTATATACTATCACATCATCCAATTATATATATAAATATATATTGATAAGATAAATAGTATGATTTATTTGAATATACACACACACACATATATATATATTCAAATAAATCATACTATTTATCTTATCAAAACATTTTTTCTAAATATATTACTTATCTCAATATAATTTCCACCAAACATCATCCCTAACAAAAACACCTCTCCCAAACATAGCCCGTGGCTGCCATTGGATGGGATGTTCATCTCAAATAAGTAATTTTAATAAATTGGTGAGATTTTATTTTTGAGAGTAAATAGTAAAAAGTATGCTGCATCATTGAATACATTTGTAAAAAAAAAAGAATATAATAGTTAAGTTTTTGTAGGATGGTCTAGGGAGTTGTAGAATAAATAATTTAATCAAGGTTAATCAAAAGTTATTTTTGTTTCATTAAAACTCTTAATATATTAATGGTCAACGTTAACTTACAAAATTTTAAAATAAGTAATCCTGTACAGAAGTTATAATAAAACGACTACGGTGTTATAGATATTTTTTTGTAAATAATTCAAAAGACTATTTTAAACTTAAATTATTAACTGAATTATTTGCATAATAAGATTATAATTAGAAAATAAATATAATCAACTTAAATGATCAAGTTTACAAAACATAATTGTAACTGTGTGAAAGTATGGCCCAATTTTTCCTAGTTCGTCCATACACTTTGTCATTACCTATTGTCTCTTGTCACGTGATATAAGGCACCATTCACTTCAAGTGTGATTGGGAAGACTTGGTGGGTTGATTGGTTCGACTGTAGCAAGTGTAAATGGGAATCTACGTCCGCCAACTTTCAATCTGGATCAGCTTAACTTCATCCTTGTTTCTAGAGGGCATTCTCAGACCAATTATGATTGCTCTCTCTCTCGCTAACAATTTTCCCCATTGTAACAAATAAAATGCTGATGCTAAAATTATCACAACAGATGAGATTCTTACTAATGTGGTTATAGAAAGATTCATGCACCCAGATACGATCTTGGCAGACTTATAAACCGACAAGTACTACGTGCCAGGTGAATTTGTGGGTTCCGAAAGATTGATGCATATATATGGCAAATACAACTTGTTAATGAAAACAGGGATGCATTTTACAGTCTCTTCTTGAAACTACATAGCAAAAGCAAGTCGAGCCATGAAACAGATGGGATTTTCGGATCGTACAATTCTTCTAATAACCAATTGTATTCAAAATTGCAGGTTCACGGTGCTTATTAATGCCAACCCTACATGCTTCTTTAAATCTACTAAACGATTAGGACAAGGTGAATCCTATTTCACTAGCTCTATTCGTCCTTGTAGCTGAAGTTCTCTTACGAGATTTAATAGTCTTTTCAAAGTCAATCTTCACATGTATTTTGATACGTAAGGGGATATTCCAATTACTCATTTATCTTTTGCAATATTATCATTTTTTTCAAGGGCAAGAAAATCATCTCTCAAGAAGCTTTTGGCATTTCTGAAGGAGTATGAATAGGTGTCAGGGTATTAAATTTACCATTCCTAAGACACTTTTGTAGTTAGCAAACAGTCTTCTCAACTTCAGATTCAAAGGGTTAAAAATGCCACCGATTTTAACTAAAAACAACTTCCAATTATTTATCTTAGAGCTTCACCGTTTAAAGGGAATAGGAGAACTTCGTTCGATAATCTTATTGAGAAAATCTGCGCCAATTCGTTCGATATGCTACTAACAATCCATTAAGCCACGGCCCTTGGCTCTCTGTCTACTATTAAATCCTGGTACTGGTAATAATTATTTTTGGGTTCTTTTTTAGGGAGAAAAAAAACGGAGGAAACAATATATAAGCAGTTAGAGTAAATGAGCACAATTTATGTTCCAGTGTTTGATATAACTGTGCACGAAACAAGATGGGTATTTGTTGGGGGAATGATACCATTCATTGGCTGATCAGAGTTTTTTTTTTCTTTTACCCAACTCACCCAAGCTACTCCCACACTTTTTCAATGATTTAGAATAATGAACACAAACCTAAGAGGTTTACCACAAGAACCATTGGCTTATATATCAGAGTTGTTGACAGAGGATGAGATGCCAACCCTACCTCTCCATGTTACTTTAATTCCCAATTATGACTCATAATGACAATAACAATAATAATATATTTTTCTGTAATTAGACTATATTAATCTTCTTTGTGTGGAATTCACGTAATATGCGTGTATATATAAGTTGCCGTCGTCCCGTCGCCCTCGCAGCCAGCTTTTCCTAATTTAATAATATTGGTCACTGTAAAGTCTGACATAACTAAGCCCTTGAAAAGGAGTTAGGGACAGCTAACTGTACATAATAATAGTAACCGATATATCAACGTTCATATTTTCTAGTCAGAGGGTTGGCTTTGAGTAATGCCTTTCATCATTATGGATGACCATCCAAGTGGCTTAAATGAGACTAATCCATCGTTACCGAACCCTATTCTAAATTCTAGAGACATGAGCCGTGGGTTGAAGATCGCCCGACCCAACATGAGGAATTGAGTAAAAAATAACCATAAAACGGTCACAATTGATATATCGAAATTGATTGATATGTTACAACTCACATAGAAATCACTCTTATTAAATTGATTTAAATATTCTCATTTAAAAGAAAACAAAATTATCTCATAACTCTCGAATCTCAAATTCAAATATCTCGAATCTCAAATCTTGAAAATTCTATTTATCTAATTAAATGAAATAACTATTTATATTATATCTTATCAGACCTTAATTTAAAAAGTATATATGGCCCAATTCGTAAATAAAATTAATAATAGATAAAAAATAAAAATAACAAATAATAAATAAAATTCAAACGATCTTTGAATTCCATCATACCCCTATCTTAAAGGTAAATTGTTTTTAATTCAAACTTGTGTCATCCTGGATCAAAAACCAAATTATCCTCTTAATGCCTTACAAGTACCCTCTTCCAAAACTCTAGAGTCAAACACGTGTATGTAAAATATTGATGCAACAGTACATGACCAACAATACATCAACGACAAACCATGTGGAATGTTAGGTGCACTCTCTAAGAACAGCATAGACAAACACATGAAATCTTCTTAACTAGCCAAAACTCTAAGTCCTAATAATCATAAACAGACAAGAGTAGCACTAAAAGGTCAAACAGGTCAACATATTCGTGACTCCTTAAAAGCTCAACTTTCCATTTTTTTACTCATTTTTCGTTCATGTGCTCGTCATTGACTTCAACTTCAATTCCTTTTATTTTTTCTTGTTCAATTTTCTTTTCCTCAATCTCTAAATGGGTGTTAGACCTACCGCTACCTTCATGTTATATTTCCTCTAATGGTATTTCTTCTATAGTCTTCTCTTTAGTCAAGAACACCATCTCTATTGGTGGACTTTTTTTATCTTTCATAATTTTGCTGATACCAATATGAGTATCAACTTCTTTGTTTCAACATTCACTCATGCTATGTTTACGCTGAAAGCAATTAAAGCACAACTAAAATCGATTTTTAATATAAGAATCTAATTCCTTGAATGTCTCATCATATTCATTATTGTTTGATTCACACTCCTTGCCATAACAGTGTCTCTAAGTGTATCTATCTCTCGTCCTCTCATGCATCAAGAAATGACTGTCTCTAATTATAATTCGAGACTCCATCTCGTCTGGCCAATTCTACATTTTATTCATAGTTTTGAACATCTTTTGAATTTTGTCAAACAGTAACTTCATGTAATATGTGTGATCAATCTGACATTCTGCAAAAATAAATACAAATAGATATCACTCTCTATTTTGTTTTCCTCCCAATGTTTTTTATCACACTTTTTCTAGCTCTCTATCTCCTTTGTAGAATTTTTGTTTCAATTTTTTTCTATTGTTGCTTTTTCTTCTGATATATATATATATATATTTTTTTCCTTCTAAACAAATAGGGCCTTAATTCCTAACAAAATTAGGTTAGCCAAACAGAGCCTTAGCAAGACTGAAAACTCAACACCCAAACAAAGCCTTATTTGGCCCAACATCTGACATAGCCCAGTAGCACAATATTGCCCAGTGAAATTTTTTATTATTGTTTTTCGATTCTAACCTAAATTTGCAATCGACCCAACATCTTCTTGGCCCAGCACGACCTAGCGATGGTTTCTCCTTCCAACCTACTAGGTTTTCTGCGAACGGTTGCGCTAGCAGTGTTGCCTTGTGGAGGCAGATGACTTCGAATCCCAGGCGACGGTTTGAAGGTAGCAATAACAACAACCCAAAAATCCGATGGTGTGGCAGGAAATTCGAGGCAAGAGAAGGAAAGGAACGGCAGCGGCATGGCGTTTTTTGGCCAAAATTCTCCAACTCCGATTTCCTTTCTCCTCTTCAACGGTGCATTGACCGTAGATGGAGATGGCGACTCTCTTCGATGTTGTGCTGGAGTCGTCAGGGCTTAATTGGTGGCGGTGGATTTTGATTGAAAGCGATAGCGGCGGCAGCTGCATTTATTTCCTCCTCTTCTTTTTTTTTTTGTTTTTATATAATTTTTTTCTTTATATTAAAATTTTAATTTAGACCGTGTATCTTAAAATTTGATACGACTAGTTCTAATAGTACCTAACGCGATTAGAACAACAGTGGAAGCGACAAAGATAGCAACAACATAACCAAATCTAATTCTAAATGGAGAGGACGTGAATTGTACATTAAAGATTGCTGATTCAATGTGAGGAATTGAATTGAACTTAATAAAGGATAATCGGTATGATTGGACAATCGATACGTTAAGATTAATTGACACGTCACAATTCACATAAAAATCATTCCTATTAAATTAATTTAAATATTCTCATTTCAGAGAAAACAAAAAATTCCATAACTCTCACATCTTCAATCTCAAAGATCTAAAATCTCAAATCTTGAAAAAATTATTTTTTCAACCGAACAAAATAACTATTTATACTTCATTCTATCTATTTCTAATTTAAAAAATTCATACGGCTCAAATCATAAATAAAATCTAATAATAGATAAAAAATAAAAATAACAAATAATAAATAAAATATCGCCCACATAGAGATAATCAAGGAAAAATAAGATTAGATTCTACTACCATACTGAATTAAAGACACAAAAAAAAAAAAAAAAAAAAGGTGGGGGAGGGGCACTACTACTCAAGTTTTAGTGCAAAGGTTGAATCTGGACATTCTATTGATCCAGCATACTTTTAAAGTTCTAAATTTCTTATTAACCCAATCATGAAGGTTGCATTTTATATTAGTTATTGCCAAGTCCCGATAATTTTTAAGTTAATCAAACTTCAATTCAATTCTTCGACTTCCATTTCTAATTATAAGGTGAAATGTGAACAAGCATTTTGCAAGTGTTTTTTCAAATAACTACTCCCAGGAACAGCATTGCCTAATAAAAGCTTTTCGCAATAGTTTGTATTACACCATTTACACGTCGAATCTTTGTAAAGTGCTCCCACATATCCGACTTTTTTCTTTTTGTAACCGATCGATTAGTCACCCTTTCATTGGCATCACCACCATAAGTTGAATGGAGAGATGCATCTTGATTAGATTCATTATAAACATTTTAAAATTTTAAAAATATTCAATTTATTAGCAATACGAACGCCAGAAAGCACATGGAGAAATTATTGAGCATCTAAAAAGATGAGAGCTGTCCAAAGAAAATAGACTAGCAATGAAGTAAAACATTGGGATTGAGTAATGAGAGAAGAGAATAAAATAGGAAATGAATATTTTAATTGATTGATATTATGATGTCCAAAATAGTATTGAAAGGGAAGCAATTACACTATATTTGGTTCATGAAATTTGCTGGGAAAAGGAATTACCAAGGTAAAAGAATAGAAAAAGGAAAAAAAAACGTCAAATCTCTAAACTCGTTTGGTTGTTTAAGAAAAATAAAAACGAAATTAAATTTAAAAGAGAATATTTTTCTCTGCTTGGTTGTTTTTAAAATGCGATTGAAAAAGTAAATTAATAGAGATTTAAGAAATCAAGATAAAAGTGTGAAGAGTAAACCTACCATATAGTTTTACTTTTGTTTCTTTCATTTTTCTTACCCTGTCGTGAGAAGAAGATGAATACTTGGATCAGTCACTGCGGAGAAACCAAAAAAACAAAACACAAACCAACGTTGTCTCACAGATTCTGTGAGATAATTTTTCTCGCCCAACCCCAATCTCTTCACATGATTATCTCACATCCGATTTTCTCTCTCCACTCTCCCACGTCGTCTTCTTCCCTTAGCTTGAGATCTCCCGCCCTTATTGGCCGGTGTTAGATTTTTCTTCTATCACCGATTTCATCGACAGTGAAGGAACTCCGATTGTCGGCATCTCTAAGCGACGATGGCAGGACTTCCTGCCGGAGAATCCTAAAGAATTTTCTCTAGAACTTCACAGGTTGTTTTATTCTGGGCCTTCACTAAAATTCACTGACAAAACCCCTTCAGCTTCATTTTCAAGGCCCGGATCAGAATTGTCCATTTTGGCCCGCGTACCCAAAGCCCTTCAACGATGGGCGCTGAATTTGATCTCATCGGAAATCAAAATCCCGGCTTTTTCATCCATCTCGAATCCGATTTCAGCAATTTTATGGTGAAAAAAATCCCATTCTTCTGATTTTGTCTCGATGTTAGGGGAGAAACTAAACGAAGGAGCCGTGGGCTACGCGAACAATGGGAATTTCAAGGGGAGCAATTCCTTCCCGGCCACTGTGTCGAAGGGTGGTGAATTGGCTGGTTAAGGGTACAGAGCTGAGCGCTTGGACGGCCACGCCGGTAGAAGATGTGAATTGCCGGGGGTGGCTTAGGTCTGCCCTCGTGCAGTGCAGCAGATAAAGTAGCGGTCGGTCGATGGGGGTGATGGTGGGATTGGGTTGCAACATTTGGACTATGTTTGGAACCAACTCCCAATTATGAAACTATTTATCAAATTTCACCAGTTAAGTATATCACTTAATAAAATTTTATTTTAAATTTATATTTTCTCCCTTCTATTCATATAATTAATTTATTATTCTTTCATCATCATATTTATTAATAATTAAATTTATATCTAAATATTATATATATATATATATATATTTACATTTTGAGATACTCAAAATTAATTATAATTTTTATATATTATTATGTCATTTAATTATTTTTTATAAATTTAAATAAATTAAAATTTTTATTACATCAACAATCAAGCTTTCAAGATATTCAAGCACTAACCAATTCTACTGTACAATTACAAAAACCATTTCTGGGGAAAGCCTTTTTGTCTACTGTAGTAAAGCCTTTATCCCATGAGTTCTTGGATTTGGAACACAAAAGGCTCTAAGAAAGCCAGATTGTAGAGGCGAGGACCCAACATAAATTCCATAGGTACTGAGATCTTATGGGTTTTTCTAGTATTCAGACCAAATCCAGACTCAAATTTTTTATTTTATGGGTTTGGTTGTGAGTCTAGTTATATGATTTAACGCATGGGGCTATATTTGGGTAATACCTACCCAATTATGATCGTTTCGATTAAGGATAATTCAAATAGATAGTTTGACGGGTGTAGCTGATCACATTTGTAGCACTAAACGTGTTTCAATCTTACAAGCCATTTTCCTATTTGTTTGTTAAATGTGGGGTAAAAATTAAGATAATTTATTAATTGTTTGAGAATTTACAAAATTAAAACACACTTCTATTCCTACTCCTCCTTTTCTTACCACTATTATTACTTTTATTCTCATGATTTAAACACTTGAATGAATGACAAGATTCTCCTGTTTCTAGAAGTCACCACATCAAATGTACAATGATAATTAATTCAATCCCATGGTCATAATACATTATCTAAACATCAACAAAAAAAATCTCACTTCTACACTAGTCTACCTAAATATATATTTTTTAATCACTTCTACATTTTGAAGAAAACTTCCTAGCTGTTTCTAGCCATCTCCGACATCTAAAATAAAAGAGTGTTTTACCTCATGCAACATCTAAACACATGTTGATCCATCAAATATAATTTTATTCTCTCTCTCTCTCTCTCTCTCTCTCTCTCACATTCCTACATAATTTATAAAAGAAAAAAAAAAATACACACTGATCTTAACCCAAAAATAAAACAAAATCCTGATATTTCTATAGAAGGTTGCTGATATTTTAACAGTATCCATTGTGTTTCAATCAATATTTAGCAATTCAAATTCTCTTGGGGCTTGTTCACGGAAAGTAACTGGGGCTTGATTAATTAATTTATCTATACTAATTACACGTTCACTTCAAGGATAAGGTTTATAATAAAATATTGGTCTGGTACTAAATAAACCAAAATTTTGGATAAATAATCTACCCTGTGTGTGATAAAATAATTGTATTTAGTTAGTCCATTTAAAATTTTATTTAAAAGATATTTTTGTCCCCCAATATAAAAATGAATAATTTTTTTATAACATTTGAAATTAAGTATAATTTTATGATATTTATAAATGCAATAAATAAATAAATATAATTTACAATAATTTAATTTTGTTGAATAAATATCAAACAGAATTATATAGTAGATATTATTACATTGATTTGTGAGAAGATATAAATAATAAATCAAAGATATGTAGTTTTTAAAAAAATTGAAGTAAGGATATTTAAAAAAAAATAAAAATAGTCCCATTAAACAATCTAATTTAATGAATATATCATTAAATTAATTTATTATTTTAAATAATCCTTGCAACTTTGTCCTATTAAGGAAGGCGAATATGCCCTTAACCTATTCTCCTCTCCATTTTTTCAACATTCACTTAAAATGTATCTTGACACGTAGTATCAAAATTTGAATCTAAATTCAATTAACCACGTGACAACTACATCTGATATTATAAACTAGTAAAAATTACGCACTCTATGAGTGTGCAAATTTAGAATGCACAACTTTGTTTTTATAAAATTATTGTAATTTAAGTATAATTATTTAAAATTAAAAGTATAAAAAATATTTACAATGAAAAATGAAGATAGAGAATTTGAAAAGAGAGAAAATATAAACTAAAGTTTTAAGTTAAAAGAAAAGATAAAAAAAAAATAATAGAAGAAATAAAGAATGTAAAGAAGAATAATCAAGGAAGAGGTCAATCCCCATGGAGCAGCAACAGTGAATTGAACCAGACCTGAAATTAAAGCCTGGAGCAGCAACAGTGAATTGAACCAGACCTGAAATTAAAGCCTGGAGCAGCAACATACAGAATTTAAAGTTTAAGGCCTAGGTCATGTCGATTTTCAAACCATCTTCGTGAAATTATTTCGACAACCACAGATATCCTCAAAATTAAATAATTGTTCTTCCTATTTGATTTGGGAAGACACAAAAACCAGCAGCATTGTTTTTATAATAAATCCAGCAATAAGGAAGCAGGAATAGGTGGCGTTTGTTTCATACAGAAAGAACAAAGACAGTGCAAAGCTGTGCAAAAGAACAAAGGCACGGGCAGACAGCAAATGCCAGAGGCAAACCAATTCTAAAACGTGAAGTTTTATCCTAGAAGCATGATGTTTAAATGTGCAGTTTGTAAAACCGTGAGAGAAATGTTCAGTTAGTTGGGCTTAATACCTAGTGTTTAAAGAAAATAAAACATTGGTCATTAACTTAATAAATGGCCACGAGTGTACGTCGGATACGTTATTAAGAGAAGATTATAAACGTAAAGCCTTGTTTGGAGGAAAGAGTTGATAAACACAAAGCCCTATTTGGAACTCACATTTTGATAAACATGAGGCCTTGTTTGGAAATCACATACTATGGGCAACTAAAATTAAAAGAATGATTGAAAAAACTTTTGAAATGTCCCGACACATTATGCAGCTGAGAAGCCTTAGAAATATGGTATATATAAATAAGTTAGTTGATTCGTACTGCCAGTCATACCTATTGCTATACAGCACCAGATAAATCAATTGCAAGGGTAGCTAGAAGAAATCTAGCAGCTTGATAAGCAATGTGGCTAACTCTTTGTCAAATGACTTCGAGATCCCGGGAAGAGCTCCCCACTCTGTCCTCGTGCCCTTTAAGAAAAGTGAAATATTGTACGGTGTTCATCAAGTCATACAATTCATTAAAACTAAAGTGGTTATGTTTGGAACCCTACTCTTAATCTTTACGTGTTCTCTTAATCTTCTCCTTACTAAATATATTATATTATGTAACAAAATTTTTATCTAACTTCAAGTTTAAGTTTGCCCGTTATTAGTTATATAATTAACTAATTATTCATTAGTTATTATATTTATTCAAATCAAATCAATGTCTGTACGTATCACACATGTATTCATTTACTTTTTTATATTCTAAAAATTAATTATTATAGTATCACGTCATCCAATCATTATTATATATTCTATACAATATATTAAAATAAATTAAAATTTTCATCACATTAAAATCTTACTACTAAACATATTACATATTCTAACATAATTCCTGTCAAATATTATTTCCAACAAAAATTCCTCTCCCAAACCATTCCCAAAATTCCAAATGTCAAGAGTCATAATAAAGACAGAAAAGCCATCCACTTTCACCTAAACTTTCACCACCCACTTTCACCCAAACTTCTTGTTCCCACTTGTATAAAACAAAATCCAAGTGTAAAATCTAGACAGAAAAGCCACTCAGCCTCCTATGTTCGTTCCTTTATTTTTATTTTTATTTTTATAAAAAAGCAATAAAATACGTATCAATTATTTAATTCAAATTCCAAATTCATTACAAGTACAAAGCTAATTAATTTATGTATATCAAAACATTAAACATAATAAAAAAATTACTGAAGAAAACGGATTAATCAAATGTAAAACTCAACCATAAAATCTCCTTAATTAACTCATTCTCTAGGACATGTTTGATTTCAATTTTAGACCCAAGAGAATATACACACCCTGAAACACGCTAACTTTAAAGAAACTATTCTTAAAATTATTCATATTTTTTACAATATTTTTTTGATTTTCAAACATAAAATGCTTTTTATTTTCATCCAATCAAATTCTATTAAAATTGGCATTCAAAAGTGGGCGAAATTAAAAAACGAGGGAAGACACTGCTACGTCACGGTCAAGTGCCAATAAATGCCATCAATGACTAAAATCATTGAAACATCATCAATTTGGACGACTTTTGGCCTCGTCCCCCTCAGTTAACGCTATCCACACGCAATGTTTAAAAAATCGAACGGTGAATGAATGGATCGAAAAATTTACTTAGCCAACTCAATTACTGATCCGATCGGTTGAATTATTAAAAAAATTAATTATTTTAATTATATAATATTATATATATTACTATAAAAATAATTTATAAAATAAATATAATCTAATATAACAATACACTATAAAATAAATAATTACTAATCCGATCGGTTGAATTATTAAAAAAATTAATTATTTTAATTATATAATATTATATATATTACTATAAAAATAATTTATAAAATAAATATAATCTAATATAACAATACACTATAAAATAAATTTTAAACGTAATGTTAAAAATTAAATAATTTAATTAAAATAAAAATTTATTACATAAATTAAAAAACATATTAAATTCAAAATGATTAAAAATATAAAATTGAAAAAATAATTTTAAAAAATAAACAGATTAATTAATATGATCCATTTTAATTTTAAAATACAATAATTTAATTTTTCGGACAAAAAATTGATTGATTTCCAATCAAATCGGTTGAACCGACCGGTCCATCATACGTTCAAAACAGAATCAGGATGCTTCTCAATTTGAAATAATTGTATATATCATGGTCAAGCATAGACTATATACGTATAATTAGTGACGATAAATAATTCGAGAAAATTAGTGATATTTATATATAAATAATTATATGTATCATGGCTTTGATATTCATTTAATGTCCCAACTTTGATAATGTGTTGAGTACTCCTTTCTCTACTGCTAATAATAATAATAGTTATTGATGTGATAGTGATAGATAGTTTGTTTGATTGATTATACGTGAGGAGTGAGGAGGGGTTTGCAATTGGATCACGAATCTTGGAAATTAGTGGAGGCTGGAAGAATTGGATGAAAAGGTGCGGTGGTGAATTCTGCGTCCCGCTTTCCTTCTCTGTCTTCTCTAGGTTGATACAATGTGTGACCAATAGCCTTCCTCAATTATACATATTATATGTATTCCAGACGGGGTCCATCTCATGTCTTAATAGCTTAGTTTGGTTACTTGTTTCCAACTATTCAATATCATTAAAAATCTTAAAAACTTTATTTCAATTTAAATTCAAATATGTTTGTTCTCATTCTCTACCCCAAAATACACAATATAATTATTACACTTCTTAAGTTTTTATCTCTATCTCTTTTTTATTTTTACACGATTTTCAAGAAAAATATTATTAAAAATACACATTAAAAAATTAAAACAAACATAACCTAAATTTTCTTATCTTTTATATCTAATTAATTTTTTTGAATTATTATACCTATTCATAATTAAATCAACACATATCTATAATTTTCCTACTATACATATATATATATATATATATCTAAATAATATTTCTACCTACCAAAATTTTAATACCTAACATAAATTTTTCTCCCACTCAAATCACCAAAAGATTTCTATCCACCCTAATAGGGAACCAAGCATACCCAATATTTACTAGTAATTTTGACACACTACATGTGTGTACACTTAAATTGATCTAATATAAAAGTAAGAAAAATTACTTAATTTATTTTATTTATAGTGCAGATAAGTTTATTTAAATATTTGTTTTGTACTTATGTAAAAAAATATTATCTTTCAAAAGAATAAAAAAGAAAAGAAAATAATAATATAAATGACAAATATTGTCATTATTAAGTGAAATAGGAATAAATTTGTAAATTAACTGTTGCAACCATATTAATTAAGGTTAATATAGATATAACATAAATTAAGTTAAATATGAGTATGCACGTGGTTTTTAAACACAGACTGTTAATCAAATTAGAAAATTTATTAATTCAAGAATTACCAGTAGTCATAATGATTTTATAATATTATTTAATATACTAAAAATATATATAAAAAAAAGAATAAAGAGCAAAAATTGCTTAAATATATTTTATAAACAATTGTTAACACAATATATTAAGGAACCACAACAAATTGAAGATAAAAAAGATTAGTTCATAAAAAAAAAAATAAAAACACAAAATCATTGATATTACATTAGAGTATTTAGTCGAATTGTAATAGAAATTTAAAATTTTAAATAACCTAAAACTTGCAAAGATACATAGCCATCATACTTAAAATTTAAACTCAAATCATAAAACAAGAGATATCAAGATTTAAAACTTAACATCCATGATTCATCATACTTAACATTTTAACACAAATCATAAAACAAGAGATAAATAGTTAGCAACTTAACAGTGTTAATTCGCACGTAACCAACTTGCAAAGGTGAATAACCATCACATTTAAAATTTTAACTCAAATCATAAAACAAGAGATAATATAGTCTAAAACATAACATTCATGATCTATCACACTTAGCATTCCTTTGTAGGCATATCTTATTGAAGGTTCTTATCTTCGTCAAAAATTTTAAAAAGTCAACATTACTAGTTCCATAATTTTTACAATAATTAATCAATCATTCCAAATCTCATTATCCAAAATAATTGCAACATCTTGAATGTTTCCTCTCTTGCTAGCTTAAGTTAACAAACTCTTTATAAGTGACCAAAATTTTCAAATTATACATGTAATGATAAACATTATAAAGAGCAATTAAGGTAGTATAAAATCTTGTCTCACTTGGACTAAACACTTTTGTCCAACCCTATCTTTTTCTTAAACAAACCAACCAGTGAATATGGTTACAAACAAATTTGGTCACTTGAAAAGTCTTGTTCACAACTTCAATAATAAGGTCTGTTTTTGCAAATCTTTCAAAATCAAATTTAAATAATGCACTGCAAACGAAGACCAACTAATTGATCTGTAATGATCTTGTACCATTCTTCCCTCTATAACATAATTTTCACCATGATTAATAGCTCTTCTGCATTTTTCACAGTATCAGAAATATCTACAAATTTCCAAAAAACCATTCCCGTGGACAATATGTAAGAAAATTAATCAATGTCTAAACATTAATATTAGCCCAACCAGACCTGTTTGATTTCGCTGACCCACAAACGGTTCATAAAGGTCACCCGTTGACCGGCCTTTTTTGGCAGTTTTAATAAAATAAAGAAGTGTTCCATACCATTTCGGTTTGCAGATTTGTTTGGACTGATTTTTCTCCCAATTGATGGTTTGACTAGTTTGACCGGTCAGTTCCAATTGATTTTCAAATCATTAGTTATATATGTAAATTTATTATGTGTAATAAAAATAGTCCCAAACTTTAAATAATATCGTGTGTGCATATATATATATATATATTTCATTTTTGATGATGTAATATGCGTAAATGTATTTTAACAAAATAATTTATACTTGTACACATACCATAACAATATATATTTAATATATAATGCATCAAATACAATATCTTAAAAACTTCACACATATATGGCAATCACATTGATGTGTCCCTGCGTATATAGAAAATTATGAAATTATGTAATTTGTGTCAATTTTAAAGGGAGAAGTTTTATCATGAATATTGACTTATAATATAAGGTTGAGACTTAAGTTTTAAGTTCGCTACGAAATTGGTCGTGTTTAATTGAATTAATATTTTATTACAGTTTACGATTTATTAATTATTAAAAGATATATCAATTATTAGTTGACATGTTATCAATATATAATATAACTATGTTACCTGTACTATATTATTAAGTTGATAAGGATTTTTTGTTGCACTAAGTCAAATTGCACAACTGTCCTTATTTAAAATTTTTTTCATTTTTCTATTCTTTTATTTTTCACTTTTCTTTTAATTTATTGTTTTTATTTGAGTTTTCCCTCAAAGTTTTTTCTCTTTTCAAGTCCTTTTTCAATTTTCATTATTTTCTTATTTTAATTATTTTTATACTTTAATTTTAATTATTTAAAATAAATTAAATTTCTAATTTATAAATAAATTCACACACACATGAAGTGTGCGATTTTTATTAGTCAAAAAAACGTATGACTCAACTATGAGTTATCCAATGAGCTTAGTGATTACATGTGGTTGCTAAATTAAATATATCCATGAATAGCTTAACGCGCCCTTAGCAGTATAATAATTGCAACTTAATTAATATTAACGATTGATTGAATGTTAATCAACTCGATTATAATTAACTTTTTCCCCATCTATTGCAAGTAGTGACCACCCACGTACGGCATGGAGGACCGACATCCATAACAATGAAAGATATAGGAATGTCCCACGGCCAAAAACCAAAAATTGGAGTGGTGACTCAAAAAATTTAATTCCTTTACTTCGACATCACACGCATACAGATAAATAAATTAATATGTAGCATGCTACCTTCATTGCTCCAAAAGAGGTGTCTTTATCGTATAACTATAAGGAATTAATTAAATCAATGTTAATAATCAGCATTATGATTTAGTTTCTGTAAAAATGAAAACTTGTATGCTATTAAAGTTGTCAAAGATACTACCAAACATTTCGTGGAACGTAATAAGCAAGAGTACGCTGATTTTTGTAAACCAGATAAATGTCGACTTGGACCATGCAAACTAGCTGACGTAGGTTGAAATATATCAAACTCTTTTTTATTTTTTATTTTTTATTTATTATTATTATTTGGTGGAACCCCCACCATCATCATATGGGCCTCATGATCTCTCCTCTTGGTTTGTTTTCCTTCACTCCACTGAACCAATGAAAAGTTTTAAATCCTAAAATCACCATTAACTCTTGTCTCCAACATGGAAAAAAATTATTTTAGTTATGAAGTATAAATGATATCTTTACTTTATGATTCATGATATGTGTAGAATGGTATAATTCTTTTTAAATTTAATAACCATTTGTAGTGGCATATTCTCGATGTGTTTGTAAATTTTTCTATAAATTATAACATTTTATTTATTATAACAAATGAATAAAAATGTTTGTTAGGTTGATGTTAACAACACACTTATAGATATTGCAATTAATATTGCAAATACAAAATACAGTCAAACAAAATGACTAAGTAAAAGTGAAGCACGAGATAGGTAATACAATTCCAATCTATATCTCCTATGTCTATGGGACCTTACCTAACTAAAATACTTCCATTAAGTAAATAGGTAAAGACTTAACTACAAAATCTCACTTAACTTATTACTCCATTCCTAAGATTTCGGATCTGTTGACAATACAACCGACACAACAGTGTTTACTTAGTCCATACTTGAGTCAACATTCCATCACAGTGGTTTCCATGAGATTTTGTCTCGCCAACTCTTTTCACATTCAATACTTCATCTTAATACTCATTAGTACAATAGCTAAATAACTAAAAAATATAAGTGAGAAACTCAAACTCTTTTTGCCTCTAATACACTTGGTTTCTCTTGAAGCCTTTCAAAGTTCTTCGACATCTTAATTATAGTCTCAAGTATTTACTTCCCAGTTGAAATTGGTCTTTAGCTAATCGTTATCCAGCATCTTCGTTTTTAGGCGAATTTTTCATTCTGATCCAACATTGTTGGCAATAGCCTAACATAATAGGTCTGAACTCTATTTCGTCCTTATCTACACCTCTCTCTAGCTTGAGAATGATCTTCAATTGATTTCTCTAGATAATCTCAACTTCTTCATATACTTTATCAATTATTTGTTTAATATAAGGAATTTTAACAAGTTAGGGATTTTTCATCAACCTATTTGTTGTGAACAGTGTGCAATCTAACCAACATGCTAACAATATCCCTTTTTGGCATGTTGTTGCATTTATTTATTCATTTGGCTAAGTACTGTGTACATTGTCTATCCATGAAGTACTTAAGCAATTGAGCGATGTTTAGAAGCTAAATGAGTTGAAACAAAAATTGACCTTCTTAACCATCAGTAGAACATCTTTATAGTAGTTGTAAGCTAACAGTAAAGTCTAGCAACAACAAACTCCCTATACATTAGTAAAATCAAGCAACAATCATCCATAAGCAATAGTAGAAAAAATAGGAACACCACCTAGTTATGCATTTTTGTCTTTGAAAATTAGCATTTTACCTTTTCTTCCCCTTTTGTTCATCTTCTAGCCCTTTGTGCCATGAATTTGTCAAAGGCTAAGCAAATGCTGCATGGACTTTAAGTTTCAGCGTCCACATGTCGAGGGGCTAACCTTATTAGAGGTAGGAGAGGTAGGTATGTCCATCTTTGATTATGTGTGATTTTCAATTGTCCACAGTGCCAATCGCAAGTTGTCAACCTGCAACTTAACTTGATGTCACTATGTTTGTAATGCTATTATCTATTCATCTAATTGTCATTCAATGCCAGTAAGATAGTGAATTACATCTTGAATTCATCATTTTGATTCTTTAATGTAGACCACGAGTTCCATAGTAACTTCTCAACCAAAATCATCAATCTTACATAGCTTCTCTAGCTTTTTTTTGTAGTAAAGAACATCCATAACTCGAATAGATTCCTCTTCTTTAAGTTGCACTTAAAATCTTCTTCTTTAGAGTAGTTTTGAGATTAAGCAAGGGTAAAGAACATAAATTGACAGATCCAATTCAACATAATTCATTATAACTTGAAAGATTAGGTGTCCTAAATTCACTGGCTACTTTGTACTTATCTTGTATTGCAATATTGTCATAATTGTTGAATGTTGCATTGGTTGTTGGCAATAGATTGGTAGTTCCTTACTTATACAACAAAAAGTATTTCAATGATAATGAAGAAGATAATAAAGTTGAACCTATGGGCCACTTGTATAGCTTATATCCTATCAATACTCAAGCAATGACATCATAGTCAACTTCGTGTATAGTGTGATGTACCATACCAAATCAAAGTCTAGGGCCTTCCACTTTAGCACCTTGTTCACAACTTTGGGAGACAACTTCACAAATTAAACTTGAATATACACTTTGTGAAACTGGCTAAAATTTTCAACAGTCACCTTACTCATTAAGTTTGCATAGAATTCATATATGAGATCATGGTAAAACACATGAAACCTAATCACAACCTTAATTAGCCTAATTTTTTCCAACACCGCAGTAAACTCCTTATGCCCCAAATGATTTAGGAATGATTTTTTCAATAGTAAAGTGACCAAATTTACATACCTGTATAGTCGTTCAACCTTCAAGAAGTAGATTTCCATGGAATGCGCCTATTTTAAGTTTGGCTCCCTAACATCAACTCTTTGTCGGTCTCCTCATCCATTTGTTGTTTATTGCCCTTCGTTCTTAAATAAAGCCTTTAGCTGGACTTAGAAATCTCCATCTTTCTTTTCTTTAAAATAGTTTAAGTTACTTTCATTGACAGTGATTGTTGAAGCCTTACTGTTGTCTCTAGAGTCACAGCAGTATCTTTCTCACCCTCCTCTAATGTAGGTACTAGTTCTTTAGGGGGTGACAGTACTTTTGTAGTTTCTTGTTTAGTAGGTGTTTTAACTATCTCCTTCTCTACTTCAACAAAAGTTTCTTAAGTATGTTGTTGCTTTTTAGTTGTAATAGTAGTGGATTTTGAGATAACTTTTTCTTTTTCTATTGCTTTCTTCCATTTCTTTGCTCCTTTTTTGGTAGTTTTTCTACCTTTAATTGTTCGTTTTAGAGCAAGATCTGCTAGTGCCTATGAAATTTCTTCTGTGACATCTTAAATGGCAACTAATGGGAACACGGTTTGCAGGCTTAGCTTCCACAAATTTTTCTTAAATAGGAGGTAGTTTTGGCTATTGACTTCCATCAGTGGTCTTAGGTGGTTGGGCAGCGATGGTGGTTCTTCTTGTGGTGGCTTTCGTTTTGCGTCTTGCTATGAGTTGTTTCGCTTAGATTATTAGGGTGTTGCAACAGTTTTGGTAGAAAAATCAAAGTAATAAGGGATTGATATGGCCAATTATGGTAGAGATACATTTCTTTATATTAATCCAACGTGGTGATTATGATTGATTTAAAAATCAAAATTTTATTAAGAAGAGAAGAAAACAACGGCTAATTGTTGAGAATCATACCATCATTACTATGCATCTAATAGGTTTTGCTTCCTTTCATTATGCTCCATCAGTTAGATCAGTACACTAAGCATAGGCCTAGCTCATGCTTGAGGTGCTCAAACTTGGTAGCATTCAACCCTTTATGTGTCCTTTATGTAACCTATCCCCACACGATCTAAAGCAGACTTTCAATGGATAGCACATCTTCTAACTTAGTTTTTCCCATGTTCAATATTTTCAAGATTAATGTTTCCTCTCAGCATTGCTCATCAAATTTCTTACTATCAAATCTTAATTATATACACTCATCATTTAAACATGCATTTAATTCTTTAAGTGATTTTATCTCTTTTTTTAGCGGATGATTTTCATATTGCATCATTATCAACTTATCACTTATCAACTTATCACAAGCAAGTTGATACATGGAGTAAAGTTCATCATTAGAATCACTATGGCTTTCATACTCTATTTAATCATCATTAGATATTGCAACATGAGTCATAACCTTCTTTTGATTTATATTTATTGAGTTAAAGGTAACTTGATTACTCGTATGGTTGATTTCATCATTTGATTCTTCTTATCTTTCTTCACTCTATTTAGAGTTCATAGACTTACCTTACTTTTTGAGTGTGTTGGCACATTCTACTTGAAAGTGGCCATAGTCTCTGTGCTCATGACATTACACACCTTTTTTTTCAGATTCACCCTTTTCACAGAGTTTTTGGATGAGTTACTTGATTTTGTTTTTATTGAAGTTTGGCTTCCTCTTCCGTAGTAGTTTGTTTAGCTTCTTCATCACATATGTTGTGTTATCATCATTACTGTAATAGTTATCGTCGTCGTCGTCTTCAGTTCTTTGTTTTTCATTATGAAAGGCATACTCCTCTTTCTTAGCAACATTTATGCTTATCTCATAGATTTGTAGAGAACCCATGAATTCATCCAAACGTAGGTAGTCCACATCTAAAACTTCCTTTATTGCGGCTACCTTTGGTGTTTATCTTTTAGGTAATGATCTCAAGGTCTTCCTTGCTAACCTTACCTCAAAATATTTCTTTCCTAATTGATAAGCTTGATTGGCAATATGTCATAACCTGCCATTGAACTCAGCTATGGTTTCTCTTTCACCCATTTTCAATGTTTCAAATTGTGTTGTCGACATTTGAATCTTTGAAAATCTAATAGCACCGGTTCCTTTATGGACATTCTAAAGAATGTCCCAACCTCCTTCATCATCACACATGTTGATATAAGTTTGAATTACTCTTCATCCACACTTATAAATATTGCATTCATCTCCTTGGAATTTCCTAATGCTACATTCTTATCTCGATTACTTCAAGATTTTACATGCTTAAAGACTTCAATCTCTTCATCAATTCGAACAATAGAGGGATGCCAAGCATGCTCAATAGCATACCATACTTTTTTGTCTTGTGATTTTATGAATGCCTTCATACGTACTTTTTAATGGGGATAATTGGTTCCATCAAGAAGCAGGAGATATGTTACAGATGCCCCTTCTTTAGTAATCATTTTCAACCTTCGTGGATCTCACCAGGCTTTTGTACCATTTGTTAGTTGGGTTGATGTTAATAACACACCAATACTTGTTGCAATGAGTGTTGGGAGTATAGTACACAATCAAAATAGAATGGCTAAGTAAAAGTGTTGCGTGAGATTGGTCATGCAATTCAGAGCAATATCTCCTGCGTTTGCAGGGCTTTGCCTAATTAAAATGCTTCCCCTAAGCAAATAGGTAAAAAGTTAACTACAAAATTTCTCACTTAACTCACTACTCTAATTTCAGGGTTTCCAACTTGTTAACAATACAATTGACATAACAATATTTACTTAGTCCACACCAAGGTCAAAATTTCGTCATAGTGGATTTTATCTCACTCACTCTTTATACACTTAACACTTTATTTTAATACTCATTTGAGCTAAACGACTAAAAAACAAAAGTGAGCGTATGCATATACATACATATATATATTGATTTAAATATGAATAAATGTAATTATAGAATGTGTTTATATATAAGATAAAACAATTTGAATTTGAAATTTAAATGAAATTTTGTTGAATTACAAACGCAAATTGAATAATTTTTTATGAGACGAAAAGTAATGAAAACGTTAAAACAAAAATTGACAAACTATTGGAGTGAGAGGGATAGGAGCTAAAGACGATACAAACTCTTTCAGATTCATATCCTAAGGCCAGCCATGAGTGGCTCCAATTTTCATATTTCATGATTGTGGTCATATACTGGACATAAATTTAAGTTCCATAAAGTATCAAGTATTCAATATAAGTACTTCTTTTAATATATGTGTGTGTGTGTGTGTGTGTGCTAACCATATAATAAATGTAGAAAATTTGGAGGCGGCTATGCCGACTATGTACGTGAAAAATGAAGGCTTGTAATATGCAAACCTTTTGTATAAATGATAAAATTGAGACAATTATCTATATCAGATAATATCTCAAATTTTGTACATTAGAGAATTTGTAGGTAATAGAGTACTTATAGGACAGGGGTTTGTAGAGATTTCCCTCTTATTTGTTATCTATCCACTCTATTACAATTTGTAAGAAGGAAAAGAGAGGAAAAAAGAAAGCTCCTATCTAAGATGTCTCTCTAAAACTTCCTTCCAAAGACTTATTCGAGTGATGGGGAAATGTCTTCTTTTATAGATTATTGGATGGCATTTTTGTAATTTTTGGAATAGTACTGTGGACAGAGTGCCCCGTGGTTAAACAGTGATTGCACAGTATCCCACTTGTTTGAACAGTGAGAAACAGTAGTGCACAGTAATTTGAACAATTTTTTTTTTTTTTTTTGGTAACAGAAGCCTTCAGAATCCACTGTTGCCAAAGACTTCAGTATCTTCAATATTGATTGAATTTTCAAAGCTTGTGAACGACTCCTTTTTTTGTGCTGTATATTTTGAACAGATGTTTGAACAATGGTATTTGTATAACCTCCTAAGAGATATGTGTTTCATCCTTCCATCATGATGCAAATGTTGAATTCTTCTGCATCAGCAAAATCTCCATAAGCCCATGTTGGCGATGTTGGTTCACCATCTCTTTCCTGATTTGAGAGAGCATACTTGTCATGGTAAAGCTCATATTCTTCTATATACATTGTTTGGAACATGAACTTTAGCTCGAGTAAGCTTTTTGAGGCAAAGATTTTTTGATGGTTGTCCTTAGTGATAAGCCTCTTGATTTTGTAAGGAAAATAATTATCATAGCCATCTGTGGCCATTAATTGTGCCTTCCAATGCCTGTGTGTCTTAGAGAAATTTTTGGGACATATAATCTTGTACTGATCATGGTCAACCTTCTCGGTATATATTCCTATCCAAATTTTGTGATAGGCTTGTTGGATGAATAATCCTTCTCATTTTAGGGGAATGGAGTTGATTCTAACATCCACTTTTCTTGTTTCTTAGGAGAAAAGATTGCATACAAAAATTGCCAATTTTCTACCAAAATTGTCTGTTTGTTCTGAATCTATGAAGATAATTTAGCTGACAAGTTCCAAATCCATCAATTTTTTTGATGATATTTTTTCATTTTCAATCATCAATCCATCGAATTTTTTCTATTTGATTGAGGCTTTGAATAGGATTCAACAGGTATTGTGTTTACAGGCATCGACATTTTCATGTTTGAAAGGGGTCATTTCCAAGAGTGATTTGAAGGAGATCAGGGGAAGTATCCTCAATCCTAGGATTGCCTCTTCTTCTCCATGATAAATTTTTGCAGAAAGAGACTGTATTTTGGCAAAGGTTTGGTAAAAGTTTGAGGAGATTTTTTGTGTAATTAGGTCAACAAAATTTTGTGATAGGTGATATGTAATCTCAATAGGTTTGTAAAATATTCTATTTTTGCAAGATTTGAAGGCAATGGGGTTATAATAAAGTGGACGAATTCGCAGTCCGTCATGCCAGGTGTCAAAGTGAGGGAATGCATGTGGGACCATCTCCCGTGCAAATGACGCCTGAGATGAGGTCACTACCATTTCTTGGATTGTTTCTCCTCTGGAGAAGAATTGCCTAAGAATGGTTGGCATGCTTTGAGGTCTAGCCATACTGTCCACAGATGACTGGGTCATTTGTATAATATGTTTAGATTGGAGTATCATCAGTTTTCCATTTTGTCTTTCTAAGTCTGCTACTTTGTTTTCTAAATTTTTAATTTCTAAAAGAAGACTTCTATTTGTAATAATATTGCTATTGCTAAAATACCAAGTAAGGGCATTAAGAACAACAACCTTCTCACCTGCTTTTGAGCATTCCATAAGTTATCGATTAGAAATTTTTGCTGTGGTATTAAATTGTAATTTTTATTTGTTCAGAAATCAAGACTTGTACCTTGGGAAAAAATTTTGAAATTGAAAGGCCCAAAATTCATGAAGAAGGGGTTGCTTGGTCATTTCATAAGTACTTGCAAAGACTTATGTAAATTAGTCTAGAAAAAAGAATTGTGAAGAGAATCTTTGATGTCTTTGGATTTTGAAAAGATACTACAAAATTTATAGTAGTTCTGAAGCTGTTTTTGTCAATAATTTTGTTCAAAAATTTTTCTGCAAATTTGAGAGATCTTTTAATAGGAGTAATAGTACCCTAAGAGATATAATGACCTAAAAATTTGATCTTAATTTATAAATGGCTTTTTTTGGACTTGAAGATGACTACTCCATTTTTCTCTATAACATGAAGAAAAGTCCTAAGATGTTTGAAATGTTCATCTATGGTTTGAGAAAATAAGGACATCATCAATATAGACAATACAAAAATTGTGGTAATTATGAAATATATCATTCATGATTCTTTGAAATTCTAAAAGAACATTTTTGAGATCAAATGACATTACATTCCATTCATATTGACCAAATGGGATTGTAAATGTCGTTTTGTACTTATCTTTTCAGATATTTGTATTTGCCAAAATTCAGACTCCATGTCGAATTTTAAGAATTTGAAGGCATTATGAAGTTTTGGAGTAAATCTCTTTTATTTGGAATTGGATATCTAATTCATTGTAGAGCTTTGTTAAGAGGGGTATAATTAATAACTAATCTAAGAGTACCTATTTCTATTTCGGATGCTTTGTTGACATAGAAAGCAATACAACTCCATGATGATCTTGATTTGGAAACGAGTTTCTTGTTCTTGAAATCTAGAATTTCTTTTCTACAGAATTTTTTAAGTTCTTGGTTTATTTGGATTGGTCTAGCTTTTGTTGGGATGTCTTTTTCTATGAAAATTGGTTCATAAGGGGGATTAACAACATATTTCTTCCTATTCTAGAAGGCATTGGGAAGATTTGAACAAACTTGTTGTTTTATCAATTCTTAAAATTTTTTGATCTGGCTTTGGACTTGTGTAGTTTGAAGTTGGGATATAATCCTAATAAGAGAGATATCTTTCTTTAATTCCTATAAATGGAAAGTTTTGATTTGAATAATATTATTGATGGAATTTTCATATATGGAACGGGCTTTGAGGAGATTAATATTTCTAGTTTTTGGTTTCTCAGGAAAGAAAATGAAGTTTTTTGGAATTGACACAAAAAGAAATTGAATTGGTTCTTACCTTGTAAGGAGTAAGTAAATTTATGAAAAAGGTTCCTAAAATGACAGTATGATGAATATCTTTAACAACAAGAAATGAAGTTTTTAAAAAAATTTCTTTATTCAAAATTGATGCATCTACTTTTGAATTAACTTGGAGCTTTGAGTTGTTGGCGGCTGAGAGTTTTTCTTGTGGTTTTTTAAGGAATTTTTTGGGAATGAAACCATATTTTATACAGTTTAAATCTGCACCTATATCAAACAGAGCAATTGTATTCATTTTAAAGGTTTTGGAAAATTCAAAAGTGACTTTGATAATGTATTTTCTGGAAGTAATTTCTTTTAAAACAAATAAAAAATCTTTAGGAACAAGGTTTTGTATATTGAAAAGTTTTGAGAAGTTTTTCCAAGTATTCTCTCAATACTTCTAGATTCTCAATTTGTTTTATAACATCAATAAGAAGTTGTTGTTCTTTGAAGATTGTATTTATTGAGGGAGAATCTGAGTTTTCAGAACTAGAATTTATAATATCATCTTCCAATTGAAAGTTTTTTTAAGAATTTGGGAATAATTTTTCAGATTTAGAATCTAACATTTCTTTAGAAGAATCAATTAAGAGATTTGAAATTTGATCTAAGACTTGTTCATCTAATTATAATTCTTGGAGTTTCCTTTTGAGTTTACAATATTTTGCAGTATGACTTGGTTTATTACATCTATAGTATTTTATGTTTTTAAAGAATTCTGGGGGCTTTTTATTTTTCTTATAGGTCTTATACGGGGTTTCTTATAGTGCTCTTATTGAGATTTGTAAGGTTTTTTGTATTTTGAAGGGATTCTATGGGATTTTTTGTGATAGTTTCCTGGACATTTGGATGAAGTAGGTTTATTGGGATCCATTTCAAATTGTTGGCAAAAGGTTCCTAATTTCATCTTTATCTTATTCATTTCCCATTTCAAATGTTTTTTGGAGTTTTAAATCTTGTCAAATTTTCATTCCTTCTTTTTAGATAATACCAACTAGTTGGCCGTAAGTATATTGGTCATAAGGGATGATTTGATTTTTAGACAATTCATGTATTTTGTTTCTAACCTTTTCTCTTAAAATAGTTGGTAATCCTGCAAGAAATTTTTCTTTCCAAAATGATTGATTTGAATCATTTTTAAGTATAACTCTATTTAAAAATGTGTTTTTCTAGAACTAGAAATTACTGAATTTTTTGCATCTAAAGTTTGAAAGTAATTCTATATTTTTATCTTTGATGTGTGAGAGATCTCCTAAGAAATGAAGAGATATTGTGTAAATTAAAGTTGCAACAACATCTTGTTGACAATTGCCATTTTTATCAAATATTGGAATATCTTCATTATCAGTTTTGACTGCATTGAAGATTTCTTTTTGTTGGATTGGAATGAGATAGAAATCCCACCATCCTTTTGCCAGCTTTAAAGAGTTCCGCAATGGTGTTATCTTGAGTACCATTTTGGGTTCTATAAGCATTTGAAACCATAGTCATTTGTTGGAGTATGTTTAGGATTTGAAGTTCATTCATACCATCTAAATTCCAATTACAGAGGGATGAAGCATTGAAACGATTTTTAATAATAGGTTTTGGAATAGTATTAGGATGAATCATTTGTAAGGATTGAGGGTTCCATTCAAACTTATTCACTTGTGGTTTTGGAGTTGGTGTTTACTTAGGATTATTGGACTCATAATCTAGAGTATTAACATCGTATTGGAACGTTGGAGTTTCTGGAGCTACACAATTATTATTAGGATTTGGGTTTGAGCTACTAGAAGTCATACCTATTTTCAACAATTGACTTTGAATTTCTTTAATAAATTTAGTTTTGTTATTTTGAATATTTTTTACACTTCCTTTAGAAACTTCATATGGTTTAAAGAGGAGTTTTTTGATAGGTATTTCTTTGGATTTATTAGGGTCAACTATGAAGGTTGTTTTTGAATATGGTTCTCTGAAGGTTGTTTTTGAATATGGTTCTCAATTCTATCTAACTATTTTCCTATAATATTTAAATTAATGTTTGTATAATTATTTTGGGTTATTAAATTTTTTATATTTTTCCTATCATCTTCTCTTGGATTTTTAAGAGGTGTAACTTGTAGTAGTTGGTTTTGGATGGGAATTTTAATTCCTTGTAAATGAGGATGATTTGATTGAAGTTTTTTAGAATCAACGATTGTTTTCCACTCAAATTTCTTGTTCTTAAAAGTAATTGAATTTAAGTTTTTTGAAAATGGATAGGTTATTGAATTTCGTGAAGCATAGATTTCAAACTAATCAAAGAATAAGATATGAGTTTTGTGATTATTAATAAATTCATAATATTTTTCTTGGATTTGTTTTCTAATATCTAAGAAATTTCTAAAAAACTATGCTCTCTTTTTAGAATTTTCTTGAGAATAAAATTCATTGTGAAAAAGGGTTTTATTAATATAAAACTCCTTTTTCAAAACACTTAATTCATTAATATTTTCAATAATAGTTGAAAAGGTTAGACTAGAGGGATTTTATTCAAATTTTTGATCAACAAGATTTGTATAAACTGGTCTTCGAATATTTGAAGTATAATCAACATTTCCAAGGACCGGGTTTGGAATATCAGATATTTAAGTTTTGTAAAAATATTAATAACAAAAGGGATTTGAATAGGTCTTTTTATATCTATTATATTTGAATTAGAGTCTTTGAGTTTCTTTAGTAATTTTTTCATCTCATGATGATTGGGTAATTGATTTGAGATGTGAATTAAATTTTATTGACTGAATAGGTGTGTGTGTGTGTGTAGATTTGACCTATATGTCTCACATTCAACCAAGGTTGGCCCGTCACCTCTTCTAGCCCTAGCAATAGCTTCCTTTGCAACCTCCCTCACCTTCAATACATCCATTCCATCAACATGAACTCCAGCCATACCAAATGCTGGACCTTTCTTCCAAATTTGAGGATCAGAGTTGGCCATCAAATGGGACATTCCAATCGCCCACAAATTGTTCTCTACTATATGTACACTTTACCTAATTATAAATTTGTGGTTTTGTGGGAAAGTGCTAGAAGACAGAAGTCTTTTTTCTTGGGATTTCAGTAAGCCAATGACCTAAGTTACTCTGAAAATTGGAGAATGATACATTGACGGTGATTAATTACCGTATAAACACAAGAAGAAAAAAGATTCAAGCATGTAAACTGCTGTACATAATTTCTAAATCTTGATTGTATTCCCGTGGAACCTCTTTATTGATTCGACCCACGACAAGATTTTAAGAACTTCTAGGTTTTGTAGGTCCTGGATATTCTTGGGTACAAGAATATTAGAGAAACACCAGAAAGCTAGAAAAAGCTAAAAGTAGCTCAATCGTTCAAGTCCAACAGCCCTTAGACACAGAAACAATAAGATATGGTGAAAAATTACTGCGCAGATAAAGAAGAAAGAAACCACAGGGAACTGACAAAACTTTCATTTACCCCTCTTTTCTTTGTGCATATAATCAAGAAGAAAACGAGGAAATCTTGTGCCTACGATTTGCGTACCTCGCCGGAATAATTTTTGGGAACGAAATTCCCTTCAAATCCGAGCAAAATCAAACTAAAAATTAATTAAACAAATTCAGAAGCGTTGGATGATCCGCCCAAGTTGTCGTCACGGATTCCTCAGAATTCCACGATGGGCTCCCGAGTCGCCGTTTTTCATCCAAAGGGCTGCTCGTTTGGCTTTTAAAACCTGGTGTCAAGCTGAGATCAAGATCTGCTAACTGCATGACCTCTGCCGGCTCATCCGGCAAACGGCGACGTTTCAGCACCTTGGGCCCTGAACTCAGAGCGGGATCTTCAAGCTTGTACGTATCACTGCACTCGGATGCGTCATCGGGCTCCGACGCACCTCGCAGAGGCTTTAACGCGGCGCCGCGGAGTACGCTCTCCACCGCCGCCTGGCAGACGTGCCAGTTGCCCGTCCACAGAAGCCCCACGGCCCCATTTACGGGGTTCACCGTTCTTCCGGCGGCCTCAAACAACAGGGATTGAAAAAGAGCTGCAAAAAGACCCAAACGCTTATTTGCTTTAGTTTCAGATTTCAAATTAGATCATCACCACAGACGGAAGAAATAGACACTTCGCAGAATACCAACCAGGCCTTTGGCTTTCGGGGACGGCGGAGATGAACGACATGAGGCCCGCGCGGCCGCAGAACTTGGCCACGAATAAGGTGGCGTGGCCTTGTGCTTCTGCGCTTTCTATCCACTGCAAACAAGGCCTGAGAATACAGTTCTCGCTGCAACCCTTTCGAAGAACCCTGCAACCATTGCAACTCATCTTTCCTACTTTTCACTACACGAATCGATCAATATTCCCTACCAAATTATCAGGGCATCAAGTAATTTCACAAGTTTAAGAGACAAAGCAACCAGATCGCCGCTCTCGCTTCAAGAAACGAAAACTAGCTAGACGGAGCAGACAACCTGGAATAAGGAGAATATCAGAGTTGAAAGAAGAAAGAGCGGTTGGTATATAAAGGGGAAGTGGAGGCTGGGGGAAGGAAGAGATGTAGATTGGGGTTGAAGTTCCGAGTAGTTAACTTGAGTTGGGTCAGTAGAGTGGACGCATCTGAGGCAGTGGGAGTGGTGGTGGCGGTGGGTGGATGCGTCGATGTAAGAGGGAGACAGTGGGTGGGTTAGATTCGAAGGTACCGGGCGATAGCGGCTCCAAGTTTCCGCGGATGGCTCTCTCTCAACCGTTGGATTCTTTAAGTTTCCGCGGATGGCTCTCTCTCAACCGTTGGATTCTTTAAGTTTCCGCGGATGGCTCTCTTTCGACCGTTGGATTCTTTATGGCTTTGTTGGTGACGCTTTTGATAACCTTTGATTTTCATTTTATTTTCCCCACACAAATATCTAAATTATACTTTTTTCTGCTCAAATTTTTTTACCACCCCAACTTGTAACTGGGACCAGAAATTTTTTTTATAATTTTCCCCTTTCCCTGGTTTAATGTGGGAGATCCATTGGAAAGTGAGGTCATACATCATTATGGCACATTAAAAGGTGCACAAGTATTTACTTTAAATTTCACTGCAAATAGTCTACAATTAATTATAAATAATTTTAAATGTTGCTTGTTCTATGTATATGTGTATTTATTAATTATGGTGAATAATATAATAATTAAATGGATAGTAAATAAACGAATAAAGTACATGGGAGGGAAATAAACACAATAAAATATATATGATAGAAATTATAGGAGAGAGGGGACAAACAGGAAATTGTGAGGGTATTCGTCTGTGGACATGCATCTGCCATCACAACTGTCGTCACACAATGTTATCTGTCAGTATGAAATGGATATACGTACGTTTCTTAAACAATACCAAATTATTAGGGTAATTTTTTTGGAAGGAGAATTAACAAAAATAAAGAACTAAAGTTCAAAAACAAAATCTTGCATAATTTAAGGTGTCGCCTCCTGTTTGCGTTCATCATTAAATTTCTCTTCCACTGTCATTTCCCCCGCTATTATATATAGTTGAATTCTGAAATGTAATCTATTTCTTTGGTTCAGTTGAAAATGAATAACCTCCAGGAATTAAACTCTAAATTAGAATTTTAAATCTAACAATCATTCATTCTTGTCATATAGGCTATCTTTGTTTTCTAATTAAGATGGGGAGGAAAATTTAAATGATTTAAGCGGAGATAAAAATTATATTTGGTTTATAAAATTTGAGTGGACAGAAAAATTATATATATATATATATATTTAATATGTAACAGTAATTAGATAATATGATAATATATAAATTTATAAAAAAAATTATAAAAATATGTGTTTATTTTATTGTAAATAGGTATAATAATTAAAAAATTATTAGTTAGTTATAAAAAGTAAGTGATGAAAAATTTTTAATTTGAATTTTAATAAAATTTTTATAGTAAAATATTTGGTTCTTAAGATTTTGAAGTTAGTATCATTGATTTTACCTGCTAAGAAAATTTATCTAAGTGAATTCGTTGGAACACGAGATGAAGTTAAACCAGCATACGGCTGCCAATTGATGCAATTTTTGAAGTCCCAGACAGATTCCTTGATCAATATATATGCTGTCATATAGATTTCACTTGATAAAAAAAATTCAATTCGGTAGGATAGTTGGATCCCATGAAGCACAAGACCTATCTTGATAATGTTCACTTTTTCTTACCAATGCCTGAAGCATGATTTTCACGAATGAGATATCAACAGAATATATGTGTGTGTGTGTGTGTGTGTCTGTACGCACACGTTATGAAAGGGAAAGTTAACGCAGCTTGGAAACTCACCATATATCACGACGTCTTAATCCAACATGCATAAATATTTGGTCCATGAACTCAGCACAATACAATGGCAATTGTGATTTTTGTTCCTTGAGGAACGACGGAATTTTTATATATCATTGGCTTTTATGTTAGGATTAGTCCACAGGGGAATGGCCTTTTCTTGCAGCGCGTGTCAGAGATTTGAGTCTGATTATTTTCAACTCATGAAGTTAGCCGACACAAAAATATATGGTAGCATCCAATTTTTCCAGGCAGTTTGGTTTATGATTTTTCGCTATGTATTTTGATAAGATCAATTATTTAGCAGCCCCTTAAGATGGTAGAGCCTTACATGCATGGACAGTGATGATAAGAAAAAGGTAAAAAGTTCGGAAAGATTTATGATGAAGACTGTTCGCACAGAGCCACTTGCTGTAAGTACAGACAAGCTCACAAAGAAGACCAAAAACTAAGCTGGAGATCGGTTAAAATGCGCTTAGACCTTGTGGTGCCTTTACTAATATATTGAAAAGAATAATTATTATACGATAAAAATGTTAATTAATATAAATAGGACTCGTAATTTGTTATGTTTGGACTGATATTAGGCAGTTTGAAGGGTCGAACATTTTTGGATGAGACATTTTGAATTACTTTATTCATGTTTTTGTTTAAAAATAATTATTAACTACTTATTATATTGCATTATATTGTTGTGAAAAGTTTGAATACAAGGTCAGAGTGTGAAAATTGTGTTACAAACATAGCGAATAAATATTTGTCAAATTTTTACCATAATTGTTACTAGCATAATAATCTGCCCAAAAGATCGAGAAAACCCAATGCGCACCGTATATTATGGTGTAAAACTTCATCAATTATGCACATAGTAGAGGGAAAGTCAGTCGTAGCGAAGTTGACAGGATTCATAATTTTTGAAGTGGATGTGGGGGATGAAGGAAACGACAAAGGTAATGTCGTTTTGTGATTGGGTGGCGCGGGCGTGGCATCCTTATCCTCGGGGAGGAGTAAACATGTTTTAGGCAATTTTTGTCTATCCACTTGCCGTCTTGATTTCGGTAGGATCTTCATTGGATTGCCTGTGGCCCAGTCGTGTCCTGTACTCCATGATGCTGGGCCTGCATGCTTTGGGATGACTATAAGGTGGGACATAAATATGATAGGTGATGACTTCTTTTAACTCTATCTTGAGATGAATGGAGTGTACGATGAGGAGTTTTGTCTCAAATTTGGGCATCAAACTTAGGTACGGCATTTTTTGAGAGAATATGGAGCGTGTGTGCTTTTGGTGAGAGCATTTCTTTCTTTCTTTCTTTGTTTTTTTTTTTTTTTTTTTTGAGAGAATTTGGAGTGTGTAAACTTTTGGTGAGTGCTTTTCATAAAGAATATAAAAGTAAAATGCTTGGTTGTTCGTTTTTTCCACGCCTTTAGAGGGTAAAAGTTACACTAATTGTTCAGTTATGTAATGTACAATATTCTTTAAAGAATATTGTATAATTATTGCATAATATAAATAATTTTATACAAAGAAAATCATAAGCTTTTAGAGAGAGATATATATATATGTGTGTGTATATATTAATCTCATGGAGCATATTAAAATCAAACAAATCTAATCAATTTTGATTAAGGATTGATTAGAGGCTTGAGAGATTGATCTGGTGAGATTCAAGAATGAAACAAGCGTTATGTGATATCGGTCCAGTTGGATTAGGATCGACATGGATCGAGTCAATCTCGGAGAGTTGCAGTCAGTCACTAGCCCTTGAGGCCGATAAATCATAATCTCATTTTGGTGAAAACTTGATGTTATAATCGATCCTCTCTTACATGAGATGGATCCAGTCAATCTGGGAGAGTTGCAAACAATCAAAAGCCCTTAAGACCAATAAATCATAATCTTATTTTGGCGAAAACTTGATCCTGTCTTGCATGAGATCAACCGCACAGCATAATAACATTCCTATACACATTATATTATTTAGTTTAGTTCGATTCTAATTCATAATCAACTTAGGATTATTTTCTACTATTTATTTAGGTTTTAATATCAAGTTTAGATAGAAAACTTCGTCAGTTTCAATAGTGTTTTGGTGTTAGCATTTATTGTTAGATTAGAAAACAAATTCGCCACGAATTAAGACTGTTATATTATAAAAAGGTGCCTAGGGATCAATGTAAGTCATTCCTCTTAAAATTATTATAAGAAATGTGAGTTTATTTTCTCGCGTTCCACGTGGATTCTTGTATTTTATTTACAAAGCTTGTGTTTGTGTGCATTTTTAAGTTTTGAACATGATTCCATTCCCTTTGTCCTACTTTATGGTTTTGGTTCATATTACCATTCCATCACTACATATTCATGCACATGTGCCGCGTTAGGTGGTATTAGTGCAGGTTTTTTCCACTGCTAAATTGAACCCCCACATGGATAGTTACATCACAAATAAATGACAAAGTGGTTCATGACTGGGACTCTGTTGAAACTAGAAAACCTCGTGGGAATTGTGTTTATGAGAAATTTCAACAATAGCAACAATACCTAGTAATCAAAGAATTTAAAAGAAAATTGCGTGTTCCATGTTTTCCCTGTGCATTAATGATTTCTTAGATTGGATAGATGTCATCGAGGAAGCCTTTTCATATATGAAAGTCTCGGATTACAGTTGGGTCCAGATAATAGTCCACAAATTGGAAGGAACAGTACTATGACGGTGGAAATTGATGCTAGATCATCAACACTTAATGGCAAGCCACCTGTATGTGCTTCGAAAGAATGAAGCATGTTCTCATCACACAATATTGGCTAATTAATTATGAGATGCATTCTTCCCTCAATCTTTTTATGGTGAAGTTTTTTTAAAAAATTATGATGATCATATAAAATAGTTGAAGAAATGAAACATAAGAGCTAAAGAGAACGAGGAAAGAGGAAAGGAATGAACTTTCCCTAAGAGATGCATGGTGTTGAAAATTCCAAAGTGCATAAGGAGGGGAGGGAAGGTGAGATAGTAAGTCAAAATTTTGAATTGGAGGGTGCGGAAAAAAATGATGTGAGGAAGAGGGTGGTGTAGAACCCGAGAATTCTACAATAATGGAAGATGAAGAGAAGGTGAAGAACAAAGTCTATGATGTGAAGAAAAATTTTAGTTGCCTATCAAAAATTGTGCTCATCAACTATTTTGAATCTAATAAAAATGCAATGCATGGCGGTGAATAAAAGATTTCGTTTTAGATAACAAGCAAGAGTTGCGATTACTATTTAAAGTCATTAACAAAAGTTCCTCATTCGAAGAATATTGAGATGAAGAAAGCATTAATCACGATGCCATGTTCATGAATTTCAAATATTGCATGTAGGAAACTTTTCCACAACAATGTTGGTGTCTCCAATACGCACATCCTCCACACTTACAATGGTGTGGGAATGAAAAAGGTCATTGAGATACAACTTTCACCATGTGAATTCATTTTGCATGTTGAATAATGTGACATGGAGACGAGTTTTTGTCGCAATGATAGAGTTTTAACTACACAAAAGTTGAAAACCACATATATAGAGCAATAATCGTGTAAAATTAAGGATGAACGGGTATAAAGGATTTTGGAGGTGCCTAAAGTTGGAACCAAAGCTCCTACATGCAAACAAAATTTTGTGGGGTTTTCACGTGTGCAAGCAATGAAAATTATACGTGGATCCTATAATTGGTATTTTGATGTTCCATTTTACACTAGTTTCCAACAAAACTCAATGACGATATTTTTTCCAGGTGGGTAAAACTGAAATTGGACAAATCAATTTTGGCTAAAGAATTTTTATTTTGGAGAGACTTAACACTCTGCGATATTTGAAAGGAGGCTTGAGCAATCGATTTGACAAGATTCAAAAAGTAAACAAGCATTCTATAGCATAGAACTAGGAATAGGATCGGCACAATTCGATCTAAGGGAGTTGTGATCGATTGCAAGCTATTGACATCGATCAATTATTATCTTACTTTTGAAAAAAAGCTCGATGCAATGACCAATCCTAGCTTCACAACATTGTTCACGAGGCATAATAATATTCCTACACGAATAATATTACTTAATTTAGTTTGATTCTAATTCCTAAACTTTCTTTCTAATTTCCCTTTTTCCTATATTTCTTCTATATCTTTTTTTAACAAATTATGCAGGTTTTTATACTCTACGGACAAGATGTGATACTGTAGCGTTACTGTACCTCTACGTCATGCTCATTTCTCTGCTGCTAGTAACCTTCGTACAATTTAACAATTTCTTCACGCGTTGGTTTATCGTTGGCCATGCTGATGAACTTTGACATGCTAAGGTGTGTATTCAATTTTTTTTTAATCGTAAATTCAAGGAATACAATCTTTATTTGGGAAATATTCATAATATTTACTTATTTTAAAATAAATGTTAGCATGAATATTATTGGTAAATATAACTTTTACGTTTGTTTAGTTTATTCAACTGCCATAACTCTAAATAATTATAAATCAAGAAACTAAAAGAAAATAAACGGAAAAATCATTCTGATATATATATATATATGTATGTATGTATGTTTGCATGTATGTAGGAGGATATATAGGCAAAATAGTTATTCTATAATTTTAAAATATCATAAAAAAATGAGTTGAATGGTGACTCTTGTTCTCCACACCATAAAGAGGTCCAATGAAGCCGGTGCACTGTAAATGCCACATTATGAAAATACACTCAAGATAATCATATCAAAGGGTACTAAAGCTCTAATTTGTCAAAATGTCTAAACTAATGCTTAAACATCATTTCATAAAACTTAAAATCTATTATATGTATGATTGTCTCTCGAAATTATACATGAAAAACATCACTTACAGTGAAAATCTCTCTAATTGCAATATTAGGTCCTTAAACATAACAGAATAAATCAAAACTCGAGTTCTTGCTCCTCTAGCGTGACATTTACCAACCCTAAATATAATCAACCTTAGTTTCACCATATGCAAAAAGGATTCCTTTCTTATCCACGATTAATTGCTTAGTAAGGAATTTCTCTACCTTTTTGTTGTTGATGTAAACAAGGTAAAAATACTTCAAAATTGTTTAAAGATCATTTCATAACAATAATGCATTTCTAGTGTAAATTTCTATTTCAATCTCAATTCCTATTGTGTTAGTCTGCTTACGATTTTAGGTATTTTACGTGCCAAATTTTTAATCCAAATTGAAAGGCCCAAAACTTCTACCCACTTGAGAGGGTCAAAATTAGTTTATATACATTAGTGAATGTTCCAATAAACATCATAATATAAAACCTTTGTAGACAACTTATTTAATAAAAACTCAGTAAAAATCATTTCTGGATACCTTTTCACGTTCAAAAATTCTACGACCAAAAGCAAATGTCAATTTGGAATATGGAAAATTCTATTAAATTGGAAAATTCTATTAAAAACTCAGTTTAAATCAAGTTTCATTGGAAAATAGTAAGCATATTGAAAATACGAAAAATTCTATTAAATTTACTGTAAACTTGAAATCATAATTTTCGTAAGTGGTTTAATAAAATTTTTAGGTAATCCACTGTATTGGTATTAACCCGCCTAAACTGGTGGTTCACTATTTTCCATTCTTTGGATTACTATTCAATTAAAATAACCCTTGACTTAGTCCCAATTAATAGAAATTAACATCCCATACATTCTGAGATGTAACTCATATAATCCTTCCCTATATGGTCTTGTGTCAATTCCTATTTAGTTCAACTTGAGTATCACCCATGTGAGGGGTTTTCCTATGTTTGATTCCTGTAAAGGGTAATTCTTATAAGTTCCAAAGATATATTTGTGGTCAACGGCAATTAAAAATCAAAATCGATTTGAAAATTTTATGAAAATAGTTTCCCGGTCATCTTCCGCAATCTAGATTTGCACCTGCGACTGCGAAGATCATCCACAGCACACTCTGTAAATATCTGCAGTCGCGACTGTGACCACGATTGCGAATGCTTCTACTGTGTTCGCGAGATGTAGTCCCACGAGTGTGGCACTAACCGCAGGGCATATTGAAAATGTCGAGTGTTGATCTTGGGACCACGAGAATGTGAGTCGCGATCACGAACCAAGACCTCGCAACCATTGATTGCAGAGCAGAATGTATTTCTGCATGCCTAGTGTTTTAACAATTCCTTGGTAATCCTTGATCCCAAACATGTTTAACGTCTGGTTTTGCGGTTGAATAAATCATTTCCTTGTCTATCCTCTACAAATTTCAGAGTTTTCATCGAGGCTTTACTAGAACCCAACATACACGGTTTGTTTTCCAACAACCATATTACTTTCGCATGTGTGTGCCTGTATATAGAAACAGGTGTACTACTTTCTTTCGTGTAAACGTATGTATCTAATTCCTACTTGTTTAATCATGAAAAAATCAACGTTCAACAGAAGAAACCATACCAGTGCCATTACAACTATGGTCATCGATTTAATTTTTACTAAATATCCCTCTTCAAGAACACAATGAACGAAATGCCCCTCACCACCCTCCGTTGTTGATCTGTTGGGGAATATATGACCAATGTAGGGGACCAAACAACAGCAGCAAGCAAAACGAACTAGCAGAGGTCGTCGAAAGCAGCAGCGATTGGAACTTCAACTGTATGCTGCAACACCAAATGCAAACGGTAACCTGTAATGTGGAACAGCAACAGAAAATGAAATTTGTGGCTTGAGTCGTGTTGAATCGGACACTGTCCTCAAGGAATCATTCCGACAAAGCAACAGAAAACGAACTCTGTGGCTTGAGTCGTGTTGAATCGGACACTGTCCTCAAGGAATTATTTCGGCAAACCCAAATACCAGGGTTAAACAAACCTTCTTCCAACGTGACTGTGGAATCCGACGTGATTGTGGAAGACACAGGAATCATCAAATTAAATTGTATCCAGCAGTAAGACGGTGTAATGGCTAAGGCATGAAATAAAAAGTATATATGATTTAATAAGAAGAGTTTTTCTAAAATTAAGCTAAGGAACAGACTTGCTTTGTTAAAACCAAGAAAATGAACAGTAAGAAGTTCCGCTGCAGAGATTAGTGGACTCAGAAGAAGATTTTCTAATCTCTAGAAGACGAAAACTTCAGATTTTTATGGACCAAGTAATCGAATTGTTATTTGTGGCATTAGAGAGGAAAATCTTAACGTTGTTAATGTTCTCTATAAAGAAATAACGTTTCCATTAAGCGTAAATGTGATTGGAACATTGTGAAGAAAACATAAGACCTTGTTTGGAGAACACAAATAAACTAATTAAGGCCTGGTTTGAAAATCACAGTATGTTGACAATGAAAATTAAGAGAGTGTTTGGATTTGTTTGGTTTCAATGTAGTGGGTTTGGTGTTTGTTAGATTATGAACCAAATTTAAACTAATAAAATTTGATTTACGGAATTACTAGTGGAATTGTATTCTATGAACTAACAATTCTTGTTGTCAAACAAAGATTTTATTAGTCACATCAATAATCCTCCACAATTTGTTGTTCAAAGCTGTTTTATGCATTTTGGTCATGCACCGAGTTTGAAAAATTAGGCCAAATTTTATAAGAACGGCCTCACCTCACTCTTATATAGGTGAATTTATCAAGTATATATTGTCTTATATACACCATCTATGAGGACTACAAATTCATCAAGAGTATGAAACTCAATCTTACAAATATATTAGTTCAAGCACTATACTTAATTGGAACCCATATAATGATTGCTTCTAGGTCAAAATTAATTTCGTTCTTACCCATGAATCTACTTCACGTGAGTTCCAATTACATAAGTTGGATTTTCATTACTATTGGTCTATTGTTGACCCAAGTCTTATTTTCTTTGTAGTTTGAATTACTATTCTTCTTTTTATAAGTTTAATCATATGATTAGCCAAATTCAACTCTAACTACACATAGTCAATGAAACAAATTCCATCTCTAAGTTTACGATATCATGTCTCAACGAGATTTATTTCAAAAACAATTGTTGGTATATATAGACAAGAGACAACTTAAATTCATATTAGAAAAAAAATATTGAATAAGAAACTTATTATTTCATATGCCTCTAAATCAATCAATTATAGAGTTATACACTCTAATTTCATAATGAATTTAACAATGTTTATTTGGTTGATTACTGTGCTATTGCACTTTCATCAAATAATTATTCAATCACTAATGGATTTTGTCTCAATAATTGTATTTTTCTGGATATCATAATTAATGGTATATTTTAAATATTTTATTGTAGGGGGATAACTTTCGTGCGGGCACAAGCATAGCCCATCTCACTTAATTATATAGATCCACCTTAATATTAGTCTCTCAAATAATATACAATGTAGCCTTAGCACTAATCCTTTGGGTATATTTACTTGCCTTCAATGGTTAAGATCTAACTAAGTACTAATCTGTCAAAACATACTTCAATCTCATTGAATATATCTTAATGTTACAAAATTTAATTTTCAATTGCTTTCTTTGTCATGTCATGTGCATGCCCTGCTTGTCGAATAAACTTCTACAATGAAATAATTATTTTATTAAAATATTTTACAATCTCTTTTTCTTTTTCAATTGAAGTTCATTTGCAAGCAAAAATTAAAATATTCACAAATTTTATTAATAATGAACAAAAATCACATTTCTCGTGTTTCATGTCCAAACTTAATTCTTGGATCATGCACATCATACGTGCTGCACAAATATAAGAAATAATATATAATTATTTTTCTTTTGTCCTTTTCATCTTAAGTCCAAAATTTTGTCTTCGGACAACCATAGCCGTGAACATGAACTCAAAATAATTTATTATATTAAATAACTCAAATACCCCCACATTTTTCAAACTTATGTATGTCAATAATAAATTTCTGCATTAGATAAGTAGCCACCACATCTTAAACCAGCAACCATTCAATTAAAATTTTAGGATATAACTCCAACACTAATTTCAAATATCTCAAACAGATGATGAAATGTAAATTAAACACTTCAAACATTCCCGACCATTAATCAGTACTGACAACCGCAACAATAATCAAAATCATGTCGACTCAATTAGAATACAAACAACATGAAACCAGTAGCATTAGCTTGTCTCTTACCTTATCTCATGGGAACAACACCCATTATTTATAATTTTAACGTATGATTGACGGTTGGAGAAGTAATACAAATGTTCATATTCACTTACAGCTGAAACATATATCAGACAACATCCATGTATAGTTCAAAATCGATCAAACAATCAAAGAAAATCAAAGTGTTCTAGCAAATCGATGAACTTACTCAGTGGCATTAGGACCAAACGGCAACCAGCGGCAACTGTCCTCTCCCTCTCTCTTTAGCATTTCCACTCATCTTTATAAAATATTGTCTTTGACAAATAGCCTTTATTTATTTTTATTTAATTATATACCCCTGAGAATTATGTAACCCCATGATTGATAATATCTTAGAAATATAACTCCTAGGAGATAATTATACTCTTTTAACTTCTGAGAGTTTTAAATTGATTACTCTAGCATCATAATTTAAAGATAGCTATCTATTACATAAAACGAACATCTATATCATGAACGGTTATAAATTCCATGGTAGCATTGTCAATCTAACTCCTGATTTAACATATAAAGTTTTAGCTATTTACTGTTCCATATTAGTAAACCAACCCACAAAAGCATCAAGTTCATTTGTATGTGTAACTCATCGAAAGCTTGATATTTAAGGCAAATGAAACTTTTGGACACTAAAGCATCTTTAAATGCATTCAAAATTATAAGCTTGTCAAATATCAATGTTTTACAACATGCGTAGGGTTAGGGTTATGAAAGTAAATAATTTGTTTTGTAGGTGCATATCATTCCTCTTCAATGGAATTCGGCAAGGCACCTATTTTGCTGCCACTAAGTTCTAATATATTTGTCTGAACTAATAATCTAGATGCCGAGGCTATAAATTTCAATAAAACAAAACCAAATTAAACATGTTCTGCAGTAAATTAAAAAAAAAAAAAAAAGGCAGATAACTGCAAGTAGTGGATGCTCTCAAAGCCCATCAAGTATCATAGGATTCCGCCACTTTTTTCTGATCTACAGACATTCGACAAGCCGCCATACTACAGCTATTTTCTTTTCGTAGTATTACCTAATGAATGATTTTTGTTATGTGGGAGCCCATTAAATATATAAAATTTAAAGTCTTCATATTTACTTGATGCCTCCAATAAATTTTTATCATACAAACATTAGTTTCCTTAAGTTTTTTTAAATAAGATAATTAAATGGACCAGAAGCATAAAACGAGTGACGAGACAACAACTGAAGCCACAAAGTTAACCATAAATCTTACTACAAAAGGAGGACATCTTCTCTACAACTAAACTGAGTGCAGAAACCTGAAAAAATCGAATCTTCAAACCACCCAGTATCATTCAACTAATTCCATTAGCCGGGTTAACAAGGCTAAACATGGATCCGCTGCTCAATTATAGATTGCAAGGAGCTTGATGAAATCTTTTAGGGGCTCCAAGAGTGTTGTCTTAGCTTTGGGAGCCGCCGACGTATCATCCATTGTAGTGTAATCTATTTGTTAAATCTTTTCTGAATTCGGAAAAGTAAACAAAGAAAAAATCTTTATCTACAGACTAGTTCTGAAAAATTGTGGGCCTCTACGTTCCTCGACCACTTGGCCAAGCCCATAACAGTACACCGTGCTCTCACGCCCACGTCAATTCCCTGAATGTTGTGATCTGGGACCTAGCCCTAAAACATCATCCGACTGTCTGCCGCCCGTAGAGTCTGTGGCATCCTCTTACTCCCCCTCTCCAGCACAGACAAACAGCTCTCTTCTGCCGTCTCGCCCAAGCTCGAAATCAGGAAGTGTACAAACCCGATCCCCCTGTCGGCCGAATGAACCGGCCCACCTTAAAGTTGGATTAAGAATTGTGAGACGACCTGGGATGACTTGGAGATTGAGGAATTAGTTGGAACGGATGGGATGGTGATGGGTGGCGGATATTATCAGATTTTCTCGACCTTGCCATCTAGTTGACTGTAGGCGTCACGGTCCTGTTATCCGATGGATAACAAAAAATACAAACCAATAGTTCCTTGAGATTGTCGGGGAATATATTACCAAAGCAGGGCCGAACAACAGCAGCAAGCAACCAAACAAACTAGCGGAGGTTTGTCCCAAGCAGCAGCGATAGCAACGACACCAAATGTAAACGTTAACCTGTAACGAGGAACAGCAACAGATAATGAGTTGTGCCAAATGGACACTGTTTTCAAAGAATTATTCTGGCAAACCTAAATATTCTCAATATTAAACAAGCCTCCTTCTAAAATGATTATGGAAGACACAGAAATCAGCAAATTAAATTGTATTCAGTAGCAAGAAGGTGTACTCTAAGATATGAGATAAAGAGTATATATGATTCTGTAAAATGAGTTTTTCTGAAATTAAGCAAAGGAACAAACTAGCCTTATTGAAACCCAGCAAACTAACGGTAAAAAGTTTCGCCGTGGAGTTTAGTGGACTCAGGAGATGATTTTCTAATCTTTAGAGGAAGAAAACTTCAGATTTTTATAAACCAAGTAATCAAATTGTTAATTGTGGCAAAAAAGAGGAAATTCTCAACGTTGTTAACGTTAGGACCTTTAAACAAATAACGTTTGCTTGAACGTTTCCATTAAACGTAAATGTGATTGGAACGTTGTGAAGAAAACATAAGACCTTGTTTGGAGAAGAACGCAAATAAACTAAGCCCTTGTTTGGAAATCACAGAATGTTGGCAATTAAAATCAAGAGAATGCATGGAACGCTTTTTGAATATCGAACTTGATTATCACGTAATTTATTTACTGCAAGAAATGCCACTCGCAGGTCACTCCTTGGACTTAGCAGTCTCTAAAATTGCATTCATGCAAGCGGCTTCTGGCAGTCCTCAAACGACCAAAGGATGCATTTTTGGCAAGGTATAGCAGCTATGGATGCAAGCAATATATCAATGACAGAAAATTAGAGATGTATTTTTCAGTTTGACAAAATCACCTTCTCCAGTTGAGTTTATATTACCGAAGAGAATTGTACTTTGGCATCCACAGACGGAGTAAATCATAGTGCTGCAAAGATCAATTTTTAGGAGGTGGCGTTTTGTAGAGCAGTCGGGACAAGTGGTTTTGTAGAGCTATGTTTCACATACACCTGTCGACATTGGATAGTATATTTGGTGACTTGGAGTGCTAATAGTTACCTAACCATGCGTAGCTGCCATTGCCACCCTTGCAGTTCCAACAGCTATACTTAACCAACTACAAAAAAATTCTGAGTAATGTTGCCATTTCCAACCAATGCATACAACCATCACGGCGGTACAAAAGTTTCTCCACTGCAAAAAACCATGGCCTTTCTTTACAGGAGCAAAAATGGCAATAAGAAGATAACTATTACAAATATCGCAAAGAAGATAAAAACACTACAACTTGAATTATAATAGAAATTAGAAAACATTGCATGCACTTCTGGCAGACCATGTTTTGTCCAACTTGAATTATTTTTTTATGAACAAGTTCAGAATTATATTGTCCACAAACTTATTTTTCCAACATTTTTAAGTGTTTTATTTTACCTGCTAAAATCAATCCAAAAAGCTTATTGTCCACAAAGAAGTAACATATCAAATTCCAAAAAACTAAATGTAATAAGGCAACAAATTCTTATTGTGGATATGCCAATTTTGAAAACAAATACAATCAAAGACTACAGAGACAATTTCAATGGGTTGTCATTTTCGATGTATATTATGGTCTTTATAATTTGTACAAAATTTTTCACAAGTACATGGAAAGTTAATTCGGTTTGTGGGGAAGATGAATAAGTTGGAGTATAGTTACATACATATCTATCCAAAAAATATTAATCTCTTCTCAATTTATTTTGATTACACAATTAAGGAAAATAATTATGAACTTTAGGCAATTGGATAACCTAGTAACAACTCGAAAAAATGTACTTTGGGGGTTTGGCCTAATAAATTAGAATATGCAATTAAAAAATATAACTATACAATTTCTGCTATAATATACAATTAAAATGTAATCTATTTATGAAAAAGGACAGAAAAACACAAATCTAATACTTGCAGATGTCAAAGAATATGATTCTTGATAAATAATCATAATATAAAAAATAATAAATTCAAAAAGAAACGAAGAAAAGAAAACACATCTGTGTCTATAGATTCAAAAAACCACGATTCAGTAAATAAAAATCACAGCATGCCATTAAAAGAAGCAACACTCTGATGTGCGGCGGTGGACAACTGAAGGTAAGTGGTGGTAATTGTGGAAGTGAGACGTGAGTGCTGGATTGAGTCAATTGATGGCCAGGGTTAGTCTCTTTTTAGAATGTAGCTGGAAGCCTAGAAGATGCAAGCATGAATAGAATGCGTGATTGAGATATCAAAAGTGTGTTTGGGACTTGGGAGGATTGAGGTAAGGCCCAACTTGTTTTGTGTAAGTTGGAAAAGAAGAAAAAACAGGAATAAAAACATTAAAAATAAAAAAAGAAATAACAAATTTAGTATTCGGTTCGGTGCAATATGCTGAATTCAAATAATGATTTTGAACGTAAAGCCAAAATTTTTAAAATTGGCATAATGAAATTTTGGTTTCAGCATGATTTGGTCAATATACCAAATTGTGCATATACCCCTACTTGAATGAACCAGTCAATTCCAAGATTAACTCTTCCAAACAAGATGCCAAATTTTGGGTAAGGTTTTCAACTTAATCATTGATGATTATTGAAAATAGAATTTTTAGTAAAATTGTTGACAAGTTAAAATTATTAAAGACACTATGTACCCTATACAAATGGTTTTACTAAGTTCGTTAGGGTGGTAGAAATTAAGTAGAGTTCCATATGAGATTTCACCATGTTATCATGAAGTAATATATGATATTGTGGACGTGGATACTTGAGAAATTTTGTTAGGGCGTGCATGGAAATTTAAGAAGGGTGCAAATTTGTAAAAAGAAAACATATATGTGATTAAAAGAGAGGGCATGACATATGCTTTGATTCCTTTGAAACTAAATGAACAACCTAAGGTGGTAAGAAAAGACAATGTTACAAGGAATCATACTAAAAGTTTTGTTTGTTTGCTATCTTGATTCAAGCAAGAATGTGAGCAATGGCGGCACAAAGTGATTTTCATGCCTGACAACGAACAAAAGTTGCAATTACAATTCAAAGTCATTCGAGAAGATTTCAAGCTCGCTTAAGGTATGCTCAATTAAAATAGAATTTAATCAACATGACAATTTTATAGATTAAAGGAGGTGCTTGTGAAGATCCTTCCCACATCAATAAGCCTAACGTAAAGGTAAGTGTCGATGTGGCACAAAAAGTGTCAATTAATTTACAATTTGAATTTGGGTCACATAGAATTTGTGTTGCTAATTGATGTTTGTAAAGAGCCACTAAATGACTTCTAACATAAATTTATCCCCATTGCTCAAAATATGAAGTAAACTGAATTTTGTGTGATGAATGAAATTTTTTATATGGTTTATTACAATACACATGTTTGAGTTAACAATCATGTTAAAATAATAGATGGAAGAGATATAAAAGATTTGACAGGACTGCTAGGAATATGGGGTAACAAGTTGCATTGAAGGCTCCTACAAGCAAAGTAAGTTTTGTAAGGGATCCCAGAGCTATGGTATGGGAAGTTGAATCCAAATTCTTATAGGATACTAGAATTTATGATTCCGAAGATTCATCAAACTTCAATTCTCAACCAAAGTCGAGGATAGGTTTATTTTTCAATAGGTGGGTTTGATGTGGAACATCCAATGATCAAAAATTTTATAAAATTGAATCTGGACTAATTCCATGAATTTTTGATTGAATTTGGACTAGCTCAATCAATTTTGGATGATGATAATGAATTTTGGAAGGTTTTAGAGCTGGAAAGTGTCTATTAGAGGTATAGAAAATTGGTCCAACAAAATTCAAATAAGAAAATAGCATTTTTTAATATGGATCCAAGTGGTTGTGGATAGATCTAGATGGATACGGATCAATCCAGATGATATGCAATCGATCTAGAGCAAGGCAGTCGATTTGGATATGGGAGGATCGATTCAAGCAAGGTGGATTGACGAAGCTTGAATTATAGGATCCTGGAATTATGATATAGGTGAGATGGATTGATTAGAATCAATCAAAAGAGGCAAGGATTGATTCAGATGACTTCAAATCGATTCAATTGGTGATTTTTCACAAAAATTATTATTTTAGTAGTCTATTTTAAATAAGATATTTTAGAAATTATTATTATTTATTTAGATGGGTTTAGGATTAGTTTTGGATAGGAAAAGTAGTTATTTTGATATTGTTAGGATTATTTCTAAGTTATTATTGTAGTAAAATCCAGACTCCTTGTGATTTCGATATAAATGGATCATGTGGGTCACTAGAACAATTAAAGAATATTTTTATATGAGTTTTGAATATTCTTTTTCTACACATGGATTTAGGTATCGTTATTTTACATTCAAAGATTTTGTTGTGTGCTTAGGAGTTTTGAATATGATTAAATTCCCATTATATCATGTCTAGATTTGTTTGTGTAACAATTTCAAAACTCAACCATGTTTCCTTGTTGCGTCAACTAACAATTGAGAATAAAATTAGCATCTTTAATTTTGAAGGTTAAAATAAATATGATTATATGTGTGTGTGTGTGTGTGTGTGTACACACACACACACATGATATTGTAATATATACACACTCATGATATTAAATTTTTATATTTATATAATCGTAATATTTACAAAGAAGAAGAAAAAGATCATAACACACATAACATGCTAATGTTTTATTTGTAAACCAACTTCAAGTTTCATTTTTCATTTTTGCTTAGCTCCAATTATTTTTCTTGAAAGTCCTTAATTTAAAATATTTATCTTCCAATCAAAATGTACACTACATATATTACTAATCATAATAACTTATTAGTTATTCTACATATACTCATCCTTCTCTTTTGTTTAATCAGAACAAATTCTTTATATTCACCCTATAATGAATTTTCTTTCTCTGTTATTGATCTTCCCTTGGCCTTTGATGATGAAGCCCTCTATAAGGGTTATTTGAGAACACCAACAAAAAAAAGTGATGTAAAATAGAAAGGGAAGAATGGGAATATATAGGAAAGGAAGAGGTAGGAGAGAGAGAGAAAGAGAAAGAATGAGACTAGAAAGATAAGTTATCGATTATTTCTTATGTATATTTTGCTTTCTTTACAGTTAGGGTATTAACTATCCCTTATTTTCTCTTGAAATTACGTACTTATTGCCGTATCCCTCAAATCTACGGCCTAATCTGGTGTGTTGGTTACTTTACGCCCATATTTGTTACTTTTCTTTTGTGGATGGTCTCCCTTTTTATGTATAATTAATCTCTCCTATTGTAATTTTTTTGGCCATCCTTTACTATTGATTTAGCACCTTTATTTTTGTAATAATTATTTACTTTCATATTTGGATGGTGATTGTATTCATCTTCCTAGTTAATAACTGATTTATCCCTTGCTATAATTTAGCCCATCTGGATTTATGTTTGCTGTTGGTGATGGTGTGATGTATTGCTAATGCGTTGTTTGATTGACACAATTGTACACAATCAATACAATGAAATCACTTTAAATGGAAATGTTACAAGGTTTGATCTATCTCCAAAATATTAATATCTCAATGAGGTGAATAGCCATCCATGATTAATATAGGATTGTTCTCAAAGTTGATATTAATAAGGTTCACACTCTCCTCTCAAAAGCCATGCACATTCTCATGCATGCGTTGTAATTTTCTTGACATTTGTTTATCTTAAGCACGAACGTATACATCAATCTCCTTCTTTGAATTGCTATTCATGGAATCACACTTGTGCCAACTCTTATTTCCAAGTCACTACACAAGGGGTGACTTCTAGACATTAACACACACAATGGTCAAACTCTAATACTAAAAATGTTACAGAATTCGATCGTCTTCTTCAAAACATTGATATCCCAAAGAAGTAAATAGTCTACACATTATTAATATAAGATTATTTCTAAAGTTGATGTTAATAAAGTTCATGCTCACTTATAAATTTGAACCCATTAATATCTTAAATTTAAAATTCCCATCTTACCACACATTAGCCTCAAAAGAATGTCCTGGGTTGTTTAAGAAATAGGTTAAAATACAAAATTTGACCTTTACATACCTGAAAATGGTGTTATCGGAGAGTGAAATTTGGAGATGGAAAAAATGTATACTAACTTTAAAAATCAAGCAAATTTAGGACATTAGTAAGAAAAAACTCTAATTGTTGCCAAAAAGTCTCATGTGTATGACATGTGACATATTAAATTTCAAACTTTCTCATTTTCCAGCAACTTTGATAGTGTGGCTTTAACCCCACTCCATGATTAGATAAAATTTGCCACATCAAAGCGGATTATAGGGGAAAAAACCTCAAAACCAACTAACACGTCTTAAAAATAAAAGAATTAAAAAATTGCATTTTATAAAAATTAATTATGTAAAATTATTCTTAAAAATTTTAAAAATATTTTCCAAATAGTGAAATAAAAATTATAAAAATATAAATTCTAATTCTAATTTGCAAAATGAACATGAAAAAAAAATATATTTCTAAACATTATAAAATTTAACGTTTATTATGTTGATTACATATAATCTCTGAAATCATATGAAAATTGTACTTTTTAAAATTTAAAAGATAATTTAAAATAATTACAAATAAAAATTTAAATATTTTTGAGTAGGATATTATAATTATATTTCTAAAATTTTAAAGTTATAAAATTTTCGAAAATATATATCATCTAAAAATGTTCTCCAAAATATAAAAATTAGATGTTCTAGAATAAGAAACGTCATATATAAAAGCAAAATATGTTTTCTAAATTGACAAATAGAACATAGAAATGTAGAAGTCCAAATATTCTCAAAAAATAAAAATGAATTTATATTTCTAAACATATAAAATTAGAAAATTTATCATATTTTCTGAATACATTTTTTGAAAAATAGAAAAATACATTTTTTTTAAAATATAGCATATATATTTGAAACATTCTTAAAAATTTTAAAATAGATATAAAAAATTTATACTTAGATAATATGTGTAGAAAATATATTCAATTTATAATTTTCATATTTATTTTGAAAAAATTAGGGCTATGTTTGTTAGGAAAATTTATTTTCATATTTCATATTATATATTTTAGAAAAAATAGGTATAATATCCTTCATGTAAAATATTTAAGCTTTTTCTAATAAAATTAAATTTATATATTAGTTGTATATTTCCAGTTTATTAATTATATTACTTTTTTGTTTCTTTTAATTCTTCAGATTTATTAAATATATTTTTAACACGTTTATACTGAAAATATTTAGAGAATATAAAAAAAAAATTTAAAATTTGATTCTTTTAGGAAACATAAATTATTATAATTTTTTTTTTTTGCGAATTTAGATATTTAGATATTCTTTCTATACTCTTATATTTTATGAATTGTAAAATATATTTGAATTTAAAAAATAATTATATATCTTTTTAGTTTTTTGAAACTTGCAATATTTTATTTTTTTGTTTTTTACATTTTTATATAACATTTTTATAAAATATATTTTGCTGAAGGTATAATCATTTGTGGTTAATTTTATAATTTTTACAATATAAAAAATTGTTATAATATATAGTTGTAGTATCTACTCAAAAGCTATTGAAGTTTTTTTTTTTTAAAATTACTTTAATTATCTTTTATATTTTGAAAAATATAATTTGCATATGATTTTAGTAAATATATGTTGTGAGCATAATAAATTTTAAATTTTATTATTTTTAGAAATATAAATCATTTTTGCATGTTCTTTTAGAAAATTTAGATTTTAAAATTTTTATTTTATATTTTTATATTTTATGGTTTGGAAATACATTTTTAAATTTTTTAAAATAAGTTTAATTTTTAATTGGTAACATGTTAGATACGTTATACTTTCTTGCAACAATTAAGGTTTCTTTCAAACAATATTGCGAAATTGTTTAACTTTGGAAAGTTTGTGGATATTTTAACCACTCTAAATATTCACAGTCCAAAAATACCATTTTGGATGCATAGAGAACAAATTATATATTTTAGTCTTTAGAAGTACCTTAAAACACACACACACAAAAAAAAAAAAAAAAAAGAATACATTTTGTATGATTGCTAAATATATACCTATCGCATGCAATTATTACACAATACTGTATTAATATTTTCAAATTGTTATCTAAACAATCTAAAATTATCCGAAACAATGTTATGGTCCACGTCAAAATAAAAGAGTAGAATGATTCACCTCCACATCAAAATAAAATAGTAGAATGATTCACCTTATCCATCTCGTAAAACGACGTCGCTGACCAAGCAGAAACGGGAAAGAAAAAAGGGCTACCACTTGGGGTTGCCTACAGGAAGAATTACGCAATTATATTAACCCTTACATTTGATGGCCGTAAGGCCTCTCCAATTCATCGCCTCTTCCTACCAGCGCTTCTCTCCCAACCTTTTCCTCCGCTACATCGCCTCTCTTCCTCAACAACAACAGCCAAAACTACAACAGAACGAAAAGCCACTGCCACCGCCGCCTCCGCCTCCGCCGTCCCAGTTATCCTTCATCAGCCGCCGTCCCTCCGTGTCCTTACCGGAAACCATGGCGCATAAGATCGGGAAAGCTATTAGGCGACCCGGAGCTCCATCGAAGGCGCGGGTCTACGCTGACGTCAATGTCATCCGACCTAGGGATTATTGGGATTACGAGTCCCTCACTGTTCAATGGGGGTACTCAATTAGGATGTTCAATTGATTGCTCATGTCTTTAAGTTGTTCGTTCTGTTCGATTATATTAGGTTTTCGTTGGCTGCCGCAGGGACCAGGATGATTATGAGGTGGTCAGGAAGGTGGGTAGGGGAAAGTATAGCGAGGTTTTTGAGGGGATTCACACCACCAACAACGAGAAATGCGTCATCAAAATTCTTAAACCTGTCAAGAAGAAAAAGGTCTTTTTTTCGTATTCTTTTTTTCCCCTGGAATTTTATGGGTGGTTAGGTTGTTTATTGGTTGTTATATTTTATTTTTCACTATTGTGCCTAAGATGAATGACCGATTCTTGTTGGCGACCTTTTTTCTTTTCAATAAATGATGAAAGGACTTTTAAGATGCAGAATAGAAGTTCGGAGGCTATATTTAAGCTAAATATTCAATTTTATTGAAAATGAAGTGTAGCTTTGTTTAACATTGTCTTTCTTATTAGTCCAGCAGTTACATTTTTGGAATTGTGCGAGGTTTTCTGGAAGAGTGGACTCCACAGGGATTGAAGAAAATCAATTATTTGAATACGGGAAAAATGTTATATCCGTTTGTTGTTCTGGGAATCTTGGTTTTGTTCGGTTAAGTGTAACTATAAGAAATAGGAAAACAAAGAGAAGAAGTGTTTTTAATAAACAAGAAAAAAGAAAGAAGATAAGATGGAATCAAGAAAGGGGAAATAAGGATAATAGCAACAAAAAGAAGAAAAAAGAAAACAAAGAAAAGAAATAGAGAGAAAAAAGTATGAAAACAAAAATCAGAAAGCAATTTTTCAAATTTAGTGTAACTTACTAAATGTCAAATAGTACAGAAAAGAATTGCTTCGTTTTGGTTGCATTTTTGTACTGGTGATGCCAAGTACTGCAGCATTGTTTCTATCTTTTCTATATTGTATTATAAAGTTTTCTATATTGTATTATAAACAACTTCTGGAGCTTTATTTAAATCCTCAACAGTTGAGAAGGAATGTAATTCATCTCCTTACATTAACTATTTAGTGGGAGTGGAAAAGAGGGATCTTTTGAAGGTGTGAACAACCGTCATGGGAATTGAAAATTTTTTCATGGATAATTCTGAATTTTTTCGGCATGCCATTTTGTATTGTTAAGTGCTGAATTACTCGGTAGATTATCCTAATTGTTTGATCATTTCTATATATGTCTTTATACCCTTTTGTTCTGTTTTCTAAGATGCTGATTTATCAGAAAACAAAATGATAGTTTCCCAAAGCCTAGCTGGGCCATGCATTGCATTTGTTTTTTATTGTAAGAATGTAATGGTTTGTTCAACATTATTCTAGTAAGCCGACATACATGGAGGCATTACATCAAGACTGCAACTCATGTTGTTTTATTGGACAACTATCAACAAACTGAATTTTATGCGAAAAAGAGTTCATATTGCAACATCTTATATTCTTTGTGGTTTTCATGTTGAAATCACTCGATATATCTGTCATAGCACTATCTCCATCAGTATCATAGAACAGAGACACCCTACATGTGCTCTGTTTCTTTATTATTCAGGTTTTGAGCAGGGGTATATAGAAGTTTGGATGCCAGTAACTTGTGAGGGCTGCCCAACAGCAATTTATCGTCATTTATGTTGTAATTAACATACTGTTCTTGTTATTTTCTGAATAGTTTTTAGTTGATTTTTGCTTCAGATTCAATGAATTTCTCATTAGGAATCCAAGGTCTTATGATTAATATTGCTTCTTTTTGCAGATCAAAAGGGAGATAAAGATTTTGCAGAATCTTTGTGGTGGGCCAAATATTGTGAAGTTGCTTGATATTGTAAGAGATCAACAATCAAAGACCCCGAGTCTTATATTCGAACACGTGAACAATACAGACTTCAAAGTGCTATACCCCACACTCTCTGACTTTGATATTAGATATTACATCTATGAACTTTTGAAGGCAAGTCTCTTTGTATCTGCTCTTACTGTTTCCATAGCACTGAAATTTGTAGTTTATCCTATTTCTGTTTCTTTCTGTTTTTTTCCCTCATTTCTATACTCGTAAGCCAAGATTCTGGTCACATGGGAAATTTGGTCAATACAAGATGACACAATTTCACATCATCAATTCATTTTGGCATGCTTATCTCTCCTGTGAACTGGTGATTTGCACCGAAGCTAATTTAAATGGTGGCCTGCTAACCTTAACTCAGGAGGATGCATCTTTACGAGAGGCATAGTTCTGCTTGATTTAATCTATGCATGCATTTGCTAATAGCATGAAAAGTTCGTATTTGAGTCCTGGTTCTAGTTTCTATTTGGAGATGGAAAACATGAGGAACATCATATGGTTAAGGATTTGAATTTTTTAAAAGTGCAGCACTGTTAAATACTCTTTAGAGAACCATATGTGATTTAGCATTTTGCTACTATGGCTCCAAGGCGGTGATCTTGGTATTTCTTGAGTATACAACAATTTGCTAACATGATTTCGCTTGAATCCTAGGGAGCTTGTTATGTGGCTTGGCTGATGTCTACCCTTTTCCTGATTTTGGATGTGGTTATATATCATTGATGAGCATTTTCTTTGTTTGTAATAAATTAGTTAGCTTTTCCTCCCTTCACTCTGACCTCACAGAGGCAGTCATCTTAAGCTTTCTCTGCTTTGTGTTGATCTGTGTATAATTAAGACTGGGAAATGTTAATGTTAAAGTTTTCTTCACCTTTACATGTAGGCTTTAGATTATTGTCACTCTCAAGGTATCATGCACCGGGATGTGAAGCCCCACAATGTAATGATAGATCATGAGCAACGTAAACTTCGCCTTATAGACTGGGGACTTGCTGAGTTTTACCATCCTGGGAAAGAGTATAATGTTCGTGTTGCTTCTAGGTTTGCCATTTGTCCTTTAGCTCAGCTGAATTACTATGCTCATCTTACTTTGTGCGTAGCTTGGAGATTTGTAAAATTCAATAATATCTTGTGGGTTGTTGAATATATTTTTAGTCAAGCACCTTCAACTTATTTTTAAAACAAGTTAGGTGCTCATAAGCTTCAAAAACTTGTTATAAGATATAAGATCTAAAAGCTCCTAAGCTCTTACAAAAAGCCCAGACATACACCCTCTAAATTTCATTTTGATGTCTTAGTGTTGCCATTTACTCAGTTATTCCTTAATTTGTTTCAAATGCTCTTTAGTGCTTGAGTTTTGCCATTAGTGTCAAATTCAAACATGGGTTTTACAAATGCTCTAATTTATATCCAAATCTTCCTATAAATAATTGGTATAATCGATAATCATGACTATACTCACTTGAAACTGTAATTAATGTCAATATTCGTTTAATATTTTCTAAAATATTGATTTGTCTTGATTTTTAGCATTATGATTATGTAAGTACCCCCCCCCCCCCCCAAGCATCAGTCTTATATTTTTGTTCTAAAATAAGGTTCATTTTCTGAAATGATATTTCCCACCAGAAATGCCCTTTTAATGTTGCACCATTACTCTGAGCTTTTCAAGGTAAGTGTATATTTGAGCAATACCCCCCACCCCCCCCAAAAAACCATCAGTCTTATATTTTTGTTCTAAAATAAGGTTCATTTTCTGAAATGATATTTCCCACCAGAAATGCACTTTTAATGTTGCACCATTACTCTGAGCTTTTCAAGGTAACTGTTGACAAATGCCCATAACTATTACTTTAACTTCCATTTATAACTCTTGTAGGGAGTCAAACTAGGACTATGTATGATGGAGAAAGGGAGTAATAAACAGTTATTTATTATTCAATAATGAAACAAAATCAAATTCACTTGGATAGGGAGTGGTTCTTTTGAAAGTAAAGATAATGAGATTTAAAACTTCTAGAAGCTGAGATTTAAGCAACTTAAGAGTGAGTTTCTCTAAAAAACACCAAATTCGTACATAATGGATGGATCCCATCCAATTCTTTACGTAAAACTTTTTATAATATTTGAAATTTCATTTTAGGCTCAATTTAATTTTGTTTATGCTTCTAATTTTTAGTGGTGTGTTAAATTGTCTAAATTAATTAAATTGTATTATAATAATACAAATGTACAGTTTAGTAATAATTATATGAGTAAGATATATAGTTATTCATAGTTCGACTACAAAATCAAGTAACTACTTAGATGCAGAGCAATAGCTCTTAGAAGATGTAAGATGAGATTCTGGAATTAATTTCCTGTGGCGAACAATAAGTCCTGGTTTAGTTTATTTCCTTTATCTTCTTCTCTATGCTCCTTTTCCCCTTCCCCCCTGAATTTAACTTTTTAGAAAATTAAAAAATCTGTACCTAAATCTATCTTGTAATAGCCATCCCTACTTTTTTTAGCTAATAAAAATTTTAGGTTCTTTATAAACATTAAATATTTATGTGTAACTCACATTCTTGCTCATGTAACATATTTTTATATTTTTATACTGTTTTAGACTTTATTTGGTCAAATTAAAATAATAAAAATCAAAGTGATACTTGAAATTGAGTAATTGTTTATATGATTTTACTTCATTGTAAAATGCTCAAGATGGTAAACTGGATGGAGTGAGTCCATGGAATATATAACAATTTGACATTTATAGTGAAACTTGAGCATCACGAAAAGCATTCATAAAAGCAGTCTCATGTATCAATTCAATTTTAAAAAATTATACAAGTGCTTTTTGTCAGATTAGAAAATTCATTTATTTAAAATTATATGCAGCACATGCCTAATTTTGATATTCCCCAGATTTATGAAATTTCTGTTAAAGTATAAATTATCTGTAATTGATGATAATAATGGCTATTGGACAGAAGCCCTTAAAGTATAAATTTCATGGCTATTGGACAGAAGCCCTTAATAGTAGATATGAGAATGAATATTGAGTGGGATAACTTGTGCTTTGGGTTGGTTCTATTGCTTATACGTGATCTATGGCCCATTCAACCTTGTGCAGATATTTTAAAGGTCCTGAACTTCTTGTTGATTTGCAAGATTATGACTACTCTTTGGACATGTGGAGCCTGGGCTGTATGTTTGCTGGAATGGTATGCTTTTCCTTCTACTGTCCTTCGAATCTTGTTGGTATTCTATCTGATTCACTTTACGTAGCTCAGTTAGTGTGTATTACAAATGAACCTGGACATACCATTTGATTGGTTTTCTTTCCAAAAAATTAAAATCAATTGGCACCCTGTTAGAAGATTTAGAACCGCATAAGAATTTTTTATCTTTTTCATGTAGAGGATTATCTAGTGTGTTCATCAGGTATCCCAAACTATGGTTGATTTTCTTTGTGAAACCATAGATGAATGGATTTTGATCTGCTTGCATGTCATCCTGTGAGTGACAGATGACAAGGAGGTTAAAATTTTGATGCCCTCAGAGATATGTTTAGTTGTACTTTCGCATTGATGCTTATGTCAAGGGTTTGTTCTCTACAGATATTTCGCAAGGAGCCTTTCTTCTATGGGCACGACAATTATGATCAACTAGTCAAGATTGCAAAGGTATGGTGGTGCAACAGACACTTTAAAGATTAAGTTGCACCCCTTCTTGGTTTGGTTGTATTTTTATTTTATGCTTATTCAAACAAATTTGTAAAATTATTAACTGTTGCTTCAATGTTTGATTCTCATGGGTTACTGATTTCTATATTTGAGTTTGTGCTAATCATCTTTTCTGCATTTACATGTGTACTGTGCATGCTTTAGTATATGTGGCTGACTGCTTATCTGGTTCAAATATGAATCAGTAGCAGAAAATCTTGATATCCAGCATAATAAGGTATGGAAGTGATTTAATGCAGGTGTTGGGTACTGAAGAGTTGAATGCTTATTTGAACAAGTACCGATTGGAATTGGACCAGCATCTTGCTGCCCTTGTTGGAAGGTGTGTATAATTTTTTATTCTATTATTTGTTTTTTTATTGTGGAATTTTTTTTTTCCTGGGCTAGTGACATCATGCTACTTAGATTATTCTCTCATTTGTTTTATTATGAGATTTTTCTCCCCCCTGGTGTCTAGGCATGGCAGAAAACAATGGACAAAATTTGTTAATGCTGATAATCAACATTTGGCTGTTCCTGAGGTAGGCCACAGATTATGTTCCTACTGAGAATGAAGTTTCTATTGACGATTTAAGCCTGATTGTTTTCCTTTTTTTTTTTTTTTTTCCCTCCATCTTTAAAGGCAATAGATTTTGTTGACAAATTGTTGCGATATGATCATCAAGAAAGGCTAACTGCAAAGGAAGCAATGGTAAAGCCTCAACCCTCTGCACACCCCCTCAATAACTAACTCATCAAGCTTTTGGCTTTCTGTGAGAATGATAAATGCTGTTTAAAAATGTAACTTCACGAATTTTTTAAAAGTTTGAAATCTCTGTATTTAGTTATGGGCTCTTTTCTGACCTAAAAATGTTAATAACACTTTCAATACAAACAGTACATCCTAATCATTTTCTGATTTCCCATCAAATTCTTTTCAAAGCTTGAACTGTTCCTTGAGATTCAAGTTGTGGCTTTGTCAAGCACTTATGTTGAGGATGATAAAGTTCTTCCTGCTGAGTAATTGTGGCAATTTATGCAGGCCCATCCTTACTTCTACCCAGTAAGGAACGCAGAAAACCGCAGAAATCGCAGCCAATAGGACGGAGCAAGATGTCTTAATGTCATTGATGTCTGTTTGTTCTTACTTCTGTAGTGAACTCATTACAGAGTTTACAAATTTAGTTTCTCCTTGTGTGCGCTGTCTGATTCATCCACAAGTTCCTTAGACTCTGAACCTCATTTGTATCTGCACATTGTGTGGTTTATGAGCAAGACACGGTGGTTTTTTTTTTTTTTTTGTGTTAACAAATTATGGAATCCTTTTTCTGCGTTACTGTTAGTTGCTGTAAATTAGAGTGGAAGAAAAACGGTGAAGAGTGTCGAATCTCTAAACTGTGATATGCCAATATTATAAGCTATTCTGCCAACTTCATCACTTGCCTTAAGCTGGCCACAATTCTCTTTACAAAACAAATGACCGACTCTAGAAGGGTTATTCATTTGTCGAATCATCTTTAATTGTCACAGAAATTTGGGTTTTGGGCAATACTTTAGATGGGGAAAAAATTGGCCATGTAGGTTCTAATTTAAATATGTCTAGAAGGGTTATTCATTTGTCGAATCATCTGTATTTATCACAGAAATTTGGGTTTTGGGCAAGACTTTGGACGGTGAAAAAATTGGCCATTTAGGTTCTAATTTAAGTATGTCGTTTGGTTACGAGCTGTATCCTGTGTTAAGATACGTTACCTAATTATGGCCACGAATTGTGGCTCTTGGACAATATTATGTCTACCTTCGGTAGGCTTATGTACCAAAATAATCTTCCCCCTTAGCCACTATTTTGAAATTGGATTAGTTTGGCTTGTTGAATTGGGAATTGGCTAGCTATCTGAATTGGTTGTATGTATATAGCTGGACGATACGAAAGTAAAGAAAATCGTGACTATTGTGAGCAATAGATTTTTCACTATTTTCGATGAAAAAAATAATTAAAAAACATGTTTATTATCTTTGATGCGTTCAAAAATCAATGACATGGAAGGAGACCAATTTTGAAGGCACACAAGGCTGATATAAAATAAGAAACAAGAAACAACACACAAATTTATGTGGTTCGACAGAAGAATGCCTATGTCCACAGATAAAAGGCGCAAGTGTGTTGTTTTGTCTTGAGGTTTTTGCCTCGTTCTATGCAATAAATATGTCGATAGTTTTATCCCGCACCGCCACCACAACACAATACATATAGGTACTGACCATCTATTAATTGCTCGCAGGTTTTTCTACTAGCAGAAAGTTATGGTGTTATAGAGTGGTTGGATTTTAAAATTTGGGTTCGATTTTGGTGATGGACCAAGGATGAGTATGAAGAATTCAAAGGCCCCCAAGTGTTTTGGCCCATTTTTGCTAGGATATTCTAGGCGAGGGTTTCATTGAATAGATTAAATTTAAGGGTTGAATTGCAATTAGGCATATGGTATTTTCATTAAAATGGAAAAAGCTCCCCAGGGCTAAGGTTAATGGGGCAATTTGTTGTGGCCAAACGGATTTCTTCCTTTTATTTTCTTGTTAGAGTTTCGACTCTATGTCGTTGTTTGGAGACCTAATGACTAGCTCTCCTTCGATTAACCAACCCTCTGTAACCCCTCTTAACCCTTTAATCAGTTTAGTCCTGTCATACTCTAGTCATTGTGATGGAAAATTGCTATGGTTGATTTCTGAAGTTGATAGTGATGATGAATTCTAGCCCGCTGAGTCTTCCTATTTAAGAAAATGATGCAAAAAGATAAGAAAAAAAAAGGGGGAGGTTGACAAGAAGAATGGGGAAGCAGAGAGAGAAAGAGCAACAGAAAAGGAGAAAACATATAAATATTCGTCACTAATTGTTTAATTTCTCTAATTTTAAAGCTAAATTACATGTAAATATGAATAAATTGGAATTTGAGAAGAAGATAATACCAATAGGCTGGATTAAAGGGTATATAGAAATTAACTTTGGCATAAATTGAAATTAAACAAAAATAAATTTTATTGAATAAGAAATCAAGTGACAAAAATTATGGAAGGAACTAAGTCCGAGGACTAGTACCGAGTAAGTTACTTGAAAATTTTTGTAGTTGCATTTCAAAATTTTTTTATTACATAAATGGAATTTTTGTAACGGATTTACTGTGAAATTTTTGGAACTGCTTTTATACGAAATAATTTCTGAAATTTTGATGATTTATTGAAATTATTTTCTGAATTTTTATTTTAAAATAATTTCTATGAATTTTCTAGAAATATTTGACGTGAACAAGTATCAACTATGTATATTTTGAACTATCTTGGATATGCTAATTCTAAAATACCAAATATATAATATAAAGCCCTTGGTGACCAAACAGTAGTGTAAGGCGCTAGTTCTATCTCCTCATCAGGTAATAAGAGATATATACGTCTCTCTCAACCGCAATAAAAGATTGAGAACTTGTAACCTACTCAATTTGGATTATATATAAAATACATGACCTTCTCAATTGAGTTCAAAAATTGAGATAATCGTGAGGTTGCATATGATCCTTCTTAACCGATCAGTGAGATTATAGATAAAGACCTAATTAGTAAATATGGTACATGAACTATTTGAATCCCCAAGCATGCAAGGAAACAAACAGTACAAGTGATACATGCACGTGATACGATGAATGTTTAAATTTATTTCTATTTATTTTAAATTGTGTTTTCAAGTGAATATGCAACTGTTATAAATGATTTTTATTATGTTCACGTTATAATAAAAACGTATTAAACCACTTATTAGGCGATTAGTCACTCATATATCCAAAATTATTTTATAGAGGACCCTGGAGAGAACAAACTAGTATGGGGCTGGTTGAGTTGGAATCACGAGTTCTTAGTTATCTAGTTATTCGGTATTTAGATTATCATTTATTTAAGAAAGAAGCATGAATGTAATAGAATAAGAGTTACTTAATTTTCGTTGCCTTATTATTAGACTCAAATTATTTCAAAGAATAAAATGTTGGCTTAGTTTATTTGGTATCATGGCTTTGGCATCTGCTGAGAAAATATTCTCGCAGGTACTACCATGTCGTGTTCTCGAATTTAGGGCAAGATATAAGTGGTTTCAATGCCTAAGTTTTGATACAAGAAGCATAGATCATATAACATAGATTGGATTATAGGAATTCACATTCTCACATGGCAACAAAGATAGATTAGCTTAGTTATGCAAACCATGAGCTTCTCGAAAGGATTCGCTAAGGTATCGTATACTTGGAGGAAGACATAGATCCTAAGGTAGACCCTGAGAAGGACTGCGAGGAGGATCTCGAAAAGGAACTTGAGCCACAACTAGAAGAGGTGGATTTAGATGAAGAGGATCAAGCCACAAAATAGGGCATAGAATAGGATTTAGATTATGATTTATTAAGAAGTCGCAACAAAAATATTCTAGCTTTAACTTTTCGATTAATTAACACTAAGCTATACTAAAATAAAGCCATTTTTATGCTATAATTGATCTTCTTTATTGCCGTCCTATTCTAAGTAAATTATTAACTTATGTGCAACCTACAATCTCTCACCTATACAGGAAAATGGTTGGTAGACTTCAACAGATGACTCAAAACCCATAATACACATCTACTTCTAATAATACGAATGGGCAACAACTCAAGTTTTCTCTACCACCTACCTAGCCACAACCTCTTATGAGCCAGAGTAATGTAAGGCAAGAAGACTTGATTGCTATTGCTATTGTTGTCACTTAAGTTGTAGGAAACTAGCAACGAGCCCTAATGCCAGCTCTAGCACCGGTAAGTGAAGGAACCAAGGCTCATTGCGAGGCCTTAATAATGGCCCATGTACCCGCGATGGATAGGTCACATGACCCGGAAGTGGTATAAAAATGGCTCAAAGTGATGGAAGACAACTTTGAGCTCATGATAGTTTCGATAGAAATACGGTCGAGAGTCATGGTCCTCTTTCTGGTCAGTGAGGCCACCTTATGGTGGGGAGGCATCTTGCCTACATTTTTAGAAAAGGGCTAATTACTTAGGCCTGTTTTCAAGAAGTTTTCTCAAACCATTTCTTTCTCAATACAATTTGTCAATAAAAAATAATAGAATTCAATGACCTAGTCCAAGGGCAAAATATAAGAGTTGTAGAATATTTAACCAAGTTCCACACCTTGGGCAAGCACTCACCAATGATCATGACAAACCCAACGTTGAAGATGCATAAATTCATAAAGAGATTACAGAATCGACTGCTAACAACACTGGCACGTTACAAAGCAAGGATTTTTGATGAACTATTAAGAGCTACAATTCAAGTCAAAGCTGATTAAACCACAGGGAAGCTAAGAACAATTGGAAATAACCCAAGCCAAGTTCAACTATGGGGAACCAAAGGCCCAATAAGATAGGAAATGCTCAGCCTTTAGTGCAACTATCAGAATGTTCTACTTGCCATCACAAGCACGTTAGCAAGGTTATGGGGCCATTGAGTGCTTGCTTCAAGTGCTGTCACAAGGTCATACAGCCATTGAGTCCCCAAATAACATCTCCAATCCTATTGTAAACAACAATAACAACAATGAAGGCGGTATGAGTCGTAGTAATTCTAATTCTAAGCCTAACCCATCAAACGCTAGGCAAGAAGGAAATGCTAGAGTTTACGCCATGACACATGAAAAGGTCGATAATGCTTAAGAGGTGGTTGTAGGTATTATTACTGTAAACCAAGTTTGTGATTATGCTTTATTTAATTGCGGTGCCTCTCACTCGTTTATTTCAAAGAAATTTACTAAATACTTAGATCATAAGCCTGAAATTTTAAAGCACTCATATAAAGTATCCACACTTGGAGGAGAAATCGTAGCAACAAACTTAATATATAAGGACTATGATTTAAACCTTCATGTGAATTGGAAACTGAAAGCTCACTTAATACAACTCAAAATGAAAGAGTTTGATGTCATTTTGGAAATCAATTGGTTAGCAAAGAGTTTTGCTCATGTGAACTACAAAAACAAAGTCGTAAATTTTTGCCCACTATTAGGCAAAAGCTTTTCCTCTTATAGGAACCCTCAAAAACAATCTAACAAACCATTAGAAAATGATGCAAGGATTATCTCGCTTGTATTGTTGACACTCAAAGGCAAGAACTAAAAATTAAAGGCATCTCGATAATTCGAGAATTTCCAAACATATTCTCGAATGACCTATTTTGAACACCTTCGGATAGGAAAATTAAGTTTGAAATTAACCTAGTATTGAGAGTGGTACCTATTTCAAAGGCACCTTATCGAATGGGCGTAGAAAAGCTAAGAGAATTAAAGGTTAATTACAAGAGTTGTCAGACAAGAAACAAATCCAACGAAGTATGTTGTCTTGAGGAGGCTTTGTACTTTTCATAAAGAAAAAGGACAGGAGCTTGAGCTTGTGTATGTATTGCAAGGAGCTCAACAAAATAACCATTAAGAATAAATTCCCCTTGCTAAGGATTGATGACTTATTTAAACAACTTAAGAGGTTATGGTGTTCTCGAAAGTTAACTTCAGATCAGGATACCACTAGCCGAAGATATACCAAAGACAACCTTTAGGACGAAATATGGGTATTATGAACTTTTAGTTATGCTTTTTAGGTTGACCAATGCTCCAACGGCTTTCATAAACCTCATGAACAAAGTGTTAAATCCATATTTAGACAATTTTGTGGTGGCATTTATTGGTAACAACCTAGTCTATTCACTGAGCTAAAGAACATATGAGGAACATCTAATAATAGTCCTACAAACACTTCAAGAGAAATAATTATATGTTAAATTTAACAAGTGTGAGTTCTGGCTAAAAGCGTGGCATTCTTAGAATACATAATATTCGAAGAAGAAGTTTTGGTAAAACCTAAGAAAATTGAAGCCATTTCTCAATGGCTGAGACCCACAAATGTAATTGAAGTTAAAAGCTTCTTGAGACTCGCGAAATACACCTGGAAATTTTTTCAAGGGATTTACCTGCATTGCAACACTACTAACTTAGCTCTGGCAAAAACAAAAGTATTTTAAATGGACTCCGAAATGCAAAAAGAGTTTCATAGAGCTAAAGTAGAAATTGACCTCGACACTGGTCATTGCTTTGCCGAATGAGGACGCTGGATTCACTATTTATAGCAACGCTAGTAAAAGTGGATTAGGATGTGTTTTGATGCAAAATGATAAAGTAATTGCCAATGCATCTAGACAACAAAAGCAATGTAAATTAAATTATCCTACACACAATTTAGAACTAGTGATAGTAATCTTTACCTTAATGATTTGGAGGCACCACCTTTGTTGTGAAAGGTGTGAAATATACATTGATCATAAGAACCTCCGAGTAAGGTGAGCCAAGTGGACAATACCTTATGTCGTTAGGGCTCAACAGCCGTGCACACACAACAACTGGACTCACTACACTTAGAAGTTGTGAAATCCATCGAGAGCAAACTTGCCACTTTAAGTGCAAAACCTTTAATTTTTTAAGGGATTAAGAAATTTCAAGACACAGACCTGAAGCTTAAGGAACTTAAGAGCAAGGTTGAATAAGGACAAATACCCAACTTCCAAATAGGGAACGATGTTGTTTTGTACATGAGAGGAAGACTATCCGTACCGAAAGATATGGAGATTCAAAATAAGATTATGAGTGACACACACCAATCTAAGTATTCAATGCAAACAGGGAGCAGGAAAATGTATAAGGCCTAAAAAGAAATTTTTGGAGGAATGGAATGAAGCGGAATGTTGCAGACTTCATGACTACGTGAATGACTTACCCACAGATAAAAACCGAACATCAACAACCAAAGGGTAATCTTCAACCTCTAGAAATCCCTAAATAGAAGTGGGAGTGTATTACTATAGTTTTGGTAGTTGGTTTACCATAAACACTGCAAGGATATGATGCCATATGGGTTATCTTTGACAGGTTGATTAAATCAACTCATTTCCGCCAATCTGGTTAATCGTCACCTTGGATAAATTAACCAAGGTGTACATTGACAACACTATATAACTACATGGTATGCCAACTAGTACATTATCCAATAGGCCTACGATTTATGTCTTAATTTTGAAGTAGCTTCCAAAAGGCCATAGAGCATGGTTTATCATCCTTAGACAAACGAATAGTCTAAACGAACCATCCAGACATTAGAAGACATGCTAAGAGCATGTGTTCTCGATTTTAAAGGGACCTGGAGCGATTATTTGCCACTAATTGAATTTTCCTACAATAATAGTCATCATAGCATCATAAAAATGGCTCTCTATGAAGCGTTGTATGGACTAAAGTGTTAATCACCTATATGATAGGACAAGGTAGGCGAAAGGAAAGTCACCAAACCAGAATTAGTTCAATTAACCATTGAAAAGGTGACAATAATATGAAAGTGACTTAAGAAAGGTCAAGATAGACAAAAGAATTGAACCACCTTAAAAAGAAAACTACTCTAATTCCAACAAGTTGAAAGGTGTATGTTAAGATTTCTCTTACTCACGGAGTAATGAGATTTGGGAAAGCTAGGGAACTGAGTCCTCACTACATCAAACCGTTTGAAATATTAGACAAATTAGGTGAACTAGCATAGTGATTGACCCTACCTCCAAAATTGGCTCGAGTACATAATGTATTTCACTTATAGCTAAGGAAGTGCATGCTAGACCTAAGTCATGTATTGAAACTTGAGCCCTTGGTAGTAAAGGAGGAATTAATCTACAAAGAGTATCCAGTTCGAATAGTTGATCATAAAGAGCAAAACTTGAAGACCTAGACAATATTGTACTTGAAAGTTTAGTGGTCAAATCGCACTAAATAGAAAGCAACTGGGAGTTAGATGAGGATATTAGAAGTAAATATCCATATTCACTGAATATGTTAGATTAAGTTTCAAGGATATAACTTATTGTAAGGGTGGAGGATGTAATACTAAAAACTTTTTGGGCATTTATGACCAATAAAAATATTATTTATTTATTTATTTATTTACCCAATTTTTATTAATTATTTTTGGATAAATAATGTAAGGTAGAGATAAATGTATGTAGAAGTTGATTTTGTGCAGGGTTGGGGTGATTAAGTCTACCTAAACCTTATAGATAATTAAAAATTTTTATTTTTATCTTTTTGGATAAGAAAATAATGAAAAGTGAAGCCTGATTGGCTTAGAGAAGTGTTCGAAGTAATCTAGAACTAGGAAAAAAGAAAATCCAATATAATTCAAACTCTAAATTTTTCTAATATAATTAAGGGCCTAGAGGTGTGAGAAATAAATCATCCCAAACCCTCAACCATTGTTTAGATGTGCAAAGAGAGAGAGAAGTGAGAAATTGGTCCACCCCGAATTTGCGTCGAAATTAAGGTAAAATCCTAATATGAGTTTATAGCTTTCATACACAAACTTAGGGATTTTTAATTCACGCATTAGGCACATAAAAATCATGAATTTTATGCATATAAAAACATAGCATGCATACTACAATCATGTTAATGCAGGATTATGTGTAGAAATTTGAGTAACATATGTGATACATGTAAATTACGTAATTCCTTATATTCTTTGTTAAATCATGAAGATAGACTTTCTATGTTAGATCCTGTTAAGAAGGCCCAGGAATTTGAAAAGTATGTGGAATTAATGAAAAAGAAGGTTAGAATTTTGTAGAATGTAAAAGAGTACCCAAATAGGGCCTTATCACATATTAGTTGCATGTTGCAGTCACAGTCCCGCTCGTGACCGTGAGGTCAAACTCCGTAGTTGCGATGCAAGGACTCATGGATGCAAACAGTACCAAAGGCAGAGGCAGAATACCCCACGGTTCTGGTCGCGATCATGACACCTAAACTGACAGGCATGAACAAACCGATTGTGGTCGTGGAGTTGGAACGTGGACAGAGGTAAAACACTATGTGGTTCTTGGTGTGGCTATGAAAAAGCCCTCCGTGGTCGTGAGCTTCCTGTTCGTAGTCGCAAGGCTAGACAGTTGAACGAGACAGAATGCACTATGGTGCTTGACGTGGTCGCGGGATCAATTTTCGTTGTTGCAAGCCTTGATTTAGTGGGTGAAAAACCTAAAAATTGTACAAAAATTATTTTTGTATATTTTATATCTATTTTTTTTATTTTAAGGCTAAATCACATGTAAAATGAATATTAAAAGCTTATACTATACAAAGAAAATCAATTAAGTAAGTTTTGGATAGAAAAGCCTATCTGACAAGTGCATCGGAATGTGAGAAGAAGACAATACCAATAGACTACATTAAAAGGGCATATAGAAATTAACTTTGGCATGACTTGGAATTAAATGAAATAAATTTTATCGAATATTAAATCAAGCGACAATAATTGTGAAAGGAACTAAGTCCCAGAACTAGCATCAAGTAAATGGTTTGCTTGAAAATTTTCATAGCTAAGTTTCAAAATTGTTTAATTACACAAACGGAATTTCTGTAAGTGATTTACTGTGAAATTTTTACAACTGCATTTATATGAAATAATTTCTGAAAATTTGATGATTTACTAAAATTATTTTCTGAAATTTTATTTTAAAATAATTTTTGCAAATTTTTTGGTATTATTTATTTTAAATAAATGTATTTGAAAATATTTGATGTCAACAAGTATCAAATGCGTAGATTTTGAATTGCCTTCGATATGTTAATTACAAAATACCGAATATGTGCTTGGGGACCAAACAATAGAGTAAAAAGTTAGTTTCACCCATTCATTGGACAATAAATGAGATACATAAACTTCTCAATCGAAGTAAAAAATTGAAACCTGCCACTCAACAGATATCATAAATTAAATATATGACACCTTCAATTAGATTCAAAAATTAGACAATCGCAAGGTTACACGTGACCCTCATTAGACGGAGTTATAGACTAAAGGTTTATCAATGAATATGGTACATAAATCATCTAAGTCCTTCGGCATGCAAGACAATGAATAATATAAGTGATATGTGCACGTGATACAATAAACGTTTAAATTTAATTTTGTTTATTTTCAATTGTGTTCTCAAGTGAATATGAAACTATTATGAATGATTTTTATTATGTTCACATTGTGATAAAAAAGTAGTAAACCGCTTGTTAGACGATTAGTTGTTTATATATTCGATACAAATTTTGTAGAGGACTCTAGATAAAATGAACAAGTATGGGGCTAGTAGAGTTAAAATCATGAGTTCTTAGTTATCCAATTATTTAATATTTAGATTATCATTTATTCAAGAAAGAAACATGAATGTATTAGAATAGGAGTTACTTAATTTTCGTTGCCTTATTATTAGACTCGAATTATTTTAGTGACTGAAATGTTGGCTTAGATTATTTGGTGTCTTGGCTTTGGTATCCACGGAGAAAATAATCTCACAAGTACTAGCAAGACAAGTTAACGAATTTGAGGCATGACAACAATGATGATAACGATGATTATGATTTTCAAGTATACAATTTTCATTTCTAAATAATAAATAAGCTCACTTTATTATATAGGCATAAAAATATTTAAAATTTAATGATCACTTAAATTCAAATTTAAACTCCTAACAACATTAGCAATTGGTACCTCTTGATGTGTACACATGGTAAAAGATAATTTATCATGTATGCACAAAGAATTATATTTTTATTATATAAATATATTTTTTTATAGTGCATATATATATATACACATATAGATTCATTCTATAATTTATCATCTAATAAAAATCATGTATTTTAAATCTGCATATATTTATAAAAGATATATAATTTTACTAATGATAATAAAAGATAAATTAATATATTTTAATAATGCAATTAAGTTATTAAAAATTTAAAATGTATTATAAAATTATATAAAATGTGAGGAAATAAGTTAAGAAAAATAAATAAGCAAAAATTAAATGAATCCCATTTAGAGGGAGTTTGGCTAAGCTTATTTCAAAATAACTTATAAATTTATGTAGTTTATAACATATTTTCTAAGCTTATAAACTCATACATTTTATTTTTGAAATAAACTCATAAAGTGTTTGGATAGAACATCTTATAAAATTTTGTTAAATTTATAATTATAACTAATTATAATTTTTTAATATAATAATGATAAAAATAAATTAAATATTATTAATATAATATAATAGAAGATGTTTATGTTATTTTTAATACACACACACACACATATATATATATATATGATAAAGTATCTTATAAAATATTTGAAAATAAATTTCAGAAAGCCCATTTATTTTTAAGAAATTTGTAAACTCCAAACATTATATTTTGAGAGCTTAAAAGTTCTTTCATTAAAAACTTTATCAAATATTTTTGAATAATTTGTAAGATTTCAAATATCCTATAAAATATTTTGACGAACTTATAAATTCAATCAGACACCCCGCTTATTGGGAAAAGGAAAAAGGAAAATAAAAATATAATGATGGAAAATGAAACTGAAAAAATAAATATGTAAAAGGTTTCTCGGTATTATCATTTTAAGGACCAAAAGATGTCATCAATATAAAGGTATACCGGAAGCCTAAGGCAAAATTTGGTCTTGGAATCTTAGCGAACAAAACATAATTGAACACTTTTCTCATTTGAAAGAAAAATACTGTATCGTACTTTGTAGCTTTTTAAAGAGTAACATTTAACTTTCAAAACGTGCCACGATTTTCAATCATTTGTTCATTAAATTCGATTAGCCACTGGCCCAAAAAACATTATTTGATCATATATAACTAAAATAAGAACAAGTGTAACTAGAATTAATTAAGACATCACATTCAATCACGACACCTCGCAAAAAACTCACACAGATCTGCCGAATCCCTTATGTGAGAAACACAGTGTTCGACTACCAATTAATTCTGATTATCAACAACAACTCATTCTTAATTGCCTCAGGATTCCGACATGAAAGCATGCTGTCGCTTGTTTCCTGACAGTTGAATCCCAGAAAACTTTTGATTCACAAACACAACTCCAGTGCCCCAAGGTATCAAATAATTTATTTTAAAGAACAATTTTCACTTACTTGCATTGCCAGCAATAATGAACCAAATGTCAAGCACGGACACATGGCACATGTAAATAAACTTAAAATACGATTAAAAATGCACTGAGGAAGGACCATGTTTGATTGGGATTTGTAGAACCCTAAAGTGACAATCTTAACTTGCTTATTATGCCTTGTCCAATCAATTGCATGGATTGTGTGTACACTCCAAATCAAAAGCAAATACCCAGTACATTTCCAAAGCTGAATTGTCACATCTCAGGCAACATTTAAACTTTATTCATGGCATTAAATGGTCATTCACAGTCCCATATATGATTGCTTATGGGAAGATTCCCCAAGTGCCTATTGATTTTCGTACGACGATGTATGTGTCTTTATGTCGATATTTAATTATCTGGCCTTAATATGAAACCATGATTTGTCATCCCCCTGGAATTTGCGAATGGCACAGAAACGACACGCAGACATTGTGATACCTAAAAATATTTGGACAAGAATAAATATAATGATAATAAAAATATTTTTTATCAATTACGGAAAATGATTATTTTGTTGATTATTTAATTATTTTCGTTTAATTAATTAAGATGGTGTTTAATTGAGTATGGAAGGAAATATTTACCAATATGTGTGTCAAACGTTACCAAAAAATTTGGGGTAATGAAGAATTGTTGCCATGCTCAGAAGGAGACTAAATGGGAGAGACCGGGGCTAGAAATTTCGTCAGGAGATTTGAGATTATCTACTTCCAAATTTTGAGAAGTCAAACATTCCCTAAACACTTATAACACACAATAATACGCACACACACACACCACCACCACCACCACATTAAACCTAGGAGAAAATAGAATTATCCCACCCAAGAAAGAAGCAATGATCATCTAGAAGAAGAGACGGGAGAGAGAGACCAATTTTTCAGCACCCAAAACGTGATAAATTTAAAGTAATTTCCTAATCCAAACTCCGTAGTTTTTTTCTTCTTCTGACAAAAACACTGCTATGAGTGGGAGTTGAGGCAAGACCTCCAACCTATATATAAAAAATCTAAAGGAAGTACATGATAAGCATTTTGTTCAAAATTTAAACTCTGTAGTTTCAATACATGTCCTTAAGAAATTCATATTCACATGTTGCAGGCACTTGAATGAAAATACATTAGCGTGAGTTATGCGTAGGAATTTTGACAAAAGATATAGTATAGGTAAAACGAGTGAATCCTAGTGATTTCTTCAAAATTCACATAATTTGTGAAGGTCGAAATTTTTTTGTGTAGGATTCATTAAAAGGTCCCTAAAAACCAATAAAACCTCTCTAATTGTTGAATAAGATGGTTGAAATTGCATAGAGCTCGAAAACTGAACCAAGCAAGGCCTTACGCATGGCCAAACACCGCTTGGTGGTCACCCCCGTGATCGCAAGACACTACCTCACAGTTGCGGTGTGTGCTTCCACGAGCGCAAATCAAGCCGCGAGGTATGACCAATGCATGCTATGGCAGTCACCACAATCGTTAGGCCTGATTTCAAATTCACAACAATGCTCCTCGCAATCACAATGCCTAGGCACGGGAGAAACAAAACGCATCGCAGTCAATGGAGCGATCATAAACTAACATTTTTGCAGTCACAGGTGTTCGACTCGCAGTCACAAGGGTCAAGCGCAACACTTTTCAAAATGTGTTATGGCTTGTCTTGCCAATGCAAACCCATTTTTCACTATTGCAAAACTTAGAAAGCGGACAGAAACATATTTTTACGTAAAAGTGGCCCAATTTTACCACGATATAAGGCTAAACATGTGTGAGCACTTAGGTTAGAACTTGACAAGATGACGTGATCAAATCGCGTCAGAAAATAGCTGTGTAATCGGACTCGAATCCGATAATCCCAAGAACGCGAACCGAACGAAGAACGCCGACCCAACGTGGTAAGATTGGATTGAACCCAAGAGAATGACCACAATCAGCACACTGATTGCTGATTGATACGTTACGAATCACACGGACCACTCCGGAATGATTTGATTTAAAATAGGAATTCACGAAAAATTGAAAAGGCTCAATTTCAAGGAATTGAGAAGAAACCTGAATTAATTGAAAACTCTCTGTTTATTGATCTGTGTCTACTGAATAACAAACAACTATTTATACTAAATACTATTAGACTCTAACCTAAAAGCCCATATGGCCCAATTTATCAAATAAGGCTCATTTACAATAAAGCTAAAATTAATAAACATTAAAATAAATTTCGATGGATCATTTGATCGCGTCATACCCCTCCACTTGAAGGCGAATTGTCCTCAATTCAAATTTGTGTCCTCCTGGATCAAACACGAATCTCTAGAAGTTTCTTAACTTTTCATCGTCTCGCTGAAACTCCACCTTCATCTTCTCATGAGTCCAAGACAGAAATACCAGCAACAACTCATATAAAGGAATATAAAAAGGCACTGACAACTTATCCAGATATGCATATGGAATCTCTGCAGAAAAAACTATCTTCCCTTCTTGTACAGTACAATTGGACAAAGCATCTGCTAAAGGGTCAAATAGATCAACATACACGTGACCCTGTAGAAATTTAATCTCCCAATCCTTGGCTTGTTCTTCATTCTCGTGGTTGTCCTCAACTTCCACTTTAATTTCTATGACTTCTTCCATCTCAACTTTATCCTTTTCAATTTCTACTGATTCCGTTACTTCTTTCCGTTCACTTTTCTCCTCAATTTTCAAATGTGTGCTACCACTGCCATTATCTTCATGTTGTACTTCCTCCGGTAGCATCTTCTCTACAATCCTCACTTCAGTCAAAGATGGCGTCTCTATAGATGGGCCTTTCTTCTCTCCCATAACTTTGCTAATGCCAATATGAATATCAACTTACTCGTTTCGACATTCACTCATGCTATGCCCACTCTGAAAGCAATTAAGACACACCCAAATTTGACCTTCAATATAAGAATCTGATACATTAGATGTCTCTTTGTACTCATTCACATTCAATCTATAATCTTTGTCACAATAGTGCCTTGACGATGGATGTTTATCTTTTGTCCTCTCGTGTCTCAAAGTACAGTTGTTCCTAGCAAGACAATTCTACATCTTATCCACAGCTCTGGACAACCTTTGAATTTCGTCAAACATTATCTCCTTATAACATACGTGATCAATCGACATCCTGTAAAATAAATACAGATAGATTCGCTCTTTGCTATAATATCATTTTTTCACTCTTGTTTTTCTTTTCCTCTACTTTTTGGCATTTTTTTTCAATTTTTTTCACACTTTGTATTTTTTTTTTGTTCTCTCCCTTTTTTTTTACCTCTCTTTTTTTTTTTAAATTCAACAACCAAACAAGCCTTAAGCTAAAACAGAAATTTTACAGCCAAACAAGCCCTTAAGTGGAACAGAAATATTGTAACCAAACACGGCCTTACCACGTCAGCACGGACGGCCCAGCCCAATAGCAGCTCCTGATTCAGCCCAATTTAACCTCGGCCCAACCAAAAAACCTTTTTTTTTTTTTCGGCTCGGCCCAGCTGTGACTCCCTAGCCCAAGTGGCCTTCAGCTCAACGGCTCCTCGGCCCAATTCGAAAAATCTTTTCTTATTTGTTTTTTGTTTTCTTCGTAGGCGTTAGCGGCGGCGGCGGCTGAGTTGATTTTGCCAGTGTACGTCCGCGGAAAGCAGCCGGCGGGACTGCTCAAGCGTTGACGACCCCTGGATGGCGGTAAAATCAGGCGGAGTTGTGGCTTTTCGTGACGGAAACCCGGCGGCGTTCACGGCCGAGTTGCGGTCGATTCACTCCTCCTCCGGCAGCGATTCGGGTCGAAATCGGACGGGCTCACGGCGGCGTTGCTGTGGGTGAGATTTTTGGGCGGAAATCAGCTGAAACGGCGGCAGATTTGGCTGCGGTTGTCGGTCGGTCATGGCGGCCGATTCTGCAGATTTTTCCTCTTTTTTTGATTTTTTTTGACTTTTTTTTTAAACTCCAGATCGTGTATCGAATTAAAATTCGACACAAAATAGCTCTGATACCAAACTGACATGATCAAATCACATCGAAAAATAGCGGTGTAATCGGACCCGAATCTGATAATCCTAGGGACACGAATCGGACAAAGAACGCTGACCCAACGTGGTAAGATTGGATTAAACCCGATAGAACGACCACAATCAGCACACCGATTGTTGATTGATACGTTACGAATCACACGGACCACTCTGGAATGACTCGATTTGGGATAGGAATTCACGAGAAATTGAAAAGGCTCAATTTCAAGGAATTGAGAAGAAACCTGAATTAATTGAAAACTCTCTGTTTATTAATCTGTGTCTACTGAATAAAAAATTACTATTTATACTAAATACTGTTAGACTCTAACCTAAAGGTCCATAGGCCCAATTTATTAATAAGGCCCATTTACAATAAAGCTAAAATTAATAAATTTCAACGGATTCCTGAATCGCATCACAAGATATAGAGAACATGAAATGTACGAACACTAGATAGAAAAATCTCTTCAATAGGTAAATTGTGATCCAAGAAGAAGTGTTGAAACAAAACTTATGGGTCACATCAAACGCATATAAGAATAGAATTTTCAATTAAATTGGAATTAAACGAGAGATTATTCTGTTGAATAGAAAATCAAAAGTCCTTAATCGATAAGTCAAATGAATAGCGAAACTAGTACCTAATAAGTAGATAGACTCTACCAACTTTTACAAATGCTTTCAAAATTGCATTTATAATACAAAATAAAATTTTACTATGTGTGTTAAATTCCTTTAGAATATCATTCCTATCTTTATTTTTTGGAAAATTGGGATGTGAATTTGTTTGCAAAATTGCTTTGAATTGATTATTCTATGAATGATTGTAGTACAATAATTGTTAAATACGCCGCTCATGCGTGATAACAAATGGTAACGTAAAAGAACCAGTTCTAATCTTACCAATCAAGTTAAAAATTGAGACCCGCTTAATCGAAGTAGAAATATCAAGACTCACAGCAGTCAAAGTTGACACGTGACCTCTTTCGTTAGGAGTGTAAATTAATGTCCTAATAAGTGAACATAATACATGAAAGTCAGTAACCATGAGCTGGCTAATAAATATGAAAAATTATGTGATTTATTGAGTTTTTTCAAAAAATGTATATGTTAGTGGCATTTTATTTTCTTTTAAATGTTTTATATGCAAATTTATCTTTTTGCTCATGTCCTATAAAAAAGAACAAGACAAGTACATCTATTCGTTGAATAATTAGTTGTTCACATTTCCAAAATTTGGTTTGCAAAGGATATGAGAGTCAGTGAATACACGTGAGGTTAGTAAGGCTTTTAAAATGAAAGAATTTTAGTTTTACTTTTCCAGCTAATAAGACTTGACGGTGTAATTGCTTAGTTTTATTTTATTTTGCGTTGCGAGATTGTGATAGACTCGTTACTACCAATTTTAAATTTTGTTATTTACTAAGACAATCTTCTTGTAATACTACAATGTCGGAATTTTGGATTAGGGCCGTGACAAAGTTAAACAAGAAGATTCGATGATAACGGGGAGTACTGTCGAGAAGGCCACACCCGATTGTCGGACACATGGCCTACAAAAGGCCCAAAAAATTACGTACTGTTTTGTCCCCTCTGCCTCAGTTAATTCCACTCCAGTTAGTTCTCATGTTTTATGGATTTTTTTGTTCTCTTTTGTGAAACTTGATTCCAACACTCATAGGTGTACTCTATCTGGAAATGTATGAAAATTCGAGTTCCAGTAGGCTATGCGTGGGAGACGAGTTCTTGCTATATACATGTTAAATATAAGTTGTGTTAAAATAAATAGTATATTTTTTAAAAAATTAATAAAATAAATATATGTATAAAATATATTATAACGAGTGGACGGTGTGATAGTTTATATATGCGAATAATGATTATGTTTTAAAATATAAATAAAAATAAATATGAGTATATGAGTGATATATTGACATTAATTTAATTGTGAATATATATTATAATTAAATATTAATTAATTAATTAATTATATGACAAAAGAAAAAATTTGAATTTAAATTTAAATAAAAATATTATTAACGGCTTGAGATAATGTTTGGAAGTTCAAACTTGGATTCAAAACATTACCTATGTTAGTCAAAGTTTCCTCGTCCACACGTATATATGCTCTAATTACAAGAGATTTAGGTAAGTGTCTAGTTAGTATCAATAAATTTGAGGATTTATACATTGCAGTGTATTTACAATGTTTGGCAATTCTTAATTAGATTTGTATGTGACTGTTACCACTAGTTGATCTGATACATGTGATTATAGTTAACCCGTTGTCAAGCCCAAGAAATCATATTTTTAAATGGTGAGTTAGAGGGTAGGTTTGGGAAGTGTTTTGCAATTTAGAAGTCGTTATTATTTAATTTTATAAGTAAATATATGTTCAAATAAATTTATAATTGTTATAATGAATTTAGTGGGAAAACTTGAATTTATAAGATTTCAATATATCAAGCCCTACATAGTGAGTTACTAGTATTATACATATCGTGGTCGTCGGAATGATAATTTTTGACGCAACACGAATTTAATATGAATTTAATAGATTTGAGATAAACCTTCGTAGCCCAACAAGAAAATGGATTAGTTTCATGTAGTTCGATGAGATAACATGTGAATCTGCTTTTATATTTATTTTGTAATCCTATTAAATTATTAACTATATAAATAGAAAAATAATTAAATAAAGTTAATGAGAATTCAAATCTAAACGTTATATTAAACTAGATCCTAAGCCTATGTTTGGGAGAGAAGTTTTTGTTGGAATGAATAATATACTTGAAATGAAAATTTTGATGTACTGAAAACTATGATTTAATTGGATATATTTATAAAATAATGATTTAATTGAATATGTTTATATAATATATAATAATAATTGAATAATATGATAATATATAAGTATAACAATCAGTTTTTAGAGTATAAATATAAATAAATTTGAGTATATGTGTGATACATAGATATTGATTTAATTGTAAAGAAATATAAAGATTTAGAAATAATTAATTAATTATATATATATAAGAGAAGAAAATTTTCAATATAAATTTAGATAAAAAGTTTTTTGAATAATATGTTTATTAGTGTTAAATTTAAAAGGATGATTTGGAAGGTAAAGTTGGGTGCCAATCACAGTGCATGTATATATTTTCAAACTTAATTTTTCATTTTGGACATCAGAATTTAAAGTGCCATCCACATTTTACATTCTTGCCCAAACAAGTTCGACAACTTTATTTGAATTGCATTATTTATATTCCTTCTTCTCTCTTTTTTTTTTTTTTTTTTTGCATTTGCATGATTATATATATTGTTAAAACTTAATCTAGTAAAAATTAAAGTGACAATAAAGGAAAAAAATTAAATTTTAAGTACATCTAAAATTACGTTTTGAAACCAAAAAAAATTACACTGTATAATAACTTATTCTTAACTTTATTTTGATTAAAATAATTTTTTGGTGATAAATTAGTAAGTCAAATTAAGACCTATGAAATTAACAAGTCAGCTTTTGCTCACATAAATTGATCTGTAAAAATAAATAAATCAAATTTAAATTAATAATTTACATATATAATACTTGTACCCAATAATCTATCAACCCAATCCAATTTCATCCCTACGTGGTGGAAGAAAACTAGAAAAGGGCCAATTTTTGAATAGTAATTCGGACCCTTAAAACATGTGAAAAGGGGGAAAGAAAACAATTGTTTAGTCAATTTTCTATTCACTTAGACCTGAAATGGAATCATTGCCGGGTCAAATTGAAATTCAACCCGACAACAAGACACCGATTTGGTGGGATTATTGCCCGAAGCCATGATCTTACATGCCATTTTATATATGTCTTGCCAACCAAAAACTTCAAGCACGAAGAATTGATAAACATCATTACATTAGTTTAATTGATTCATGTTCCTTAATTAATTAGACTAATACTTCATCATTCCTCGAGCCACGTGCCCCACTTCTAATTGTAGGGTCAACTTGTTCAAACCTTGCTTTTCAAAAGGTCTCACGACAACATCCTTTTTTTCTAAACAAAACTACGATTCTATCTAAATTCTTGTCGTGGCAATTAATCATCTGCATATTATTGTAGATCGATTTTTTAGGAATGTTAAATAGTTTAGTTTGAGCAGTTATTCGAACTTGATAACTACTCCTCAAATTTAAATAGAGAAATAATGTTAAAAATTTAAGTTTAAACTTAATAAAATATAAAAAAAATTATTTCCATATCTAATTAGTTCAAGCCAAGCAACTTAGTTTGCTAATACCATTAGTACTTTTTTGGAAAAAAATGAGTTATTCTTTTCAATCGGGCATCATTAATCATTTAATTATCAAGACAAATTCAACCAGCCAGCTCTACATATTCATGACTAGGGCTTCAACCCATCTAATTTCTTTTCATTTTTCCCATTCTAGTTTCTGCAACACACACAGACAGGTGTATAAACTCCACGTTTTCAACTCAATATTGAGATCAATTAGTCATCCATATATTATTGCAGACACGATCCTTTCCTACACACAAAAAAACCATGGGTTATTCCAAATTCATTTTAGTCTTGGCTTCATTAATTGCGAAGACAAATGCGAACAATTTGGGTACAGCTAGCTAGTTCAAAATATTAATGACTAGGGCTCCAACCCATTTAATTTTATTTTTCATTTTTCCCCTATTCTACTTCGTTTACCCCTTATAAAATATTTATCTAACACTTAAAAATCTTATAAATCAAATATTTTATCATATAAATTCTATTCAAATTTAAATTCAAAATTTTCTTTCTTTTATCTTTTATAATTAACTAATAATTTTTCAATCATTATATATATTCATAATCAACCCACACCTCTCCTTATAATTTTTCTACTCACATTCATTCTTTCATTACTTTATAACATTATATATTATCATATCATTCAATTATTAATACATATTAAAAATACATAAAATTAATTTTACTAACTATTCAAATCTTACAAACTAAACATAATTTTTATTCTCAATAATCAAACCACCCAAAATTTTCTCCCCATCCAAATTAGGAGACAAACGTAGCCTACATTTCTACAAACAGATATATACATTTTATATCTGTGTGTCCGTGCAAAAAATAAAATAAAATAAAGATTTGGCATGAGAAGAACAAAAAGGGACATGGCAAATGCAGAATATGGGGGCAGACTTTTGGGGCCTACGATTGTCGTCGTGCTTGGTGTTCTTCAGGGATTGAAATATGATTGGGTGGAGGGGGCAACGTATGGTTCGATGGATAGGTAACGGAAAGGGAATCTTGTTGATCTCAAATCCTGTAACCTTAGTTTTGCTCTAGGATGTTTTATAATGAATCTTGTTTCTTCTTCATGCAGAACTTCGATTTTTGACAACTTACATTTGAAATTCTGATCATTAAATCAAATTTTTTATAGATTCGATTGTAATTTATACTGGGGTGTATGACAAGACATAGAGTCTAGTTTGCTATGTGTGTGTGTGTGTGTGTGTATATTATTATTATATTATAGATAAAGTCTTATTTGATCTTTTAATAATCTCCTTGAAATATACTTGATAAGTGATCTATATTGTATTATTAAGTCTATGACCCTTAATTATAATATCTACCTTTGGTTCTTTTTAAATTTTTTTTTTCAATTATACTCCTATTTTTAATTAATCTATACTATATTATTAAACCCACGCTCTTTATTATAATTATCTTTTGTGTCTTAATGATTAATCAAATATATCTCTATTTTTGATTAATTAATAGATAAAAAAACCTACACATCATTTTTGAAAAAAAATTGAATTTAAAGTTGATGATTTTTGTTTTTAAACTTTTTAAATTCATTTTTAATTATCAAAATATAAAAGTTATTTATTTTTTCACAGGCACTCACACATCATATTTAATAAAAATATAAAAAATATATTTTATTGTAATTTTTTTTGTATTTAAATTAAAATTTATAATTTATACCTTTTATACTTATATTAAATGTTCATAAAAATATGTTCAATATTTGTAAATTTTTTATTTTACATTATTATGAAAATTTTATTATATCAATAAATTATCGTTTATTTAATTTTTGTATTTTTATTTAATTTTTGTATAGGCAGATTGAGAGTGCAAGATTACTAATATAATATAAGAGGATGCATGATGTTAGACAGAAAGCTTTATAGCATTGCATGCTGGAATTGTATTTTGATTCGTTTAACAATTAATGGAAAATATGTCTGGTCTTAGTGATGTAAAGGCTTTTTTTTATTTCTGGTTACAGGAATAGCAGTAAATTTAGAAACGGAAAAGGTAGTGAGTACCATATTTTCTATATAATAGATTTTTATTGTAAATAATTTTGATAGGGTACGTAAATATTTATAGATATCAAGACGAGAACGAACCTAATCAAGTATATGAACTAATTTTCAATTTAAATACCTTTTTCTTTGTGCAAGAATAAGGCCATATAACTAATTTGTGGATTTTAATTAATAATAGTCGTCATACGCTTACATAATTTTATGAATACCCTAGTCATTAATTTCTTTATTAAGCAATAATTAAACCAAAATCAGTCTTTGAACAGAGGAAAATATCCATGAATTTTATTATTTAGGCCCCCCAATAAAGAGTTCTTTAGGTTGGACTACACTTTTAAATTGCAACCAAAGTAAACATTGTGACATTCATTAAGTGTTGAATATTGGCATACCAATTATATGTACTTGACTCTATATCCTCGCTATCTTCGCTGCCACAATTGCTTTCTATATTTATAACCATAAAAAATATATATATATATAAATGCAGATATACTTTGAGATAAAGACACAATTACATGGCAATTAAATGTGGATTAGCTCTTTAATTAATTAACCCTTTAATTTGAAGAATACTTTCCCTATGTATTTGCCAACAACTATTTTTACTCGCACAATACAACTATTATTCCTTATTTCACCATCACTATAACATAGCTATGTCTGATCGAATAATCGTTATCGTTGCTTTCATATATACGCAGACTTCAATCATTTGAAATATGAAACTTTTTAAGTCACATAATTAATTACACGTTAATTAAAAATATTGCAGACACAATCAAGGTTACGAGGAAAATGTTTTGCGAAGAACAAGTAGAAAACTTGCAGACAAAATCATAATTAATACATTAAAATTTGTTAATTTTGCTTTACGGAAGTAACAGAACTGATCGTTTGCAGACAACATTATGAGATTAGCACATAATTGGGGTTGATGTTGTTTGTTTGCTAATGGCTATCAGTGTCACAACATATAATGATTGGGACTGATATTGATCAGTATTGTATGTATAATTAAATATCGTCGATATTGTTTCAAAATCGTAAAATATGCGTCGTTTCTCTGTCTTCGATATTTTTAACCTATTGAGTCACCTTAGCTCTCATAAAAGATAATCCAAGGAGCGTCTGGATAAGGTTGCAAGCTCTTCAAAATTATCTTATGAATTATTTGAATAAACTTCTCAAAATATTTGATAAATTTTTTAAATTATTAATTATAATTATAAAGTTTAATAAAATTTTATTAGACAATTTTATTATCTCTATTTTAATATTTTATTAATTTATTTTAAAAATATAATATATGATCTTATAAACTTTAAAAATATTTTAAAAATTATATGATCATACAAATTATTTAAAATAAACCTAACCAAACACCCTCTAGTTCACATTAATGATTGAATACAGACATTATTAGTTCATGGATTACGCTAGCTGGCTAGTCTATTCATTAATTATGGTTATTGACCAATTAAATAATATTAATAATCTCCAAATAAATTACCAAAAGTTACACGCCATCCAAGCACTGACTAAGCTAGTGTTTGCTCAGCAATGTTTTTAAACCTGCCCGACCCGGCCGGTCCGACTGGGTTAATCGAGAATCAGCCGGTCAGATGGGTCGGGTGACAGGCCGATCCAAGCACTAACTAAGCTAGTTTTTGGTCAACAATGTTTTTAAACCTGGCCTGACCTGGCCGGTCCAACTGGGTTAATCGGGAATTAGCCGGTTGGCTGGGTTGGGCGACAGGCTGATCCAAATTTTTTAAAAGTTTTTGTTTGTCATTTTTTATTTTTGTTGTTTTTTTTTTATTTGAGAAGAATAAGAGAAAAATAGAGAAAGGAGAGGAATAGAAGAAAAGAGGAAGAGAAAAAAGAAAGTAATGAAAAAAGGAAAGGGAAAAAAACAAAAAGAAATAGAGGAGGGATAGAAAAATATAAATGAATAATTAGATTGAAATATAACAAAAATAGAAAAAAATAAATAAATATAAATTAAAAATATTATACCATAACAAGTATTTAAATAAGTATTTTTTTTTTGTTTTTATATATGATTATAGCCTTAATTTATATATAATAAATAAGTTATTAAGAACTAATAAATCAATTGTTATATATTTAATTTGTTTGACTTTTACAAATAATTAATTAATTATATATATTTTACTCAAATAAAAATTTTACATTGATACAAATTAATTACACAAATTTAAAATATTATTAACATATTTTTAAGTTTTTGTATTAGAACATATATATTATAATAATAATAATAATTAACTGATTTTTAAATTCAGTTGCACCAATTGAAGTAATCAACCAGTATGATGTCTTGTTTTATGTCTAGTTCGATTCTAAAAACAAGGGTTTTGAGTTTATTAGAATTTTTTATCACAAACTCACATATACAGTAGAGAATTTAAATCCTTGACCTCGTATTTAAAAATTTAATAAACTATCATTAGTTCACGCACAGCCACCCATGTTTTGAGTTTATTAGTTATGAACAAAAGGGGGCCAGATTTGAAATTATTAGTACTTTTAGAAAGTTATAAATATTAACTAGTAAAATTTACACATTTTATATGAGTGTACAATTATTTATAAAAATGATAAAATTATTGCACTTTCAAATAAACATTAAAAGTATGGAATGTATTTCAAATAAAAAGGCAAAAAAATGAGAGTGAGAAAATTAGAAAGAGATAAATTAAAAGAAAAGTGAGAAATAAAGGATAGAAAAGAACAAATACATAATTTTAAATTATATAATTAAAATAGAGTAAATATGTCATTTTACATTATACATCTAAAATGAATTCAGATACTTAATAATATAATATAAGAGTATAGATATATCCTTCCTTCCATGGGAAATAGAAAATGTTTCTTAAAGAAAAGCTTTTCAATCGTTAGGTTCCATGTAATTTGAGAGAAATGTTTAATTATAGTTTCTTAATCTTTTTTTTCTAAAAATTATTTGTTAATTTTTTCTTTTTCCCAATTTTTTCATGAAATTAAACTGAGCCTAAATATTTAAGTAAGGTAATTATTTGTTACTTTATTAATTAATAATACTATTAAGGATATTTTCGGATCCAGTCTTCCTATGAGTTTCTCAATCTGAAAGCGTCTACAATGTTGACCTTGCAAGGAATACACTTTTAGGTAACCTACCGTGTTGAAGATATCAATATTCCACCAGTATTAAAGACATTTAAGTGATACAGTCAGCAAAGTTTGGCAGGCGTTGATTGTTGTGACATTCCACACGTCAAACTGTAGCAAACTCTTTGAATGAATGTGCTGTTCTTTTCATTTTTCAGTTAACGGGCATAGTGAAAATGACACCATTTTTCATCATAATGTATAAAATTTTAATAAATCAATAACCACAGAGCACAATTTGACCAACCATAATTTTCACACCAACTCAAATAATTTTGTACTCGGCCTAACAAAGACACAAACATACCCGTCGTACCATAGCTCATTGATCGTAAATTCAAATGGGGAGTTGAAAAAATCAATATTTGTATAATTTAGAAAAAATTTATGTGTATATGTATGCCAAAGTAAAAGCGTTACCGAAATGGGTTTTACATGGGATAATCATGCATGTAGATATGAAAGATAAACTGAAAACAAAGACCATGTTCGGGAGAGGGGTTTTTTTTGGGAGATGATATTTATTAAGAATTGTATTAAGATGTGCAGTATATTTAGAAGAAAAATTTTGATACGATGAATAATATAGTTTATTAAATATATATATATATAATAATGATTGAATGTTATAATAGTAATTTTAAAGTATAAATAAAAATAAATATAAATATATGAGTGATATTGATATTGATTTGATTTTGAATATGAAAAAAATTTAAAAATAATTATTTAGTTATATATAAAAAAATAAAAATTTTAAATTTAAATTTAATTGAAATTTTTATTAAATAATATGTTTGAGGTGGGGAGTTGGAGATAGACGTTTTTGCTTTGAAAATTTTATTCCAAACACAGTGAAAGTGGAAGTAATTTAGTGGAATTATTCAGTTTTAAATTAGAGGGAGAGAGAGGGAGAGGGAGGGGCAACAGCCGCCATTTCCCCTTCCGCCTTCTCTCGTGATGATTAATAATAATTAATTGTTATAATTATTATTATTTACCACTTCAAGAGGGAGTCGAGGGGACATGAAGAAAAGAATAGACATAGACTTTCCAAATAGCTGGCTTTGGTGGCAATATTAATTGAGTATATTTTTAGTTACAAGAATACGTATCTATATCTATAAATTAGTGAAGATCAAGCTAAGATTATTTGTATCTATATTTTTTGAATTAGCCCTTTCTTTGAGAAATTAATGCCTAGTTTTACGTTCTTTATCTATTCGATCATAATGTAGGATCCACCTCTGCACGGAAACTGTAAAGATGGAGCTCGTTGCTTCAAGACCAGCTTGTGTTAGCCTCTTATTTCATCAAATAAGATTACTACAGGACATGTCTAACATACCTTTTACTATTGTTTAAAAAATACATTTTATTACATCATTATTTTTAATTTTTTCAATAATTTTTAATACTATATCAACTGTCCTCATTAATTGCTATTTCAACCTTTAGATACAAAAGCTGCCGATCTTTTCAATTTCTATCAAACTATGTTAATGTCACGTTTATATAATAATAGTACATGTAGCATATTCTAATGTCATTATTTATAAATTATAAAATTATTATATTTTAAATAATAAGATTTAAAATATGGAGAACATTAAAGATATAAAAAAATTTGAAAATTTTTTTATAAAATAATATGTTAAAATAAAAGAGTAAAATGATAGAAAATAAAAATAATTGTGTAATATTTATAATTTGCACTTAAATTTATAATAGAATAAGTACAAATATATCGGCTAGAAAAAGAAGTAAATATGTTAATAATTATATTTAAAATTATAAGAATAATAGTATAAATTTATTAATTAAGAGTGACAAATTTACAGTATAAAATAGAATTAGATTCAAAATTTTAATTACATAGTATATAAGATTAGACAAAATCACCTTCCCTTATTGCCCTTCAGTCTTCTGCCAGCTACACTTTCTCTACTCTCAGAATAAAACCCTTTTGTTTGCTGAAATTTCCGTAAGATTTTCTGATCTCGTTTTTCTGACTTCATGTACTTCATTACAGAAACTCATCGTTTAGCCCCCACCACCCTATATAAACCCCCCATTTGCTAGCCAATCCAACTCGAACAAGAAAAAACCTCAACCTCAAGGGGTAGGCCGATTTAATGCTTAGCCCCATTAAGTAAACCGTCAATGCATACATAAGATTGCATTTGCATAGCCAACCAGATATCGATAACAAACAGTAATATATATAGTAAAAGATATAGCAGTAGAAATGAACGTGGTTGAGTGTGGCTCAGCGGCGACGGTGGTGGTGAGGGAATACGATGCCGAAAAAGATTGCGGTGCAGTGGAGGAAGTGGAGAATAGGTGTGAGGTTGGTCCAAGTGGCAAACTCTCCCTGTACACCGACCTCTTAGGGGACCCCATTTGCCGGGTCCGCCATTCCCCTACTTATCTCATGCTGGTTTGTCACATCACGTCTCTCCGTTCTTCTGCGTTATCTATTAATTACTAGTTTCATGATCGCCCAAGCCCTTTTGTCTTACGTGGTGTTCATGTCGAATACGAGCATTTCAGGTGGCGGAGATGATGGTGGTCCGCGGCGGAGATGATGAGGAAAGGAGACAAATAGTGGGGATGATAAGGGGTTGCATTAAAACCGTTACATGCGGAACGAAGCTCCCTAAAAATGGTACGAAAGCTTCCACCAAACCGCCTGAGCCACTTCCGGTCTACGCCAAACTTGCCTACATCTCAGGCCTCCGTGTGTGTCCTTCTCATCGGTATTACTGGCACTTTCCCTGGCTTCCATCTTTTGTGCTCCCACAATTTTTCGTACAGCAAACAAAGTCTTGTCTTGTTTAGCATGTGTTCAAGAATGATCGTTTCTTTCCAAAAATGTAATTTAAGGGAAACCTTTTCCTTCTTGACACTTAATAGTTGCATGCCTGATTTTTTAACGGTTGCTTTCTTCTTGTTGAATGATTTTTCGACTTTTAAAAGGAGAATTGGAATTGGGCTGAAGCTTGTGCGCAGAATGGAGGTGTGGTTTGGAGAAAATGGCGCCGAATATTCTTACATGGCCACGGAAAATGACAACCAAGCATCTGTTAAGCTCTTCACTCAGAAATGCGGCTACTCCAAGTTCCGCACTCCGTCCATTTTAGTCCAGCCCGTCTTCGCTCACCGTGCCAGGATCGAGAAGCAAGTCACCATCATCAAACTCAGCTCCGACGACGCCGAGTTTCTATACCGCCGCCGCTTCTCCACAACCGAGTTCTTTCCCCTCGACGTTGACTCGATTTTGAAGAATAAGCTCAGTCTCGGCACTTTCCTTGCCGTGCCGAGAGGGTCGTACGAGACCGGGTCGTGGCCGGGTGCGGCCGAGTTCCTGGTGGGTCAACCCGAGTCGTGGGCCATGCTTAGCGTGTGGAACTGTAAGGACGTGTTCAGGCTCGAGGTCCGCGGCGCGTCCCCACTGCGGAAAGCGCTGGCGAGGACGACGCGGGTGGTGGACCGGGCTTTTCCGTGTCTACGTCTTCCATCGGTGCCCGAAGTTTTCAGGCCTTTTGGGTTTCATTTCTTGTATGGGCTTGGAGGGGAAGGCCCAAAAGTGGAGAAATACATCAAGGCCCTGTGCGGATTGGCCCATAACTTGGCCCAGGAAAGTGGTTGCCGTGTGGTGGCCACGGAGGTGGCAGGCCGTGAACCGCTTAGGTTAGGAATCCCCCATTGGAAGAGTCTATCTTGCGCCGAGGATTTATGGTGCATTAAGCAGTTGGGGAAGCACTACAGTGACGGCTGCATCGGTGAATGGACGAAGTCATCTCCTGGTCTCTCCATATTTGTGGATCCCAGAGAGTTCTAACTTTTTGCTAGTTGCTTCTACGCTGAAAAAGAATCTAACATAGAAAAAAAAACAAAAAGCCCATTTCCCAAAATTTTGTTTGAAGGTCTTTGTTTGTATGGGATTACTCTTGTTTTCTGATAATTTTTGAAGATAATGGCTTAGTGGTGTGAGTGGGAATATCTCTGTCCTTTCCCTTTCGTAAATGGGATGTTTAACATGTCCGTTCCTTCTGTAAATAGGATGTCGGCTTTCTCACTGTCCTGAAATTAGTTTTATCATTATCTCGAGACAAATGTCACCTGTACTATGGGGAAAGAAAGTGACTCGGCAATTGTTGTTACTCAAACATCTTTCGACAGTCACGCTTTCCATAATTAAGATTTCGCAGATGGAAGGATTCTTATTCTTGGAGTCGATTTTCGTGAAAAATATTTGGAACATATGCAAGTTAACGATATGACCTAAACTTATTTTGTAGATAAGAATTCTTGAAACTTGAGAATTTATATAGATAAAGAAGTTGGAAACTGTTTGTAGACATAGAAATTTTGTCTACCAATCAAATAATAACACGTGAAAAATATGACATTAAAAATATTAATTAAATTAATTTTTATTTATTTAAGAATTTAAATAAATATAATTTTTAAAATAAATAAATAGATAAATAATATTTTTATCAGCCAATTAAATGGCAGCAAGTAACAGAGTCTTACTAGAAATCGAAAGGATGAAGAGTCTAAGTGATAGAACAAACTCTGACGGCCAATAAAATCACGCCACGTTAGTAGGCTGATGCAGCCATTCTATTTCTCCAGCAACTATAAATAAAGATCAGCCCCATTAAAAAGGAAAAGAAAGAGAAGAAGAAGAAGCAACTGAAAAACTCCCTAAATTCTCTCTAGATCCCCAAGAACATTCAAAGTGTTCTTCGTCAAAATTCAAAAAAGTTTCGCCGTGTTCTTCTCCAAATTCAAGAAGTTCGCCTTGTTCTTCGTCAAAATTTAAAGAAGTTCGTCATGTCTTCCCCAAATTCAAGAAATTCGCTATGTTTTTTTTTCTCAAATTCAAGAAATCCGCCGTGTTCTTCACCAAATTCAAAGAAATTCGTTGTGTTCTTCGCCAAATCCAAAGAAGTTAGCCGTGTTTTTCCCCAAATGCAAAAAATTCGCTGTGTCCTTCTCCAAATTCAAGAAGTTCGCCGTGCTCTTCCCCAAATTCAAGAAATCCGCCTGCTCGTCGCCAAATTCAAAGAAGTTCATCTTGTTCTTCACTAATTTCAAAAAAGTTCATCTTGTTCTTCGCCAATTTCAAAGAAGTTCATCTTGTTCTTCATTAAATTTAAGGAGTTCGTCACTAAAATTCAAAGCGTTCTTCATCAAAGTTCTCAAAATTCAGTATTTGATCCAAAATTGTGGTGCTAAGTCTAAAGTTCAGTGTTGCTGAGAAACCAACAGCCCTCAAGGAAGATCAAGCACAACCCCTTTCCTTAAAGATTGTTCAAATTTCAAGTCAAGCGTTCTTGAAGGAAGAATAAGAGGACTCAAGTTAGAGAGTAGAACCCAAAAAAATTCAAGTTGATTCAAATTATTCAATCAAACACTAAATATTATTGTTATCTAAGAATTTTATCCTATACTGTTATAATAGAGAAAATAACAACTGGATATATTTGACACCTCGAATGCCGACTTTTAAAGAAGTTTATGATATCATATTGCATACATATATGGATTAATCATGATAAATAAATGAAGTTGAGTGCTGGATTACCAGAGTTGATTTTTAATTTTAAGCCAAAACACATCTAGATTCCATCGGCAATCAATGTATTGGATAAAAAGTAAATATACGCGCTAAACATATATGATACTGTAAACAGAAAAAATTAGGGAACAAACGATCCACAGATCCTTTGATTCCTTTGTTCACCTACTTAAATCATGCCATGTGTATTTTATAAGTGGTACCAAAAGCAATCAAGACATATAACTTACTTGAAGAAAATAAGTAAATACACATTGCATGATTATATACGTAGGATACTTGAGAACAAATACGTCACATAGGTACATACATGTGACAAAGAGACAGGAAAAAAAAATTAGGAGATAAAAGATCTAGAGTGATTACAACTAGTTTAAATTCTCTGTCTCATGATTTTTTTTCCTCCATTTCTTATATGTGATAATTGAAGTAATCTAGTTATATAACCGACTTAAAAAAAGTAAATATACATGGTATGATTATATACCTAAGATGGATGGACAAATACACGTGGTATAATCATATATATGGGGTAGAAGAGCATATAACAATTACAGGAAATTGGAAGATCTAGAGTTATTACAACCAGTTCGAATCCTTTGTCCTTTGCATTTTTTTTTACGTGCTTCTATCCTGTATAAATGTTAATGCCACATATATTTTATATATGATAATTGAATCAATCAGGTTATATGATTGACTTAAAGAAAATAAGTAAATATATGTGATATGAGTATATAAATAGGACGAACAAGTACACGAAGCATGATCACATACGTGGACGGAGGGACAAAAAACCTAGAGTGTTTACAGCTTGAATCCTCTGTCCAGTGATTTTTCTCTATCCCTCTATTCCATTAACATAACCATGCCACATGTATTTTATATGTGACAATTGAAGCAATCAAGTTATATAGCCAACTTAAAAAAAATGAATGAAGACGTGTGACATGATTGTATACGTAGGATGGATGGACAAGAAACATGGCCTGATCAAATACACGGGATAGAGGGACAGTGAAATATTAGGGGACAAAAGCTCTAGAGTGATTACAACCAATTTTAATTCTGTGTCCTGAGTTTTTTTCTCTATTTTCCTTTTTTTTTTTTTTGGGGGGGGGGGGTGGGGGTGGGGTGTGGGATGTCGCATTTGTTTTATATGTGATTATTGCAGCAATCAAGTTATATGGAGGCTTGAAGAAAATGAGTAAATACAGGTGATATGACATAACATAGCGTACTATGAGCACATAGTTGGACAGAGAAATAAAAAAAAAAAAATTAAGTTGCTGCAGTGCGCTATAACATGAAAATCTCCTACTTGTGTAAGAAACTACAAATAGAGTGAGGATGTAAGATCAAATTCTAACTAAAAACATAACCATGTGAAATCCAGTAAAGAGGATGGTGGAAAGTTTGATAATCGAATGGTTGAAGAGAAATAAATGTGAATGCCAACAGCCCACAAGGATAATCAAATTAACGCTTCTGGTTTTGCCTCTTTTTTTGAACTGCTGCACACTTCAAATTATGAGCTGCTTACTATTAGTTATTTGACCATATTTACCTCTGAATGGATAGCACTACCTTAATAGGACACTTCCCTTGTCGGGGTAATGATAGTTCATTTTAAAAACTCATTAAAAAAGGGTATTTAATTGCTTAAAGAATAATCTTCAATTAATTAATCAGAAAGGTTAAAAGACAACTCTTCCACGAATGGTGTGCTATAGAGCATTGAGCTTAGTGCCATGGCTTTTAAAATGCTTTTTGCCTTTTAATTCTTGACAGCTAGCACTTGACTATAGATTGAGCTTATTTGTTTGTTTATTCATGGCCACTCTGCAGCCTTGCAATTGGGTTAGGCAAGTTTTTAACTGGCTTTATCAGCATTGTGCTAAACTTGGCCTAATTCTTGTCAATGATCAAAAGAATGGTGTAGGTTAGGGTTTTCTGGACCAATGTTTGAAACGTATGCTGAATGAGAAAAGATATGTCCAACAGGGGTAAAGATATCCGAAATATGGCCAAAAAAAATATAAAAAATTGATCGGAAAGAGTAAGCCTTAGAAGAGGGTTTCTTCCTCCTTTAGTTTAACTCAACCTAATATATATGTAGGTGGTTTAGGTACGAGGAACATGGGGTTTAGAAAATGGCAACGGGCTTCTTAGTCATATTCGGAGGCATTTGCTTTCTTATTTAGGGTTTTGTATACTATAATTAAATAATAAATAATAAAAACGTCCAAAGTCATTAATTTCTTTGGGTTATGAGCCACCTCAAAGTTGATGAGCATAAACCAAAAACTTTGACACTGTTGGTTTGGCAAAACTTGGAAGGGTTTCGTGCCTTCACAATTTATGCAATTGAAACGTACATTTGCTTCAAAACTGTTGTCTAAAAATTAAACTAGCAATTTAGCATACTCAAGGCGTGTGCAACCAAATTAAAATATATTTAAATATAAATAAATAGAGCGTATAAAATAATTAAAAATAAATGAATATATATAATTAAATTTTAAAATAGAATGAAGTAATATTTAATTCAAACTTCAACAAAAATATGCAATAAAATAGTGCCCAGGCGTTGTGTATTGAATGGATTCACAGATATGAGAGTTGTGCGATTTTGACACTTGATGTAATTAAATGAACGTGGGATTGAAAATTAAAATGGCAGATATAATCTGTGGCATCATTCGTTAGTGGGTTTGCAAGTGGACAAATATGAGTGAAAATTAACATATTTAAGTTCATTAATCAAACTTTCTAATTTAAAATTAAAAGGTCGTAATTGAATCTTTTGCCAACCGTATTCAGTTTTTCTAGTAGTCTCACCCATTGTAATCTCTCTCTCTCTCTCTCAGTTAAATATTTCAAATTCAATCATTATTTATATTTCAAGTCAAATTTATACTTATGAACAAAATTTTTATCCCATCAAAATTTTATAATCAAACATAATTTTCTTTCACGTGCAAATCTTACCAAAAATTTCATCCCCTTCCAAACCTAGCTTCAACCAAAAAACTTTCTGGGGTGCATTTGACTTAGGCCATAAGAAAATTAAATTGCCACCGTTACTTAAATTCAAAGATTGCAGTATGCAGATAACATCCTCGAATGTGTTCAATTTCTCAAACTCGTTACTGAAATCTAAAGACTAATAATAGAAAAGAAATCTACAGATCGAGCCTGAAAGTTACAAGGCATTTGGCAAAACTCATCTTAAATAGCTTATAAGTTCACATAGTTTATAAGATATTTTTAATCTTATAATCCATCCATCTTATTTTTAAAATAAATTAATAAAAAGTTTAGATAGAAACACTTTATAAAATTTTATAAAAATTTATAATTATAATTAGTTATAATTTTATTTGATATAAAAATAAATTAAATATTATTAATATAATGTAACTCAAGATATTTATACATTTTTTAGTATATGTAAAGAATTAATTTATATAAAATGTTTGAAAATAAATTTAAAAAAATTATTTATTTTTAAAGAGTTTAATAAATCCTTTAATTAATATATTTATCAAACACTTTTAAATAAACTAAGCCACCAAACACCCAATTAGTAAATTATTGATACGATTACACTTTAACCGCTATAGGTGAAAACAGAAAATATTTAGGTTTGCTCTAACTATTACATCATAATTAGTGCCTTATGGGACACCCCAATGATTTGATGCTTTTTGTTTCTGTCATGAGCTTATGAGTTTAAATCTGTGGGATATTGTGTTTGAGTTGGGTGCATGAGTGGATAAATTTAATTAAAAAAAAATGTACGAAGTCATAATTAGCAGTAATGTCTGCATTTCAACTTTGAATTAATACTGGTGAAAGAATTCTTTAAAGAAATATTTATATGTGCTCTTAATAATGTTTTTTCATGTTTATGTTACTGAAAATTTGATGCCCTGAGGCAGTCTATTGGGCAAATTATGTGACGCGATCCCAAGGATCCGTCGAATTTCATTTTAATATTTATTAATTTTAGTTTTATTAGTTAATGGGCTTAATTAATAAATTGGGCCGTGTGAACTTTTTAGATTAAAGTCTGATAGTTTTAGTATAAATAGTAGTTTGTTATTCAATTGAGGACAGACAATACAGAGTGTTTTTCAATTAATTCAGGTTTTCTTTCAATTCCCTGAAATTGATTCTTTCAATTTCTCGTGAGTTTCTATCCCAAATCGAGTCATTCCGAATTGGTTCGAGTGATTCGTAACGTATCAATCAGCAATCGGTGTGCTGATTGTGGCCATTCTTATCGGGTTCAATCCAATCCTACCACGTTGGGTCGGCGTTCTTCGCCCGGTTCGCGTCCCTGGGGTTATCGGATTCGGGTCCGGTTACACCGTCCTATCCGACGCGATCGTTGATCACGTCAATTTGGTATCAGAGCCATCTTGTGTCGAATTCTAATTCGATACACGATCCGAATTATCAAAAAAAAAAATCAAAAAAAAAAGAGAAAGAAGTTCGCCGCTGCCGCGCCACCGCCGTTACCGCCGCCAGATTTGCACCGTTCAACCATTCACGCGGCAATCAACCGCCGCCGCCGCCGAAGAAAATTTAAAAAAGAAGACGCCGCTGCCGCCGCAGGAAAGAAAATTAAAAAAAAAAAGGGCGAAATCTGCGTCGCCGCCACCGCGCCGCAACGAAGAATTGCCGCCGAATCAGCCGCCGTTTCCACCGATTCTTCGCCGCAAACAACCCTAGCATCACCGCCGTCGAAAGCCCACCATCCTCCGCGCCGAATCGCAGCCGGAGGAGGCGCGAATTGACGGCAGAACCGCCGCGAGCCGCGCGATTCGTAGAATAAAAAAAAAAAACCGCCGTCCGCCGACTAGCCGTCGTCGCCGCCGTCAGGAGGGGTTCGTCCACGCCTGGGCAGCCTCACCGGCCGCCTTCCGAGGACGAACGCCGGCGAAATCCGCGGTTTCTTCGCCGCCGCCGCCGCTGCTACAAAAAAAAAACAAAAAAGAAAAAAAAATTCTATTGGGCCAGGGGTTGAAATTGGGCCGGAGAAAATTTTTGGGCCAAGTCGCTGACTGGGCCCAAGTGAGCAAAAAAAAAAAAGAAAATCAAAAAAAAAATCTGTTGGGCCGAAAAAAATTCCGGTTGGGCCAAGGTAAATTTGGGCCGATTATCTAGTGGGCTGGAAGCAGGATCTGGGCCAAATTGAAACTGGGCCAGGCTTGAGGAAAAAGAAAATCATTGGGCCGAAGGAATTGGGCTGGACCAGAAGCTGTTGCCGGGCTGGACCTTCTAACGTGGTAAGGCCGTGTTTGGTTTCAGTAATTCTGCTTTTCTAAGGGCCTGTTTGGCTGCAAAATTTTTATTTCTGCTTAAGGGCCTGTTTGGCTGCAGAATTTTTATTTCTACTTAAAGGCCTGTTTGGTTACTGAAATTTAAAAAAAAAAAGAGAGAAGAGACCAAAAAAAAAAGAGGCAAAAAAAAAAGAAAAGAAAGGCAAAAAAAAAAGGGGAGCAACAAAAAAAAAAAGGAGGGAGTTTATTTATTTATCTATTTATTTATTTTGGGGATGTGTTAGGCCTGCATTTCAACTTTAATCATGTTGAATGGCCAATCAATATTCAGACCAAGGTAATGGCCCTGACGAGACTAAGTTCTTATTCAAATCTCTCTCTGATGAATTGAGGAAGCTCACCAAAAGCGTGAAGGGTATGCAGGACAGGATGACAGATATGCAAGATCGGTTAGGGCGCGTAGAAGCATCTCAAGCTGCAACCTTAAAAAGAGACAATTTACTGTCTAGATCGACTGGACGCAGAAGTAGTCCCGTGCCAAGCCAAGCTCAGGCTAGGGATGGACATGGGTATCATGTCAGGCCAGTAAGACAAGATCGACGAGGCTACGAGGAGACAAGAAATAAATATACACCATCAAGGCATGATAATATCAGAGAGTATGGATCGAATGTGGATGAGTACAACGAGCCATCTAAGGTATCGAATTCTCCTATTAGAAGTCAAATTCGGGTGTGTCTTAATTGCTTTCAGCGTGGGCATAGCATGAGTGAATGTCGAAATGAGGAAGTTGATACCCACATCGGCATTAGCAAAGTTTTAGGAGAGAAGAAAGGCCTATCCATCGAGACGCCATCTTTGACTCAAGTGGAAATTGCAAAGAAGATGCCATCGGATGAAGTACAACATGAAGATAATGGCAGTGATAACACACATTTGAAAACTGAGGAGAAAGGTGAGCGGAAAGAAGTAACGGAAGCAGTAGAAATTGAAAGGGATAAAGCTGAGATAGAAGAAGCCATAGAAATTAAAGTGGAAGTTGAGGATAACCACAAGCATGAAGAACGAGCCAAGGATTGGGAGATTAAACTTCTACAGAGCCACGTGTACATTGATCCATTCTACTATCTAGCAGATCCAGTACCAAATTGTATTGTACAAGAGTTGAAGATAGTTTTATCTGCAGAGAGTACACATGCATATCCGAATAAGTCGTCAGTGCCCTTTCATAGTCCTTTATGTAGTTTGTTGCCGATATTCCTATGCTGGACTCATAAGAAGATAAAGTTGAAGTTTTAGCGAGGTGATGAAGAGTTAAAGAACTTCCGGAAATTCGTGTTTGATCCAGGAGGACACAGATTCGAATTGAGGACAATTCGCCTTCAAGAGGAGGGGTATGACGCGATCCCAAGGATCCGTCGAATTTCATTTTAATATTTATTAATTTTAGTTTTATTAGTTAATGGGCTTAATTAATAAATTGGGCCGTGTGGGCTTTTTAGATTAAAGTCTGATAGTTTTAGTATAAATAGTAGTTTGTTATTCAATTGAAGACAATAATACAGAGTGTTTTCAATTAATTCAGGTTTCCTTTCAATTCCCTGAAATTGATTCTTTCAATTTCTCGTGAGTTTCTATCCCAAATTGAGTCATTCCGAATTGGTTCGAGTGATTCATAACGTATCAATCAGCAATCGGTGTGCTGATTGTGGCCGTTCTTATCGGGTTCAATCCAATCCTACCACGTTGGGTCGGCGTTCTTCGCCCGGTTCGCGTCCCTGGGGTTATCGGATTCGGGTCCGGTTACACCGTCTTATCCGACGCGATCGTTGATCGCGTCATTATGTCCTTTTGCCACAGCAACCTCACTACTCAGACTGGATGAGGCATTGTACGGGCCATTGGTTCTGGTCTCAATTCGTGTCCACATTGGGCCAGGCCTTTTAAATATTGGGCATTAATCACTATCAGTTCTCAACAAAGTCCAGTATTTATCAGTCATCATTTAGATTGAAGTTAAAGACATACTCGATGGGTATACATTATATATTACTAATTGTATCATTTGTAATATAATAGAAAAATTAAAAAATTTGAAAACAGAAAAATGAACAATAGGTGTATGTGTGTGCGTGTGTGTATAATATAATCGAAAGACAAAGATGATTAAAAAATATAATAAATTAAAATTGAAAGGATAAAGTGAAAAGAAAAGATATTAAAAATAAAAGATATTGTCAAATGACAGGACATGTGCAAAACTCTTTATCTACGAGGCAATAGGCCATGTTATAATTACTAATAGTAGCTACAACTATCAAGATATTCTCATTTGGAGCCTATCCTCCTTTCTAAGAATGATCATTAACTTGCATTTTGTACTACGTCCACCCTTCTCCTCTTGTCGATGGACATTACCTGATGCACATGTACTTTCTTAACTTGATTGGGCGTATTTCTATCATATCCCAATGCAACTATTAATGAATTTAAGTAAGAAGTCACCATAGTATTTAAAAATAATAGAGCATAAATAGATATAATAGAAACTTGAGTGGCATGAGTTAATGAAAAACAAGGAGGTGAGATATTAGAAAAAGAGAGAGGAAGTTGAAAAGTAGAAGATGTACACATAAAAATAAGTGTACTCTTCATTGATTCATCGGTGTTTACATTCCCAATATATACAAGCAACAAAATGTTAACTACACTAACTAATTCCGCTACTAACAATCCCTACTAACTAATTTGATAACTAGTGTGTGTGCAACAACTTTGTTCTTAGCCATTGATCCAACTGCATGATGAGTGTAAAAGATTAATTTACTATTTAAGGTCATGAAAATGCCCTCGCTCTGAAAGATCCCTATCCCCAAGGATCAAAAGGCGGAAACCGTGCTTGCAAACTCACTAGACTTTATTAGGCCACGTGCTTGAGTAATGGTTGAACTTGTTGATCATTCCTACAAAACCTCTTACCCTAGAATAGAACACGCTTTTAAAGCCTCTAACATTATTATGAATCCTTTTCCCATAATACATTGAAGTCTCTTCGGCATCTCACTCACTATTTCCTCATTGCTGTTTGCTCAAGCAAGGATAGTTCTTAAATAATCATCTTCTAAATGTTTTAGGTAGTCTCTAGTTACTCTAAGGTCTATAAGATTGAATGATTTTTCCATCTCATTATACAAAAAGCTACTCTAATTAGGATCAGACTTATTAATTGGGATGCCATGAACTAATTCTATAGCTAGCACTCTCCCACTGTATGGAACATACTCCATGAATGGCACATAAAACCCTCTTTTAATGATCAACCTTTCTTGATTTTTAGCCTTCCATCATCAACATATTTACAAAAGGTTGACACTTCGAAAAACTCATGAATGTGTTGCCAAGATATAGTGTTTCAAGAATTAAGGATGTATGATATAATAACAATTCAACATTCTCGATGTTACCTTTAGTGCGATTTACAATGCCATGACATTGAACTCTTACTAAAACTTCCAAACCATCTTTTGTGGCAACCAAGTGGATCTATCCTATGCTTGCTATAACCATAAGTTCATTGTCTAAACTCATCCATTTAGATGACTAGTTGGAGCTCAATCTAGCCTCTAAAATCATATTAAGCTAATTCCTTAGCATCCTATCTGCATCTTGACAAACATGTCCCAAATTAGCCAAGATTGAAATAGGCACAAGAGATTCATCTTAGATTCTCAACACTTTGCATAATCTAAGAGTTGCTTCTTACAATATGAACAAAGCCAAAGCTAAATGTTCTACATTTCTCTAAAACAAGAAAGTGTAAAGTGCATTTTGGATGTTTCTTAAGTTAGGAGAATAAAAAGTGACCCAATTTGTATATTACAAAAGTGTGCCACATGCAAGACTAGCTTCAAGTCTAGCAGAGCTCAAACCTGACAACTTCATAATTGAAGGTTGACAAATGAATGACTGGTTAATGTTCTTGTAGAATCATAGGTTTTCTTCAATTGGGACCGACTGCCAAAAGGACACTCTTTGAAGTTCTGACCCAGCCACAACATATAATAATTAATCTAATTACCTTCCACATAAAACCATTTACCTTCTATAATTTTTAGTACTTCAACAACCTTTAAGTGCCAAAGTTTTAAAACAATTTTGAGCAGTTGATCTGCTCACTCTCTTAAAGTTTGCCATTAAATCCACAATTCTAAGGCCTACTATGTGATAAAATGCTTTGGTAATGATGATGACATTTAAAAAAATGTGCCATGAATTAGAAATGAAAAAATATGATTCACCACATATGTAATGCTCCACTCTTTTACTATTTTTAACAACCAAACATGTCAAATATAAACCCTCACTATTGTCATTTTCAAATTTTCCCACAAGCATTAAAACACATCTCCATCCAAATATGTATTTTGGGAGTATAAATTGGCTATCAAAATGTGCATCACCCAACCACTTAAGGTTGTTTTCATAAACTAAAAGGTTCAACAACTATGCTTCCAATTTTTTTTAAAAAAACATTACCACCAAGGTCAATTACAAAGAAGGTAATCACACCGCAACAGTTGAGATGTGAGAATATTACACCGTCTTCATGGCAATGCCCTTTCACCTTTTCTTTTATGTTCTTCTCACTCTTATCATCTGACTCCAATTGCAAAAAAGTAAATGATAGTTTAGTGATTCTGGAGTTGTTGATGTTATGTGACAGCCGAAAAATTCTGCTTCTAATTTCCCCACCTTGTGCAAAGTCACCTTAGGCCCCAATATCACCAACATCTAGCCAATCATTGGCATTTTTGCAATTAAAGTGCTTCAACCCAATATTCTTGGATAGGTCAAATGATCATTTTCCCAGTGGGATTCAATAGCACAAGTTATCATAACAATAACCTGATTTTTTAAAAGCTCGTAGAGTATCTCCTTCAACTGTTTTAAGATCACTAAAGAACACATCATCCTCATTCTCACAATGAATGGTTTTTTTTAATGATATCACTAATTTCTAAGGTTCTTTCCTTTAACTGATCGTGTCCGTCATTTTTAACTCTCTCCAAAAGCATTTAACAAGTGATATTTCACATATTGATCCTTACCTTGAGCAACATTTTTCTCAAATTATAATTCCGTTTCTCCCTACTAAGTACTCCCTTGTACCAATAGTAGTATACCATCATCAATAGAAGCTCTACCCACTATAATTAGAGGTATACTATCTTTTCTTTTATCATTTCTTTTAATTCTTTTGTAAGCATTTCATCAAATAGTTTTCCTTTAGAATTTACAGTAGCTTCCTTTGCCATTGATTGCTCAAAGTCATGCGTCAAATGAAGATCTTTACTAGTGAAGGCTTTCTCCACTAAAAAAATTGGTGAGTGAGCACTCTTCATTAAATGCATAAGGTTGACATAGTAGATTCACCATCTTTTCAAACTCTACAGACATCGGCTTCAAACTCTCCATTATTTCCCAACTAATTTTCTCAATTGAAGTCATGGTTCCCATCAACTAGTCTTTTGAATGAGGCTATGATTTTCTACAGTTCTCTTGGACCAGAACTGTACTGATACCAAATGTTATATCTTGATTCAACTATTGATAGATTTAAGTGAGAACAAAAATTGAGTGAGTGAGTGAGTGAAAAATGAAGAAGTATGTGGGATGTTAGAAGAAGTGATAAATGAGCTAAGAAGAAGATATAAACAAAGAAATAGCTTTACCCTACATCGTTTCATCAATTTTTTCATTCCTAATATATATAGGCAATAAAAAGTTACTAAACTTAATTAATTCTACCACTAACCAAACCTATTAACTAATTCAATAATTGATGTCTAACGAGCAAGAGTGGCGTGTGTGCAACAACTAATTTGTGAGGAGATTCTTTGATCATAGCCATTGATCCAACTGTGTAATGGATATATAGCATTAATTTACCATTTGAGGTCATGGCAATTTCCTAATTGTCGTCCTATAATTGTGTGAACAAACCCTTTCTTCAACTAACCTTGTTTAACAAGAATCTCAGGATTCTTGATCTTCTTTTTTCGTTCTTTGCATATCTGTTTCTACATGATTTCTTTAAAATATTCTCTCCTCAAGGTAGTGTCTACCCACCTGTTCAACTTGGCGCATTCATCCTTGGTGTGTCCATATTCAATGTGAAAACGAAAAAGTTTCTCCAGAGGGTTTGGAGGAGAAACGAGGGAAACAAAATACATTGGCATTTCAATAGGCCTTGAGTAGATGTTCCTTTGGTACTTTCAACTTGGTCACAAATGAAATTTTACTTTGACTCTTGCTGACATTTTAGCATGAGCTCATTTCCAAATATAGTTGTATTCATTTACTTGGCCCCGTACAAGCGTCTATCTTCCATCCTTTCTCTACAAAAATCTTCCATATTGACATACTCTTGTGTTAGGGACTCATCAAAATCTTTCGCCAACCTTTTCGCCAATGATCTTAAGAATTTCCCATTGCATAGTCCTTGGACGAAAGTATTGACAAAGACCTCTTGGGTAGTAGTGGGGGTCTCAAGGGCACATCGAGTAAATTTCCTTGCATACTCCCTGAAACATTCGACCTCACTTTGCTAAAAGTTGAAAGTGGTGTTAGTTCATATTAGCGGCTACTACTAAATTAATATAGAAATAAAGAAGCAAACTCCTTGAAGTTGTGAATCACTCCCATTGGGAGATAGCTAAAGCATCTTTGCATAATACCTCCTAGAGCGGTGAGAAAAAAAACAAGACACTTGATGCCATTGGAGAGTTGATGAAGCAAGGTCAAGTGCTTGAATTTGAAGAGGTATTCCATGGCATTGTTATACTCAAAGATGGTAATCCCCTTGAAGTTATCAAATAGCGGATCATTTAGGATTTCATTAATGAAAGGCAACGCCTCATAAGATCCATTTTTCTGTATGTCATTTTCAAGCTCCCTTCATTGCCTTTAGTTAGGTCAAAGGTAAACATGGTTCTTCGAGTTGCTATCAAGATAACAGCCTATGCTTTCTCATTCCTGGTCCTCTAGTCATGCATGCAACGAAGCCGTCCCTAAGGTTTCTCCCTCGCCATTTCAAAGTGGGTTTTCATGTTGTAAGGCATATTGAATCACGTTATTAGCCGTAGCCTACAATTAGTCTATGGTAATAGGAAATGGGGGCATGATTTTGTTTTGTTGGGCATTAACACCCATCATCTTAGGTTCAAGGAAAATTGCAATGGGACTTGAATATTATTTCCACAAACGATGCCACTATTGTGTTGCAAAAATTTCAACAATTTCTAAATCACACTAAACTGATAAAAATGTTAGCAAAGAGGTGCAATATTTATGTGGTTCAACCAAATCAATTTACATCCATAGTGGAGAAAATTTAATTATTTCTGTATGTCTAGACAGGTACAAATAGATTGATGTCCTTCTACAAAATTCTTAGAGAGTTCTAATCTTAACATGATTCAGTTAGATCCGCTCCAATTTTTTATTCCAATTAAAACTACAGCCATGTCTATATTAAGTCTCACCAAATCTATTAGTTAGTTTTACAGTTAATATTGTTAATAATATTGGAACATTGTCACCACAAACTTACACACACTACAGAAAAGCAAAAGAAATAGCAATAATTTATTTACATAGTTTAGAAATAACACTCAATATTGTTAATAATATTGGAACATTGTCACCACAAACTCACACACACTGCAGAAAAGCAAAAGAAACAGTAATAATTTATTTACATAGCTTAGAAATAACCCTCTTAAGTTGGTTGAACTGTGGCCAAAAGTTACAACTAACAAATAATCCTACAAATGTTAAAACAATTAATCCAAACCAGTACAACTCACCTAACACAACTCCCTTTAGGATTGTTTTATTAACATGTTTATAGCCTATTCTCTTTTGACCCAAGTATTAGCATTGATTAGCGAATGTTCCTCTCTTGAGGATAGTTTATCCATGTGATTGTGTTGTTGATTCGGTGGACGGATGTAAACTCCAACAATTCATATGGCTCTTTGATTTCTCTCTTCTCGAAGATGTAGGCAAAGAAAAAGTACCTTAAACTCTTAAAGACTGATTATTCAAACTTGAGTTTCTTAAACAAATCAAAGACTTCTCTCAACAATGTATAATTTCTTTCAATACAATATTTCCTCTTTCTTGGCCATTTAAAAACATCCATTCTATTGGCCTTTAAAGATAAAACGTATTCCAATGAAATTTGGCTGAATACCTTCAAAATACATAAATATGTTACTTATCTTGTTGGGACATCTGTGGCAACGCATCTGTAATTTCTTTTCTTCCTTGATTCTCAATAGATCAGCAATATTTCCTAACTGAAATGATATTCAAATCATCTACAAATCCTCTCTTAAATGACTAGATTAGATTGGATATAAATAAGTTTAGATATAGCCAACTATAAATCTTCTTATATTTTTATGAATAAAGTAAGTTAACCATATTTAATTCAACCAATTATAATATTATCAAATCAACACAAATCAATTAAGTCAACAGCATAGTAGCATAAGTTGGAAAGGGATAGATGTGGTAAAATCTGTTTAATAAATTTGGTAAATCCTATTACAACATTTGTTAAGACATATTATTAAAATTTTCTATAAAAAATTAATTTGCCACGTCAATGCCAAATTAGAATTTGTACCAAGAATAATAACAATTCTTAATCCTTATTACAACATTTGTTAGGACATATTATTAAAATTTTCTATAAAAAATTAATTTGCCACGTGATGCCAAATTAGAATTTGTACCAAGAATAATAACAATTCTTAATCCATCCACATGTGACACTAACAAAGTCCAGTATTCAAAAATCATGATTTTAGTTCAACACAAGACAATTGCCGAAAATGTTTCATTTTCATTTTTATTCATGGGCAATTTAAACAGGTTCTGTTGAACCTTATTCAATGTGAAGTTGAATAGCTACATTAATTTATACTGGATCTATTTGATGTTAACCTATATAAGTTGAGATCAAAAGGAAAAGGAGAAATTATTTTATGATCATTATCACAGCATAGGTAAATAAACAACAGTCCCAAGTTGACAGGTTTGAAACTAGAAACTAACAAGGCTCTAAAAGAAGCTTATCCAGCAATCCCCGTGGGAAGGACAAACTTCGAAATCCATTGCCAGGCATTTGCAACCATAGACTTCTGCAGTTCCAAAATTCAGTAGTGAATCGTTACATCTCCATATTACAGCGCTAGGTTTGGACCTAACATCCCAATGGAAATCAAGGAATAAGCTTTACAAGTTGATAGTTCCCATATACTTACTCCTGGCAACTAGTTTTGAGATGAGGAATGCCTCCTACTATGGCAGCGACCCTTACTTGCCTCCATAGGCACAGACAGCAGGGCTCTGAGATGAACCCAAGCTGGCTGCTAACTATTAACAGGTCAATCCACGGCTAACCAGAGTTTCTGGGAAGAACCCTTTCACTTTGTTAGCAGCAACTTCTGCTGCATTTGATCCGGTATCATTTTCCCAGCCGCAGTCACCTCCTTCATTTCTTCTGCACTGGTAGAAGCCGGGCTCTCAGATGTAGCTGAGCTGCTGTTCTCACCTTGTCTATCTTTGTTTGACCAGAGTCTTGAGAAGATCTTTGTCACTTTTCTGGGAGTCTCTTTGTCTGCATTTGATTTGGCATTGTTTGTACCGCCGCTTGCACCATCTCCACTTTTGTTTCTTAGCCTCAGAGAAGCGAGCTCGCCCTTCAAATCTTTAAGTTCCTCAGATGTCTGATCCCCATCCCAGTCTTCTTCTGAGTTTGTGGTCGCAGACCTGGAGCTCCCACAAGATAATCTGGGAAGAAAAGGCCTAACAGAACCGGGCAGATCATGCGTGTTACTGCCTGTAGCGGCTGCTGCTCGTCCTTGCTCAAAGAAAAGAACCTGCACGACCACACGCAAGGGAAGCCTCTCATTTTGTACAGCATGCGCACAGGCGTCAGCTGATAGCTTCCGGCAATCCATTAACCTACAGATTCTCTTTTTCTCACTCTTAGTCAACTCTGGGTGTTCCTGTTAAAATTAACTCAAGATTGAAGGTCATGTGAATTTGAATTAATGAACTCAAGATAACAACGAAGAGATAGGAGAAAAAATTAAGGACAAAAGATGAATCCACAAATGAACCTTGAGGTACATGTCAACAGCACGGTAAATCCCATCATGACTTGATCTTGAAAAGCCAGAAACCATTTCTGCTAGATTGACAAATTTAGACAAAGGCAAAGAGGAATCTCTGGCGGCTTCAGCCAGATAACCATCAACCAATCCAGCCACCTTGGCCTTGGAAGCATCTGAATTAAATCCCTGACATATCTCCTGAAACTCCGTATCACCAGGACAGTTGGTCTGAGCACTATGTTCCTGCATCACAAACTGCCCAACAAACTGCTCTACCAGTTCATGTACCACATCTATGTCATACAAGGTTGTCTCGCCAGTTGGAGACCAAATAATAAGATCAACAACAGTTGCCTCCTCAAGCTGTTGTGCAATTCTTCGCATAAGCTCCTTTTTTACTGTCTCTCCACATTCTAACATTATGGATGCTTGTAATAACTTCAGCAAATAGCTACAATCTACGCAACTTTTCTCTGTTGGCAGCAACCAGGTGATTGTATCCACTAAGTAACGGTACTTCAGAAGATCACCTCCTTCTACGGTGCCTTTGCAGATACCAGGAAGCCTCCTTAAAGCATAAGCCTTTAGTGATTCTCCTATAATATCTGCTGATAGTCTTCCTTTTGCTCTTATTGTTGTAATAACCCTCTTATACAGATCAATTTGAAGCTCACAGAGGTCTTCTACCCACCAGTCAGGAGGCACAGTTTGTTGTTTTTTCACTCCATTCCAATTTGGCACAGCCCCATTCTCAGACAGGAGCTTCTGACGATTATAAGTATAAGACCAATCTACTTTTGAAGGGTCAATAGAGGCTCTAGATGCTATTGAATCTAGGCAGTGGCTGACGATTTTCAATTCCTCTGACCATGGGAGAAAAGATTTTGTTGTTTGAAGTACAATTATAGAGTCTTTCCAACTCCGGAAAATGCTGGATGTCAAAAAGACACCAATCTTGTATATGAGATTTCCTTTCTCGACAGTCTCATACATTTCCAGGTACTCTGCTGCACAGCGTACTGCTACTACATTATATGCATTCAGAGTCGCTACCATGCCATAACAGAACTTGGCACATATCTCAAATGCAGCAGGTCCACCCGGAATATCATGGATGTCAATATCACCATTGTTATCGTTGCTGGAATTTGCAATAAGCTTTTGAAGCCGAAAACTCTTGGAGAGAAGAGGAAACTAAAACAAGATTCAGTGATGTTAGTAAACAAGCAAAGATCTGTATTACATATATAAGCAGAAATCATGTACTCAAAGTAAAAGACAGATATGTGCCACTCAGATATTCAGAAACCCGTTTTCAGATCAAATATATGCGTTTCAGCTGCACTTAGGTTGGGAGTAGAAATTCAGGTAAATTCAACTAAAAAGGGCTAATGAGTCGAATAGGAGTTAGCACAAAGTTAGATATCACAGTTTCCATATGTGAATATGTGAACGAAAAGGGTATGGATCAGACTTCAAAGTCCACAAATGCTAGTACACAATGCTAGTAGAATCTTCATCTAATGAAGAGCAGTTCATGCAAGTTGCTGCACGTATCAGTCCTAAATGTGAGATACCAAACGTCAAAGTGTTTCCTGAGGACTAAGAACATTTAAGGGATAAAAGTTATACCTTGTGAACATAAAATTTGACATCTCCAATGCTGATGACCATGTCAGTCGCCAACTCTGTGGCTACATACCTGAAATATAGACATTTAACAGGCAATGTGAAAAATAAATAAGAAGAAACTTTATATTTACAACTTTAGACTTGAAAAAACAAACTCATGCTCGAAGAAACAAGCGATGCATGCAAGCAACAGAAGCACGAGAAAAATCGAATCCCCATCCTCTCACAAGATTTCTGTATAAATGTTTGCAACAATTCTTCCATCTCTAGCAGCAAATATGCCCCACTGAATAGCTTAAAACACAAGGCCTATGATAAAAAGAACCTCAAAGTAACGGCTATGAAAGAAAAGCCTTCTTCATGGTAAACATTGACAGAATCAAATAACAAGGATTTGACAACGGATGTGGCTAACCTGATAGTTTCCCCCTCAGTCTGAAACTGATCAGGCTTTGATCCAAGTTTCATAAACTTCATTTCGGCAGACAGATATTCTTTGCACCTCAAAAAGGATGTTTGAAAGGCTAGTTGCAGAGAAGGAAAGCCCCAGAGGTCAAAGAGAGAATGTAGCGGCACCACTTTCTGGGGTTTAAGAGGAGCCACAGAAGAAAAGAAATTATGAGAAACTAAAGGGAGTTTAGCTATGCAAAAAATTTGATTCTTTGAAAAGAAGAGGACCAGAAGAAGAAGATGATTCCCTTGCCTGGTGGAGACCAAAGACCATGCGTCACCAAGGGTAGGTCCAGAAAAAACTGCCAACAAACTATCACACACTAAAAGTGATCCTTAACATTCTCCAAAAACACACACACACACACTCCCTGGCTTGGTATCTCATAAAATCCCTGGTTCACTTTCAGAAGTCAAGAACAAGAATCCACATTCCTCAACTTAATTTCTTTTACCAACGAAGTTGGGGAGACCTGTCAAAGCCAACAAATCTCGGAATGAGAGGAACACAACCTAAAACGCAGACATAAGGAATCAACTAGCTTTGCAATATACTGAAAGCATATCGACATATATGAGCAAGCCAACGCTAGAACCAACTTTTCAGTGCTTCGAACTGGCACAAACACTACATCACAAGATTCATATTAACAAAGAAAAAACATAAAGAAATCAACTAAATCCCATGTCAAGAACCCTTTCTCCGTCAAAATAACCATTTTAGGCTGGTAAAAATCACATATTCAAAAAATTAAGCAGAACCCGAATGCATAAAGAGTTGATAAATCAGAAAGGTCACGTCTTTGCAAGGAAAAAGGCATAATGATACTTCACCACGAAATATATTCAAAACCGAAAACACCACCATTCATCAGGAAAAAAAAAAAAAAGAAGAAGCTTTTAAACCCGTGTTCTTCCACTGAACTTACCTAAGATTGGAAGGCGCTAAACATCCAGGTACATCAAGGCGATTGAATCAACCAAAACCCTATTTCCGTACAGAGAACCAATACTCAATGAGGGACAAAGCAGGATAGATGGAGAGGAAGACCACCATATAGTACTACGACTTTGAGGAACATATAAGAAGAGAAAACCCCACCCCCACACTCTATTAGAAAGGGATCACCTAGCAGAAAAATCAATAAAACCAAACCATCAGAAAGATGAGTTGTCCCTAATCCTTGCCGGCCACCATAGTAACACCATGTATTCACAAAAAGCCAGGCTCAGAATGTTCTCAGTCTCATCTATCCCTTTAGTATCGCCGCCGCCGCCGCCCCACCACCAACACCCCTTTTAACAATCTCCTCCCCAAACTCTTTATGAATCAAAATGACCCTTTTCCCATAAAATTGTAAATAAGACTGCCAAACGTTTCACACATAAATCTAACCATGAAAAAATTAAATGTGATATTTTTTTTAACTCCTAATTTTCTTCTTCTGGGTTGCAGCTGTGACAGAACGGCGGGGGTGGTCTCTTTTCGCTTGAAGCCAATGAGGACCCCCCCATCTGTTCATTCAATATTCTACTCTATACTGTTAGGCATGCCAACCTGACACTGTTCCACCACCCTTTTACCAGTACTTACTCCCCTCTTTTTCTTTTTCCTTTTCTTTTCCGTTGGGAGTTTTGGCAAATGTACCGTTGCTGTAATTTTTTATGAGAGAAAACGATTCATCCATTTTTCTTCTCTCGTACTTCGATAATAATGGCATCCAACTTTATCCCCATTTTTTAATTCAGAGAAATGTCATCATAACTCATTGATTAAAGTAAAAGAAATTCCTTTGTCCTGAAAATTAATAAAGTTATATGGCAGTAATACAATATATAAGGGGAATCATATGGGGTCACATGGATCACTTATAACTGCTTGGTATTAGGACTCAAATCACATCCCACGATATATATTTCTTTTTGCTTAATCGTAGCGATTGTGGTTGCTTTTTGAGAAAGTTCTTAGCAGTGTTTAGAACTAGTCAGCCGCGAAACATACGAAAGCGTCTTTTCACAAGAATACTCTTACCACAAATATCCCATTATTTTACGAGCACTAGTTTTCCTCTTTGAAATTCAAAACTTACGTTTTTTCCAATAAACATTTGTTGTCAGGATACAAAAGTGTGGTCTTTTTCAGTAATTTCAAGGATATTGTTGTTGGGACGCGTATATCATATACTATATGCTTGCATATTGATAACTACTTTTTAGACGTGTCGAATGTAGCACCATATATGTTATATAAATAAATGGATATTGTGGTTTAAAATAAAGTGTGAAATTTAACTAATTTGTTTGGGATTTCAAAAGTCTAATTATCAATTGTCTGATGTGCCAAGTTGATATACATACTGCGCATGTTTACGTTTAAAAATTATGTTTGATAAATTAATTTATTAAAACTAATTAAATATTCATTTTAAAAAATAAAAGTTGACCATAAAATATGAATCCGATATTAATTTAATAAAATATTGAATAAAATAATCTAATTAACAATTATAATAAAATAATTTAAATATATCGATCTATTTAAAATACTCATTAAATTATTAAATATTATAATTTATATTAATAAATATAATATTAAATTATCATATAATTCTTTTATCTTTAAAAATAATTCCTAAACTTTAGTTCTATCAATCAAAGTAAATTAGTCCGTAAAGGATTTGACCCCTAATTGATAAACATGGTAGTATTTTGATTAAGATATGTTTGTTTTTATTTTTTAATATGTATTTTTAATTTTATTTTTTAAAATTATATAAAAATTTAAAAAATTTAAAGAATATAGTAATTATAGTAAAAATGAAAACAAATATGTATTGTCTTCGTTCAAAACAATTTTCCTATCTATCTCCCCTACAATCTGTGCAATGAGTCAGTTCGAATTCGTCACATCACAATAATGAATCAAGTTCACCTCTCAATTCGTTTATTTTTACACGTAATATCCAAACTTTGTTTCAATTAACTCTTGAAAAATTAGATTGAACAAACTTCATCAATTATTACTAAGTAATAACCCATTATTTTATGACACATGTTTTTCTCTTCCAAATTTGAAAAAAAAAATCAACATTTAATTTCTGAAAATAACTATTTTATTTTCAAGAGTATGTAAGTTAAGTTCAAAATGGAACTGCTATTAAGGTCCAATAAATGCTTAGACAAACAAAACCATGTCTCCCATTTTAATAAAACTATCTTAAATGTTTATTCGACAATATAGTTGGAATATTTGTATCCAAGTGTCTAAAATTATGACCTCACAATCTTGTATTAAAAAAATAAAAAAATTAAATAAATATTAAAAATATAATATTTGTTATAATGTGCAAACCAATGTCAACATTTTTTTATTCTTACATAATATTGTCAAGAGTAAGAATTGAGAATTATTAATGCCAATTATTAAAAGGTCTTGATTTTTAACCATTGGCTTGGTGGACCAAAAAAAACCTTTATTTTAATAATAAGTAAACAACGGACATCTCCCCTTTCATCTAGTGGACAAATTGTGACCACATTCCTTATCTCCTATCCTCTCGAAACTCTTTTTCCATCACATGCTATGCCCCAATCCTCTCCTCCCCATGGCACCAAAATTCCATAAATATTCATATTCTAATAACTCTGATATGACCATATTCTCATACATTACCAGTGATCATGTGCAGTTCAAGTTAATTAATTACATGTTTGTCAAAATTTCCTCGAGAATCGACAAATTCTTTTTGTTTAAATTATATTTTATTGTGTAATTCTCTACTGTTACGACGCACCTGGTGCTGATTTTTTTATACCCCAATATTTGCATCCACAGATTCCATGCGAAAGTGCATGGTAAACTGTAATTAAATGATTTTTGAATAATTAATCTAGCATAAATTTGCATCACAATCTTCTGAAAGATTCAGTCATGAGAATTTCTCGGATTGTTTTTTCTTTAAAAAAAAATAATTCTGGGAAACTCAGCAATGAGTATGGTAGAAGTAGAATATTGGCGTGAACTACCAATAGATTTTTTTTCTTTCTTTGTTAAATTAATATTTAATATTTGTGATTATGATACAGATAACATTGGTCAACATTCCTTTCAACTTCTTGACTGAACTAGTCCTCCACGATATCATTCAAAGATTTGAAATATCTTCATTCTTGGCGTAAGTGCTTGTTTATGATAACAACACTCACAATAATATTATATGTATCATGCAAATTAACGACCCAAATCTAAAGGATTTACAAAGATCACATCATGGGAAATAAACTTGTTGCTATAGAGTTTTGTACGTAGACATAAGTTTAGGGTTAGATGCTTAAAGACCCCATCAAGACACTCATTTTGGAGGTTTTCATGGCGTATATATCTAAATGGAATTTATCGCACCAACTTGAGGTTTAAGTGTCCCTTTTAAGAAAGAGCCAATTTGAATGCCCCTAGCATTTTGGTTATCATGTGAGCTTTGGATTAAGAGGGTGCTTTGGTGAGGTTATAAATTATTCAAAATATCTTATAAAATATTTAGAAATTTTTAAATTTTTTATAAGTGTTTGATAAATTTTTTAACAAAAAATTTTATAAATTCTCAAAATAAAATATTTGAAACTTATAAACTTTTTAAAACAAGATGATTTCTCTTAATTTATTTTTAAATATTTGGATAAATTATTTTTTTATACATACTAAAAGATGTATAAATATCTTAAATTACATTATATTAATAATATTTAATTTATTTTTATCATTATTACTTTAAAAATTTATAATAATTATAATTATAAATTTTTATAAAATCTTATAATATATCTCTATCCCAAAATTTTATTAATTTATTTTAAAAAATAAAATATATGAGTTTAAGAATTTTAAAATATTTTATAAATTATATAATTTAATAAATTATTTAAAACAAACTTGACCAAACCCCCTCACGTCAGTTTCATGCAACCCTTACGTGGCCACGTCTTATTCCAAGTCTTTGTTTTGGTTCATCATTCCATGATAGACTTGGATAATGTGCTCTTCTATCTTCTTTAGTAATAAAAGATAATCGAAATACATATACAGTAAACGTGTATAACTAAAATTTGAACTCCATAATAAATTAATACGAGCTAACAGTGTTTTCGTGGTGCATATCTTTTTAACAGGTGTCTAGGCCTAAATTTCAATGTAGCAGATGGAATGCTGCGGTCCCATTGGATGAGATGGTGTTCCCAAAAAATTGATTTTTAAAGAAAAAATTGAAAAAAAAAAAATAACGATAGACTGGGACGAGATCGAGTCGAGTCGAGCTCGAGTAGTGATATACTCAAGCTCGACTCGACAACGTAACGGTGGAGATCGAGACTGGATCGAGCAACTCGAGCTCAAAACTGGATCGAGCTCTCGAGCTCGAGTAGGTGAAATCAATTAATCGGAAATGTATTTGTAAAATAATAAATGTCCAAAATGCTACAGGATGAAGATTTATTTATAAAACTGTCATCAAGTCGAGTTACTTGAAACTTGTCGAGTCGACACAGAGTCAACTCGAGCTCGACTCAATAAGCCACTCGAGTCGCTCGAGCTCGAACCGAATTTTGAGTCGAGTCGAGTAGCTCGATTAACTCCCAGCCCTATGATTGTTGAGGGTGAATATATGAATTTTGTGAAAAAAAAATAAATCAAAAGTGATAGTAAAGTAATTATTATGATGTGAAAAAAAAGAGGTTGTGACGTGTTTTTTTGTCTATGGATGTGCCTTGTTAAAATAAAATTTTGATAACGATTGTACATGTATTTAATAAATTGAAAATTTTAACTGTATGTGAAGCAGTCCTAACGTTTTAGTTGTTGTTAGTAGAATTTTAATGTTGTTATTATTATTGTTATCAAAATTACTACAGCTTGTATTGTCTTTAACAATATTATTGCTAATATTATAGATATGGCTAGTTTTATTAATGCTAATGTTATAATGATAATAATAGTAATAATAGTAGTATTAATAGTAATAATAATAGTTGTTATTCTTATTATAAGCTATCATAATTACAATTATAGTTGTGTGTGTGTGTGTGGGTGGAGTTACTTTTCGCCGTCTGTGACTCTCTTGTCTTTCTTTTTTAGAAATAAGAAACCCCATACCGCAAACATAGCAGAAGGGTGCTATACTTAATTCGTGTAGCACAGTTTCAATTTTTATTTTTTTTTACATTCTTCTTTTAAGGTTTTTCTTCATACATAATAAGTAAAAGAAAGCATTATTTTATTTTATTATCTTTATTGTTATTTGGTGCTTGCCTTTTTTTTTTTTTTAATTGTACAATGTTGCTATTATTAGGTTTCATTGGGTGTGAGATGTCAAATTTTATAAATTTTAATTACAAAACAATTAGAGAACACAGTAGAATATCACATTTTTAACCTAATCAATTTTTCATCACATAAAATGCATAAATATCAAATATGTATAGATAACTATCTAAAAATAAATTCTTTAGTTTCGGCTTATGATTCATAAGTTTGTCTATATGAACAGGTCATTGACCGCAACTTTCTAACAAAATTCTACGAATTACTTTGTGAAATCTCACAACTGTTGTATTTAGAGTATTTTTAAGAGAAAACTAAAGATAGTTAAAAATTAATTTTCTCTCACGTGTAAGTGATGAATAGTGCTCAGGTGAACACTATCTACGGATTAGTAACAGTAGCAGCAATAGTATTCATAGGAAATTCTGCAGGGTGAGAATTTTGTGAGAATATGAGATTTTCAAGAATTTTCGCATCAAAAGATTACACGATTCTTTTTGGAAGAAAAATTTCTCAAATGACAAATTTTTGAAAGGAGGCCCTTGACGTGGGTTCTCTTTTTCCCTATGTCCTTATTGGAACTTCGCCCTTTCTTTTCGGGGATGCACATATATAGGCAACATTTATCTATTTATAACTACCTTAGTGTTGCTCACTAGGATAATGCTGCAGCTGCCCTGCCACCCTAGTTATGGGTTGTCCGTTAGGTTAACGCTGCAGTCACCCTAATCTATTTGTCAGCATGTTTTTTTACTATTTTTTAGACACGCTGCCTACTCTAGTTTTATAGAAGTTCGACCTAACTCTTCTAGGATTTGCCGCTTGTCCTAACTTCTTTAATATTGTCAGGATTTGGTGTATAGGTGTGTTGGTGATGTATGCCACATCAATGCTTATCGAAACACAACCTTAGAATTTAGAATATCGTCTCTTTTCCAATGACATGATAGTTCTAAAAATTAATTAAACCAATGAAGATTAGGAAGTTGCTGATGAAAACGAGTGGCCATTTGTTAAGCATATGTTCCAGGATGCAGCAAATGGAGGATGATTCACCACATCAATTATATTACAGAAAGGTAGCTTGATTTTCTTACAAAATTGGTGGCCAGACAGCAACAAGTATACTGTACTGGTGTTACGAGGAGAGAAAGCAATGATAATCACTTATTACGATATTGAGACGCAGCACATGCCGACAGAATCTCCAAGTTCTTGATCCACTTAATAATTTCCCCACATATTGAGTACTAATTAAAGGAATTTAAGTTCATTGGCTCCTGGAGGACAATTGCTAATCGGGACACTTTTTGTGTTCAAGTCATGACACTCATAAAGCTGTAGGAATTTAAATTCAATGGGCTTATAAAGCTGTAAGTCTTATGTGCTCCGGCAAATGTCTGTGTTTAGAGAGCCTAATTGGCCTGGTTACTACATGATACATAAATATAACGAATGAGATTTTGGATTAATCTAAGGCAAATTAGATGAGTTGTTATATATAGATTTCAAGAATAGGCAAAAGTAATTTGTGTTTGGCAATATATAATTTCATAACTTGAAGGACCCTTTTTGTCAGGCTTTTCAGTAGAGCACATATAAAGGTTGCAGATATGGGTATTTGGAATCCTCAAGCCATAATTAAAAATAACGATAATAATAAAAGACAGACATAATTAGTCTTGACGCTGGGTTAAATCTCGAAAGAGTAATTTACGTTTACCTCTCGTCATATGATGATCCAAGTCAGAACACCAAATGCTTGGGCAGGACGTGTCTTTTGGCAATGTTAAACAAAGTGTTACGTAATGAGACGTGTGTCATTTAGAAAAGTGTAGTTAGCATTTTTCCTTTTATTTTTCTAAAATTTCAAGAAAAATGAAAGGATTTGAGGCTTTAAAAAAACAAAACAAAATATAAGAACTTCATTGTGTAATGGGACAAAAGAGAAGTTTTGATTATATATTTTTATACTGTTGGTCAAACAAATAGAAGAAACCAATGCAGGTTTATTACATGCTCTACTTTTCTACTGTCAATAACCAATGAAGTGATTCACTTCAGTTGTTTTCAATAGGATGCCAGTATCTTTAGGGAATAATATTTTACAAATAACCACTCTATGACTACAATAAATAGTGACTATTTCACCATGGCAAAATCAAGACAGACGCTCTTACAATCTGCAAAATCAAAATTCAAATATGTTAATATGATGATGGGTAGAGTACTGGTGACGAATGTGTGCCACATGTGCAAAAGTTAATAAGTTGTCATTATTTTTAACACAATTTTCAACATGGCCAAATCAAATTATTTAGTAAAAGTTTGAAATTTTGGTAACTTGTCTCAACAAATATTGTAACATTATTTTGTCACAAAATCTGTTAAATTTGTTAAGATGAATTAGTCAAATATTTTCCTTCTTAAATTAGAGTATTTACTATTGACTGATTGTACTAATCTGTTAAAATTATGATAGATTAAATTAGATATAATTCACTTACCTCATCTAAAAAATATAGTTGAATGTTGTAAGTTGACCATATGTCACCTTACTCTTATCCAATCTAATCTAGCCATATGTGGGATAATTTGTAGAATATTTTGAATTCATGCTTACTAAGAAAGAATACTGAGTATGCAGATATCAAGAAAACAAGGAATCTCGAAATTATCATAATTGATAACGGTTTTCAATATCTTGAAAATTGTCACGTAAAAGAGTTATTTTTGAATAGTATTTAAAAGTGTTATGAAGAGAGTTAAGATAATCATTAGAATTTTCTAGATATAGTCCCACAAGGTTATTTTTGAATTGAATAAACCAAATTTTTGATATATATTTTTACATTTTCACAACATATGTGAATTTATAGTTACACATGATATATCACAACTTACGATAATAACCAACAAACCAGCTAAAAAAATAAAATAAATCCACGCATCACAAAGTGGAGAAAACCCACACCATGACGACAGTAGTGAATGTATTATTGCTCCATCTTCCATAATTATTGCAATTATTGATTGTCAAGAGCTAACGTCAAGGAAAGGCAATGCTTATGCTAAACTACAATAATTTTCTTCCTTTCTATTGCTGGACCAATAGAAAAGGGTGAAAGGGATTGAGTATCATATCATATAGAGTCGTGCGGGCTGCTTTATTGTTGTCTGCTAATGGAAACAGATAAAAATAGACAAAATGAAACGTAAAATCGCGCTACATGCAACAGCGACAACAGAGAACAAAATGAAAGCAAAAGGATTGTGTGTGCTTATGACATCAATCCCACTCAATGAAATATATTTTCGATGCATTCATTCGATCGAATGTAAAATGAAAATTAGATATTTATTTATAATTGAAATAATATATCTACACTACTCTTAACGCAACTACTTTTCTTAGTTTCAAAACATAAAGACTAAAATGCATTCACTATTTGTTCTTTTATGTGTTTTTTTTTTTTTTTACCTAAATTCAATTTTTTATACGTTCTAATCTTTTATAACTTTATCTTCACTGTCCTTTCCTAACTTTTTTGTATTACATTTTTTTTTTCATACTTTTCTCCATCAAGTTTAACTTACTATATTTTTATTCTTTCAATTTTGTTATTTATTATTTATATTTTACATTGATTTTCTTTTAATGTGTTTTTTACTTTTTTTGTTTATCTGCCTTCTATATCTTGATCTATATAGCATTCATTTCAAAATGTTATTTATCTTACCTTTTTTTCTGTTAAATTTTTTTTGTTTAATTTCAGTTTTAGAATTTTTTTATTTTTATTAAGAATAATGTGTATGACTTATTAATTGTTGAATTTTTTTTTCTGAAGTTTGACATAAATTTTTAATTCAAAAAATTTAATGGAACTACACGAATCAATATAAAATATGTTTTATTCATATAATTTTAGTTACAAAATAATTTTGGTTGTATGCCCGGAAATACAGTAGAATTTTGGTTATGAAATAATTTTACATAATAATTAATTATATGAATGTATTGTATACTGTTAGGGCCCAAAGCCCACATGAAAATGGAAAGGCCTTGTCCAGTCCTACTATGGCAGCCACCGGTTGTTATTTTAAACAGATCTGGACTTTTACTATGAGCTTGACGGCCTTCAAAGCATCACCATTGATGAAACTCAGCCCAATGATTGAAAGTCCAAGGTACTCGGGTTCAAAGCCCAGCCCACATTCTTACCTTGTTTTTTTATTATTTAAAAAATATTTATAAGATATAAGTTATTGGAGTTGATTGAATAATATAGGGTCGGACAAAATAAACTACAAGTTGAGAAGATGCCTGTTGTTATGTAGTATTATATTTACAGAACAAATTGTAGAATTTATAACTAAAGTAGAAAACTAATATAAGGCCCTGTTTGGATTGAAAGATTTGATGAAATGGATTCCAAATTTATAATAATGACTCAATTATATCTGTTTAGATGATTAAGCATTTCAAATTCTTAAATACTCATTTTGAAGTATAATTTTAGTAATTGTAATAGATTTAATTTTTTTTTATTTTGAAGTTATTTAAAAACCCTCTTTCCAAATTCCTTCTTCAAATTCAATTTTTTCGGTGCAAACGAAACCTAAGAGATTTTAAACTCATAAATGAATTTTAAACTCATAAATGATTGATGGATGTTACGTTTGGTAGGATGGACTAATGTTGCAACAAAGTGCCATATCATTTAATTCATTATCTTTTGCTCCTTGTTCTTGGCAGTGTTTTGTACTCAAAGAGTTAGAAGATTACAAAAGATTAACGAGAGAGAGAGAGAGAGAGAACACGAATGTGGTGCATGTTTTCTTGACCTGGATATTTAAGTTATGTTATTGATAAGATAAGGATTCAAAATTATTATTTTGAAAAATTATTTTATTGCATCCATTAATTAAATTATTTATCCATTATATCTGTATTCTTGTATTGAGCTTTTGTTTTACTTTTTTGAAAAGAATGTGTAATAAAATCAAATATAATACTTTATTCAATCAAAGTACTTGAAGTAAACTTGAGGTAAATGAATTGAGGTATGGCAATATTTATAGTGGTAAGAAAATAGTTAATGAACTTATTTTTTGTTGTGCTATTTGTATTGATAACACTTCAATTCTTCGTAGAGGTTGCGATGAGAAGTTCACGGCAGCTAAAATAAAGTGCTCTATTTGTTTTCAAATTTTAAAACTCAAAAACACATATTCGCAGTTATCATATGTTTTAAATTTTATCTCTTTATCTTTCTTATTTTTACACAATTTTCAATACAAAATCACTAAAAACACACACACCAAAATCTGAAAACAAAACATAGATGTAAGTGAAAAAATTTAAATATCAACCAAAAAAATAATAAAAATTTATAAAATCCTTCAAAGTCTTTAAAACCACTAGAAATCAATCAAAATTAAGAATGTTAACAAATAAAGTTTAAGTAGGAATTCGAGTTTCATAATGATTCGATATAAAGATTTGAGTCAAGTAATAAGATTGGATTCGAAAATTTTTTTTAACTTGTGTTTAGAATTTAGTTCAAATCAAAAATATTTTCAAGTCGTGACGAATTCAAATGAAACATCTTAATTTATTAACACCATTGTCTCGAAGGGTAAGAGAATAATCACTCCCAGGAAGCCTGTATAAAATTAACATTATATAAAAATTATTGAAAGCCCATGTTGTTCCAACTCCAAGAGCTCGATCCCATGTTTGGCATGGCAAATGCCCTTTTGGAATTTGTCAAAGGCTTTTCCTTTATTCTGTGTTTGGGTTGTCACACGAAAGGCACAATTGCCCCACAAGAATGTCCCAATCCATCAAATGGAAGCAAAGGAGGTGCTTAACGTGGGGATTGAACATTAGAATTTCCAACAACTTAAATAAAATAAATAAGCAACTTTATTGGCAATATTTTAATAGTAATTAGGGCTGTAAAGCAAAATTAAAGATATGTTAATTTTTCAGCTTTTGGAGTGTTACTGTTGAAGAATACTTTATTACAAAACTTTACCACACAACTTCCTCCACTGAAAGAAATGAAGCCACCCAACTGAGAAACAATCAATAGCTTGCAATTCTGTGAGTAATGTAGTGACAAATAATCCGACAAGGTTTATGTAAATAATTGTGAGTCATAAAATTATGCTCTTGCTCTTCCAAGGTTTACAATAAATTCCCCAAAGATTAGTGATATTTTGTTAAATCAGTGTGCTTGTGTTTTTCCCCCATTTCTGCTTATGAATTTGGGAATGCCAATGCCTGTGTAGGAAAGAGAAGCAAATGGAGGCGGAAATCTTGCAATTTTGCAAGCCATTTTTCAGTACAAGTATCCAACACGGGCAAGAAAAAAGATACTCTGGTGGGTTCTGTATTTTTCAGCTTTAGAGAAAGATAGTTGAACGTGAATGCCAGGCCAAGCCAAGAACCATATGCTCTTGATGTGCTGTAGTCCCGTAAAAGACTTGGTCACCAAGTCTGGTAAATGTAAAGTCGTTGCAAAATATTAATTATGGGGAAACTGCTGAGATCATCACAGTGAGAGCACCAGAAGCTTCCCCTTTCGTCTCTTGCTCTCACTCTCACACATGCCCACTCAGCATTTAGGGACCAGAAACCAGAGATGAATGAGGTGAAAGAAAACAGCATAAGACGGTTTACCTAGATAAGTGCATGATGAGAGTTCATCATATCACTATTTTCTTTATCCTATCAATTGTTCCATCATTCAGGGTCCGACACACATTGGGAAAGGAATCCAGAATTCCAGATTCCATGGTTGAGGAGAAAAACAGGAGAGTTCTGCATCAACCTTTGTTTACAACAAGCTCAGCGCCGCCTCCTCCGCCCCAATCTGAATCACTCCTGCAGCCTCCACCTCCACCGCCGTCTGCTGAACCGGATTATCCATACCAAGACCTGCCATTCTCCCACGAGTTCCCAATGGGACCACCGCGGGACAAGAGCCCACCTTTACCAGCAAGTGGTGCAGCAGTGACAAATCCTGTTGCCACACAGCCATCCAAGCCAAAAAAGAAAGTGGCAGTTGCTATAGCATCAGCAGTGCTCACACTGGGAATGCTGTGTGTATTGGCATTCTTTCTGTACAAGAACCGGGCGAGACACCAAGACGAGTCCCGGAAGCTCGTTGGTGGAAACTTGCAAGGGATCAATGAAGAGTCTAGAGCGCCTCCATCCACTTTCCTCTGTGTTGAGACAGTGGAGCCATCCACCACAAGTTTGGTCAATGAGACCAATGGTGCAAATGCCTCACCATATCAAAAGCTGAATTCTGGAAAAAGAGCTGAGCACTACAGACTCAGTCCTGACCTTCGGCCACTGCGACCGTTGAAAAAGCCGCCGCCACCCCCCAGCATTCACTCGCCCCCACCAATGTCATCCTCAGATGATGAAAGCCATGAAAACGGCACTTACACAGCAAAACGGGCATCTGTGACCGGTGAATCCCCTGGTTCACGTCGCAGCAATTTGAGTAACCATGCCAGCCAGGTGAACCAGACGAAGCTGGACAATCGTGTGGCTAATTCAGTACCTCATTCCAAGAGAACTCCACCAAAATCTCGCTTTTCAGCATCATCTCCAGATGCACAGCCTGTAATGACACCATCAATCAAGCAATCACAGAGTCCTTCACCGCCGCCATCTACAACTTCCATGGGGCCACTGCAGCCTAGTAAAAAGCTGTTGTATACTCCTAAAAGGTCCAAATTTTCACCACCATCGCCACCACCTGATAGAGGCCGACTTCAATCAATAAGCAACGATGAGCAGCAGGCATCTAGAGTCCCAATTCCCCAACCACCACCACCACCACCACCTCCTCCTCCTCCTCCTCCTCCTCCCCCTCCCCCTCCCCCTCCTCCACCACAAGTGTCAATACCAAGAAAACAAGGGGCCGTGAAAATACATACACCTTTACCGGTTTCCAGGCAATTGACAAGACCACAACCAAACAATCTTAGCCCCAAAGCAACTCCGGCAGCTGTGAAGACAAGGCCTACTGAAGAAGTCAATAAAGGTGGCAGTTCATCTGAGAACTATGTTGTTGAGGACAAGGATGATTCAAGACCCAAATTGAAGCCTCTGCATTGGGACAAAGTACGAGCCACACCAGACACTGCCACAGTTTGGGACCACTTACAGTCTAGCTCATTTCAGTAAGTAAATTCAATACATTCTTTATAGAACTCATGGCGGTGTGCAATCTCTCAACATTGAATATACGTCCACAGGTTGAATGAGGATGCCATGGAATCGCTATTTGGATGTAAGTCGGAGAATTCAGTACCTAAAGAAGCAACTAGGAAGTTCGTCCTTCCATCTTTTGAGGTGGAGAACAGAGTACTGGACTCAAAGAAATCTCAAAATATTGCAATTTTATTACGTGCATTGAATGTGACAAGAGAAGAGGTTTCCGAAGCGCTCCTGGACGGTATGTGTGCCACTCCATCCCTCAGAGAAATGTGGATTGAAGTTAGTCAATAATTTCCTCATAAGTACGAAAAATGTGAGCAAATATCACGGATCTGTTATTAATCTTAAGACCTATGCATAAGTGATCCTAACCAAAATGCAGGAAAGTTTAGTTCATCCTCTTTACAAAGCAAATTCACTTTTTGGAATAAGAATACATGCCCATTGTTAAAATGAGTTTCATATAGAAAATGGAAAAGTATCGGCGCTGCCCACCCCAAAATCCGCAAAAAAAGGATAACACTATATCTTACCATCAACTATCTTTTATTCATTCTCTAAACACCTAAAATTAAAATTAGTTCAGCACATGCCTGGTGTCTCACCTTTTACGTGGTCATCCCTGTGAAACAATTTATACTTGTATTATTATGTCATCCCACACCCCTACCTGTATTCTCAATCCGCCTAGCAGATTTAGTCCCTTATAGAGCTGGGTTCATGATCACATACCACCGGAGAAAAATGAGCAGTGTCCCATGATGAACATTGCCAATGACTAGAAGCTTCACAGCAAATTTAATTCCTTCTCCTGCCTGTCCCTTAACCTTGACCACCAACAATGTAATTTCAATAGAAAACTGAGACAGCTAGAAAAATCACTGGCTTCCAAATGCATTTGGAAAATTTTAACATTCAATTACATTTTGTTTAGATTATAAGTGATGCGCGTAAAATCAAAATTTTAGTCCAGGACCTTCTGAATAGCTTGCCATCCACAGGTAAAGATGTTTGTCTTGGTACTGCAGGAAATCCGGAGGGATTGGGTCCAGAGCTATTTGAGACTTTAGTGAAGATGGCACCAACAAAGGAGGAAGAGATAAAACTTAAGAACTGCAGTGATGCAAGCTTCAAACTAGGGCCAGCTGAGCGATTCCTCAAGGCGATACTTGATATTCCATTTGCCTTTAAAAGAGTGGAGGCAATGCTGTATAGAGCAAACTTTGATGCAGAAGTAAAATATTTGAGGAAGTCTTTTCAAACACTAGAGGTAATATTGAATATTCCATTTAACTTGGCTATTGCTGTGAAAAGTTCTTGACATATTAGGTTTTATGAAAGGGTCATATAAATGTGTGTGCACTAACCATCTAGCTAGGTAGTGCTTTTCTGGTGCACCTGAAAATCTCAATAGTCTTTAACTGCACCCATAAAATCTCACACATGGCATATTGCGCATGCAGGAAGCCAGTGAAGAATTGAAGAACAGTCGCCTTTTCCTTAAACTCCTTGAAGCTGTTTTAAGAACAGGAAACCGCATGAATGATGGCACTTACCGTGGTGATGCCAAAGCTTTCAAATTGGATACTTTGTTGAAGTTGGTGGACATAAAAGGAACAGATGGTAAGACGACCTTACTTCACTTTGTGGTCCAAGAGATTGTCAGGTCAGAAGGAGCAGTTTCCAATCCTACAAATGGAAGTCTGCCAAATAAAAACAATTTAAAATTTGATGAAGAAGATTTCAAGAAGCACGGTTTGCAAGTTGTAGCAGGGTTAAGCAAAGAGCTTGGCAATGTTAAAAAGGCAGCAGGAATGGACTCAGATGTGTTGAGCAGTTACGTCTCCAAGCTTGAAATGGGCCTTCAGAAAGTCAGACAGGTCCTGCAACACGAGAATCAAAGCGATGAAGGAAAGTTTTTTGATTCGATGAAAGCTTTTCTCAACGAGTCTGTTGATGAGATCTCAAAGATAAAGGCCGAAGAAAGAAAAGCCTTGTCCCTCGTGAAAGAGGTAACGCATTATTTCCATGGAGACACAGCAAAACAGGAGGCTCATCCCTTGAGAATTTTCGTAATTGTAAGAGATTTTCTCACTGTATTGGATAATGTGTGCAAAGATGTTGGGAAAATGCAGGACAGAACAACAATAGGTGCAGGAAGATCATTCAGAATATCAGCAACAGCACCATTGCCAGTACTAAGCAGATACAATTTGCGGAATGACACGAGTTCTGATGAAGATAGTATGTAACTGCAGTGACATCAGACGCAGTTGAACCCATGAGGGACTATCCTAGGAAGTGCCATGCCTCTAACAGGTTGTCAATGGAGCAGCGAACTCCGAAAGTGAAACGAATATCAGAAGAACATTTTCGAAGCCCTGCTCTCACTTCCGGAGTGCAAAACCTTAGATCAAGATTTATAGTGTCAATAGAAGCACTTAAATAAGAGGAGATTTTTGAATAAGTGGTATTAATAAGAGCTGGGGAATTTGAACCATTGATATAACAGTTTCGAGACTGTTGACAGCAAAGTAGCTTCCAGTTTTCTGGCCAGTACTATAGCCATAGATAACACAGCGGTTCCACATTCTAGGCATCATAAAAGAGTCTAACTATGTTTTTACTAAACTATGCGCCCATAAGGAGAAATTGTTTCTCTCCATTTCTGTTCTTTCTCCACCGTTATTCTGAATGACGTTTCTCATAATATTCCAACACATTATTGCCCATGTCGAATCAAATGCTGCCACAGCAGCCACACAAACAAGACAATTGTCCGTCCAGGCCTTGTGCTGCCTGCCATCAGAATATTGAAGGTAATGTAACTTATATTAGAAGTGAGTGATTTTGATATCACGCCCTCATGGTGGGTTCCCAACGGCTATGGATTTGTAAACTCGACGTGAAGGATAAAAAGAAAATGCACATTAGGGTACAAAATGGAATTCTTTGATTGAGATCGCTCCATTGGGGCTGTTACTGATAATGTTCTTGATTGGGAGCTTTACCTACGGAATAATGGATGGTTCGATGCTTTAACCTGGATCTTGTGAAACTTGTTCGGTAGAAAACGAGAAAAATTATTCATACATTACACTGGTGAACCAAGCTGGCTCTTTCAAGGGATGTTCATTTTGCTTATCTTGCTCAAACCGATGAACTTGAAAGAGTTTGGTGTTTTCAGACTTCACATTGTAATCCCAGACTCTTCCTGGATAACAGTGGCAGGTGTTTATCAGTGTAGATTTGGGTTGCAGAAGCACATTCAGCAGTAACAGGACAGAGGAACACAAAACTGGAATGTTCTTTTTTTTTTATTTTTTGTGCAAAATGAGCTAAGCTGTTATAATTAGTAACAAACTATGTATGAATCAAGGTTTACACGCATTCTCACTTCATCAAGAAAATCAGCATTTGGATTAAACTGATTTCAGGGAAAAGAATGGGGCTCGTGAAATACTCTTGGACCTCAGTCTTTTCTTCACAAAAATTCTCCAATTTACATCCTCTTTTCTTTTTTGGTTTCCTTCTCCTCTGCCTGAAACTCCAGTAATGCCACAACTCCAACATTTAGTGATACTTTCCTGATGCACTACTTGTCCAAACAAAGAAAAAACCAGGAAAAATTGAAGCTAATGAGGGGAAAACAAACAAGGCACGACCTGCACAAAGGAGCTTTACAAGCATCAGAATTGGCAAAAAGCCAAGAGTGCAATTCCAATGTTTGCCACATTCTTTTGCAAGGAACGCAGCCACCAGGAACCCTCATCTTACATATAGCAAAATGGAAAATAAGCAATTCCAGCCCCTTACAAGCTACGTATCAAGAGGGTTCTTGGGCATCTTTCAAAATTTTGTCATGCGGGCCACTTGTTCTGCAACCATGTCTTTATATGTGAACAAGAGCTTCCATTGCCTTGTATTGCCGTACGTAAATTTTTCCCTAGTTCAAATTTCTCGCTTCTCTTTCCGCCTCCAGAGAATAGAAAGAATCGTCGAATCAGGTAAAGAAGCATGAAAGTGGGATGCTCGCTCTCCTTTTATATGCTTACCAAGTCCTCATCTATCATGGATTCGATGATTTCCTTTTCTAGCGCCGGGTGGCTGTCTTCCATGACTCTCCATCCTTGAGAGGCTGAAACTGCCTTGAAGTTGGCCAGGATGTAGCAGTGGCAAATGAGGCAGAGCCGAGGAGTATCACACAGCAATGCCAGCTGAAGGATATCGACAGCATTATCCGAATTTATTAAAATCTCTGCCCGCCGTATCCAACTCTGACACTGTTGCTTTAGCTGGGTATTCACATATGCATGAGACAACACCAGCAATGGCAGTGCACATGCCTTCATGTTTTCTTCTTCATAGCTATAAATGTGCAGGCAGCTTAAAATCAGCGAAGTGCAGAACAAACCAATGGCGCGGCAGCGGCAGCGGTTAAAGAACAAATCATTTGACACATTAATGCTTTGGAAAAATAAGAAAATTTTAAGGCCATAATCATGATCCATGCTTTTAAACTATGCAAGAGACTGTAATTCAGCTTCCTCCTTTACCAGTGCAGAGATAATAATCACCTAGAAGAATATAAGAACCAAATGAAAACACGAACTGCCCCTGGTGTAAGTCCACGAATTGCGATTGATGGTAATTGGTTCTGGCCACGGTGTTCCAATTTCTTTAGCATGCTCTTAAAGACTGGAGAAGCAACACCGTGTATTTAAACAAGCAGGAAAGGAGCATAAGTTTCTGCCGTCTGTTATGCAATTTAAGAATATAAATAGTTCACCGATGCATATATAGGTTGCAAGAACATAACAACGGACACAAATTCACATACTCGTCTTTCAGGAATTCCAGGGAAGTTCCAGTCCGAGAGACCAAGAATAACTTACAAGAACACATGCATGAGCAGAGATTGCACCACCATATTGCGACATCAGCTCTGTAACCTTCATCAAGGAGAAGACCCCAAGAATTATTTCCAGCATTGGAGACACGGCACCGCCCTTCGACCTTCAATCCACCTCCTTTCAAGACTTTCTGAGCAGGCAATGGAGGTGGAAGAGGCATCACTTAATTAAAAGTTGAGGGAAGTTCCTCATTTCTTTTATCCATTTTGTCAAACTTCTTTCAGGACTTCAGTTCTGCAACATGCAGAGAACATCTATTGGGCTACATTACTTGACAATCTGCACTGAGTTCATCAATGACCCTGACATTTTATTCCCAAAACAATCAGTATCATATCAGAAGCTTGAATAAGTTAGTTAACATCATTGCACAAGTTGTAAACCCCACCCAAAAAAATATATAGTAATAAAATGAAATAAAATAAAGCATGAAATGTTAATTCCTGCGTTTAGAATATATTCAAGTTAGTTCTATGAAAATAAAAACTCCTTTTTGTCATTAAAAATTTTCAGAGGTCAATCTTTGCCGGCCAAAAAACATTTCCAGGATAAAAGAGGAGAAAGAATATTATGAATGTAAAAATGCAAATTTATGTGTGGACTCTGCTTTCTCAATGTTCTCGATGTTCTATGCTGCAACTCATTAAACATGGAACATAACGTTGTATTTACAAATACAAAAAACTGATCAATCTTCACCAACCAATCATGCAAGATTCCCAAGATGTTACAAACTATCGACACCCCTTTTTCATACAAATTGTGACAAGTGGATAATTGGTTAGTTTCTTAGGCCTGAAAGAGGGAGAGGGGGACAGCGTTGAGAACTAAAACAATGCCCTCTTTATATGGGGCGCGACTGATTGATTGGCAGACATCCATCGACGTGTAAAAGCTTGAAGGCAAAAACGTAGGAATGACAACTTTTTCTGTCCGCGAAGCAATTCTCTCACTTTTTATTTATTTTAAAGGCTTGAAGCAACTCTAAGTGGGTAACGTTGGAAATTTGCAATGCATATATCTTATCTTAAATGGATAGTACATATTTTAGTTTTCAGAAAATTAATTCGCGTAATAGTGTAATTATTAAATGAGGGGCTCTTGGATTTTTATTAATCTACACATACAAGGAATGTTATTCATGATGGTAGTAAAGTACACGGGCAAGGCTGTTAATGAATGCATTAGCTTGTGCGACTATATGAGGATGTCCGAAAATGGATATACATTAGCACAACGTCAACGAGAGCTAGTCAATTTTTGCAGCCTTATGAGTTTCTCTTCTTGCCAAACTTTCTTTCTGGGTATACTTTTCAACCGTTGATCAATCAATTTCAAACCTAGTTTCATCTTCCAGTTTGATCTCTTCTCCTTAAGGCAAACTTCAGGAAAAACAAAACAAACAAACAAACAAACAAATTAAGTTTCAACGTCAGTATCCATTATCACAGGCGCTCGTATTTTTCCTCAACGAGTAGTTGTAGCACTTCTTTGAAAGCCAAAGCCTTATGTCTTTCTCGAGTGCTCCTTCTCCAAACAAGTTTGGGTTTTATCAAATATTACGTGGAATATTATTTCTACTTGGAATACTAAATTTAAACACTGGTTAATGTAATGTTACAAGTTCCTGTCTGAGGAGGGCTTTCGAGTTTCGTCTATTCATTATGTCATGTGGGGCAATCTGTGGCCCACGCTGAATTGACATCTGGCAGGAGTTGTTTGGCTGATTATCTCGAAGTTCAACGTTCAAATCTTTTGAGTCCAAAATCCATGCAACAAATTCATTGGAAAATCGCCATCGGCATGAGTCGTAAAGTTGACTTTGATGGTGCCAGACTTTTAATGAAGGCCAGGGACTAAGAACGAGAATCATTGCAAATCATAACATGGGGCGTAAAGGTGTCCACTTGGACTAATTATGGGCTCTTATAATGGATTTTAGTTTTCGATTCCATACCAGCATGGCCGGGTCCGGTTTAGAAACAAGCCCCCGATCCAAAAGGATTTCTATAAAACCATCCAAATATTAAGCAATTTAAGTGGAAAAAACTACGTTTGTCTTCAAATTTTAGCACGTATTTTGATATTTTTTTTATTTCAATAATTACGTAAAAATAAAAGAAATAAAATTAAAAAAAATGTAATTATTGAGTGAATGTGTGTGTGTTTTTGGGCTTCAAAATTCGAAAACAAAATTTCAAGAAATTTATAACTAATTTCAAGAAGATTCCTGAATCTCTTCAGCAATTTTGTAATTCAGCAAATTCATTTTACAGGTTTCTAGAAAAAAAAAATTAAATCAAGAAGAAAAATAAATGAAAAGGGGAAAAAGGTGAAGAACATACTTTACTTTGTAATTTTTTATTAGGTCGGGGACCAGAAATATACGTGTCAATTATTAGGATTGCTGATGGACTCTAACGTGTTCATACTTTAGGTAAAGAATGGAAAAGTATTTGATTTGAAAACAGGGAAGTGGAAAATTATAGATGCATCATGATAATATTTTCTACGTTTTAATTAAGTAGAAATGATCCTATATTTGGAATTTGGTAGGGCTGCAAAATTTAGTGAATTATTATTGTGGTCATAAACATTTTTCAAGTCAAATTGAAGTTGATTGAATTTATTTGGAATTGCATGCAGTGCACTTTTTAATTTTTCTTTCCTTTTTTTCCCCCCACAAATACATTCATATTACATTTTATCAAGGAATATGTCAACATCATTTGTGGTTTACAACCAAATTTGCAATTTAGTGAAAAGCTATTATTTATTTATATGATTGGGATTCAGCAAGTCGTGAGACAGTAAACGAAAAAATTAATAATTCTTATGTCTCTTCGAATCATATCATGAAAAGAGAATTACAAAAATGTGTTCAACCATTCGTTGAGGTTAGAAAAAAGCTAGACATTTTATAAATCAATTTATTAAGATTTGAGACAATATGATGGATCAAATCCCAAATTCCCAATCTACCCCCACAAGATAAAGGGTTGAAGTTGGGGAAAAGAATAAAAAAAAATTCAATTATACAGGGATAAAATCATACAAACACAAATATAAAATAATAAGTAAAAGAAAAAGGATAAAGAAAATGACGTCAAAAATTAAAAACCGAAAAATATATTATAGATTAAATATAAAAATATTTAAACTTGAAAAATAAGGAAAGATTAAAAGGATTTAGAACATTAGTGAGAGAACACATATAAAAAAAAAATACGTTAAAAAGAAATGTGACAAATAAAATTATAGAAAAATTAATTAAATTTGTAAAGATAATTGTGTACTCTTGAGATATCGGGCAATAAAAATCTTATTTTTTTTCATAATATAGTAAATATAAGTTTAAAGAAACAAAAAAAAAAAAAAAAACCCAACGGGAGAACAGCAATAATGACAGTAGGTTCGGTGTGACAAAAGAGCAAGCGACTTCCACATTACGAAATAATTTTTTTTAAAATAAACGTGATTAATCTTCGGGTGCAGCAGTGGCAACTAAATAATAATAAAACATGGAGTTGTGCGCCAATTTGTGGGAATGGAGGAGCGCATTAGGTATGATGATGACACCTCAGCATGGCCCAGCAATCATATTCACGTGTAAATTCTAACACTATACTAATAATGTCATAATCACCTTTTCATCTCCATAGTCATAAGTACCATAGTGGGCCTTTATGCAAGTTTTACGCCCCCAAAAATATCTTTAGCGTATGATCCCGACGTATTTTCAATCTCGACGCGTCGCAACAAATTTTACGCAATCAAACATTTCATTTAATAAAATTTTTTATTTATTTTAAATATAAAATTTTTATTCTTTTATATATATTAATAACTATTTATTTTTTAATTATTATTTATTCATAATCAAATTATTAAATACACAAACATATACTCATATTTATATATATTTATATTTTAAAAATTAACTATTATCTTTATATACTACTGTGTTATCTAATTATTATTATATATTTTTTATACATATATATATATATATATATATAAATCCACAAACTCAACAAAATTTTCACTTCTTCCAAACATACATTTCGTTTAAACACAACTCTGATCAAACATTATTTTCTACTAAAACTTTTCTTTCAAGCGTAAAATTGTTTCTTTTATATGTTTTTTTAAAATGACGTGGTCAATGTATATGTATAGTGTTTTTGTAATATGACATGGTGTTTTTTTAGTAAATTAATAATTTTATTGTATGTGTCACATTATAGGATGTTCAGTATATATTCAATGAATTTTGGTGTGTAAGGGAAGGAAATAAATAGATGAGTGGACATGTATTCACAAGCACTTCCCCATTAGTTACGTATTTTGATATTTTATTTATAGAAATAACTTTTTTAATTTACGAAGTAAACTTATATGGCTATCTTGACTTTAAATTCCTTCATTGTTCTTTTTTCATTTTATGCTAATGTATTGTTTTTATTTATACTTTTCTCCAAATTTTCTCTCTTTCCAAACTATTTTAATATTTTTTTTCTTATGTTAAATATTTTTAATACTTTTAACCTATATCTATGCTTATTGTATATTAAATAGGTATGATAATTTGGTTGAACAATTCATGGTTACTTAAATACCTTAATACCGGTCATTCATTTGTTACATTCACTTACTAATTTTAATTTATTCTATTTTTTGAAAAGTCTTTATTTGTTTCATTATATTAAGATGAAAAAATTAATTTTAATTATATAATATTAAATTAAACAACTTGCCTTATTTTAAATTATTTTATTTTTTCAATCATTTTTCTTCCATTTCTCCTAACTTACTATTTCTATTCATATTTTGTCTCAAATTGTCTCCGTTTCTTTATTTGTTTTTTCAAATAAGATTATACATTTAATCACTATTTATACTATATATATTAGGCAAATAAGAAAATTTAGCTGCAAAATTCATAATTACTTAAATACCCTTAATTTTTAAATTATCATTTCACTCTACTCTTTCAATTTTTTGTTTCATTCACTTACTAATTTTAATTTATTCTATTTTTCATCTTTTTTTATTATGTCAGGGTTAAAAACATAATTTTAATTGTACAATATAAAACCATCATAATGCCCTTATTTATAGATATTCTATATTTTTCTATGTTTCTCTTTTCTCTTTTAATGCAATTTTATATTTTTTTCTCTTTTATATTTTTTTTACATATTTCAACTCACTCTTTTTTATTTTTTTCTAATTTTCATATATTTTTCATTTAAATTAATCTTATATTTATTAATTTATTATAATAAATAAAATATTATAATTATAAATATATATTAATTTTGGTCACCGCAAGATTTAGCTCGCATATGTAAATTTAGATATATTTAAGCTTTCATTAATTATTTTATTGTGCCAATTAATGGGATTATCAATGAATTCAGCTAGATAATATCGCGCATGCTCGGATTGGTTAATTTCAATAGGTTATGATTATTACAAGAAAATAATTTATAATGTTTATTTAAATTCGGATCCTATGAAGAATTGTTGTTTGGTTCTTAAATGATTAATTATTAAAAAATATTTTACATTTTATTTGTTTTTTGTACTATTTTTCTCTTATTCACTTTCGTTCATCTTTTTCTGATTATCTTGTTTCTGTCGCTGATCTTTTGCTCTTGTAAATTTATAATATTTAAAAAAATTATTAATATTATTCAATATACAAAAAGTTATAGTTTATTGAGGGAAGTCCATATAAAATCCTTTTTGATTTTTAAATATATAAGTACCCAAGTTTCATTATCTTTTTTATTTTTTATTTCATTTATTTTTAGAATAACTTTATTTTCTTATGAATAAAATTATTAAGAATATAAAACATCAATCTTTTATTATGATAGACGAAGTTATGTAAATTTTATTATAATTATACACATACGCTGTGTGTATGACTTTCACTAATATTATGAAAATGTGTGTGTCAATTTAATTTTTTCCTTTTTAAATGAATTATTTATATCCCTACCATAACTAACATTTTGATTCATGCAACGGTACTTGAAAACTTATAACAATAGGAAAGAAATTACAGCATTGTTTAATTCTTTTTTGTGGTGTAAGTAATAAAAATGAAGTCAACTTTTTACGGGGAACAACTCTCTCTCTCTCTCTCTCTATATATTTATATATATACATATATGTATGTATATATGTATATTCCATACAATTTATTACGACCAAATTCATTGAATAACTATCTTGATTATTTAAAGAGCAATGCATGTCGTTGACACATTAAAATTTAAATTTATGATAACTAATACTGGATAAGTACAAGTATTATATCCACAAAGAGAGTTTGTGTGTCTATTGATTTAATTGAATTCTTATTGGTTAGACCTAAATACAAAAGCAAAAGAAAAGAAATAAAACTAAAAGCGAAAACTAAGAACAAAGAACACAGTACACTAGATGAAAATATTGGAGTGCCAAAGAGTGAAAAATCTAGCCACTTGTATTGTGTTGGTTTTCTATGCACATCAAATTATATTAATTATCAATTTAATTGCATTAGTTATAAATTATTAATTCTAAAGTTTACAGGATATTTTTCCAAATTTTTCTATAACTTTAACTCTAGATTGTAGTGAATATTCCCAAACTAAATCAAATCAAGTATTCAAGTTGGTGATTAACAATGGTTTCTCGTACTAACTCTACAATTTTATTCTCATTATTCTCACAGAATTAGTATTCACAAATTATATGTCAGCGCACAAATTTCACTCCTATTATTCCTCACACTGCCACAAACAATTAGAATAGTAGTCAATTCCCCCAATTACTATTCAAATCTACAATTATGAATAAACATGCAAAGATAATTAATTAGAATTCATGCACACATCATACACCAAATACAAACACAAGCGACAAGGAAATGATTTAAAAGTTCATAGAAAATTTAATCAAAATTGGTTCTAAATCGTTCATAATCCAACCAAACATCAAAATAATAGAAAAAGTTATGAAAATTTGTTCCTAAGACTTTGTCTTACATGGAAATGAATTTTCTTCAACTCTTCACGTAGATCCCTCAATCTCTAAATTTTAATCTTATATTTCTATGTTCTAGGAGTTGGAAATGAAACCAAAATTAAAAAAAAAAACTAGAAAATCCCCTATTCTAAGATGCATGGATCTCTTATTTATAACTTAAAAAATCCTAAGAGACATGTAAAAGTATGAAAAAAAAAACCCTAAAAATTATGAAAAACGAGAGCTTAATATTTCTAGTGCCATAACGCTGTCGAGGACCGCAATCGCGGGCTAAAATTGACAAATTTCAAAACACGTCACAGTCCAGTTCTAAGATCGCGACCTTAATCGCGAAAATTCTAGTGTGTTTAACTATTCTGACATTGTACATTTTTTTGTAAATAACTTTTTCGTCCGATGTCTGATTGACCTGAGTTTTTATGCCGTAGGAAAGTCAATTCATTTTTCTTTTACTCTTCAAAGTTTCAGATCAATTGAATATTCCACCAAAACACGCCATAGTTTTGAAATCATTACTTAATCTTTCTTGTAACTATGATAACTTTCATTCCAAAACGCATGCATGACAATTCTCATTTTAAGATACATGCATGATAATATTTAATGTAATTCATATATTATAATATATTTTCTTCATTTTTACTCATATACATGAATAAATTAAGTACAAAAATGGATATGAATAGGCCTATTATTTCTCATGTTATCAAAGAGTTCCTAAAATACCTTGTTTAATAATTCTCTTTATTTTGTAATTAAATCTGTTGTCGTAACCAACGATTCACTGTCTAAGTACAAAGGGTAATACACTTTTTTATTTATTATTAACAATTTTCACCTCATTTTTATAAATATTTTTATCATTTTCAATTAAAATTTTTTATTGTATTTTTATTTATTTTTCTTATTTAACGTAACTTTTTAATGCATTTTAAAACATAATTTTATCTTCATTAATAATATTATATACTTTGTATGATTTAATTATTGTTATATATTTTTATATTTTATATAGATATAAATACAAAAATTCAAATAAATTCATCAAAATATTTCTTCCAAATATACTTTCATTCAAATACAACACTCGCCAAACATAAAATTGGATCTTTATATGTTTTTTCAAATAACGTGGTTAATGTATATGTACGCTGTTTTTTAACATGACATGATGTTTTTTTAGTAAATTAATTATTTTATTGTCTGTATCACATTGTAAGATGTTCAAGACATATCCAATGAATTAACTTTTTGGCGTGTAACGGAAGGAAATAAATGGAAGAGTCGACATTGTGCATAAGCACTTCACAAGTTATTGTTCAATTACGTATTTTGATATTTTATTTATAGAAATAATTTTTTTAATTTACGAAGTAAAATTATATGGCTATTTTTAAATTTTATGCTAATGTATTGTTTTTATTTATACTTTTCTCTCAAATTTTCTCTCTTTTCAAACTATTTTAATATTTTTTTCTAATGCCAAATATTTTTTAATAATTTTAATCTATATCTATGCTTTTTGTATATTAAGTAGATACGATAATTTAGTTGAACAATTCATCGTTACTTAAATACCGTTGTACGAATCATTCATTTATTACATTGACTTACTAATTTTAAGTTATTCTATTTTTTGAAAAATCTTTCTTCGTTTTATTATATTAAGGTTAGAAAAATAGTTTTAATTATATAATATTAAATTACACGACTTGCCTTATTTTAAATTATTTTATTTTTTCAATCCTTTTCTTTCTTTCATTTCACCTAACTTCCTATTTCTATTCATGTTTTGTCTCAAATTGTCTCCCTTTTTTCAATTATTTAGATCTTTTTTTATTTGTTATTTCAAATAATTTTATACTAATAATCTCTATTTATACTATATATTAGGTAAATAAGAAAATTTAGCTAAGCAATTCATAATTACTTAAAAACGCTTAATTTTTAAATTATCTTTTCACTCTACTCTTTCAATTTTTTGTTTCGCTCACTTACTAATTTTATTTTATTCTATTTTTCATCCATTTTTTTATTTTATTATGTCAGGGTTAAAAACCTGATGTTAATTGTATAATATAAAACCAACGTCCTCCTTTAAATATTTTTCTATATTTCTAATTATATTAACCATCATAATGTCCTGATTTATAAATATTCTTAATTTTTCTATCTTTCTTTTATCTCTTTTAATACGATTTTTTATTTTTCTCTCTCCTTTTCTTTTCTCCATCTTTCAACTCACTCTTTTTATCTTTTTCTAATTTTCATATACTTTTCATTTAAATTAATTTTATATTTATTAATTTATTATAATAAATAAAATATTATAATCATAAAAAATTTATACACGTATCAAGTTTGTTATTATTAATAATATAATATATATTAATTTTGGTGCATCGCAAGATTTAGCTTGCATATGTTAATTTAGATATTTAAGCTTTCACTAATTATTTTATAGTGCTAATTAATGGAATTATCAATGAATTCAGCTAGATAGTATCGCACATGCTCGGATTGAATAATTTCAATTGGCCCTAATTTCAATAGGTTATGATTATTACAAGAAAATAATTTATAAAGTTTATTAAAGTTCGGATCCTATTAAGAATTGTTGTTTGGTTCTTAAATGATTAAATATTAAAAAATATTTTACAATTTATGTGTTTTTTGTACTATTTTTTTTCTTGTTCACATTCTTTCATCCTTTTCTGATTATCTTGTTTTTTTTTTTTTTTGTCTCTGATCTTTTGTTCTTTTAAATTTATAATATTTAATAAAATTATTGATATTATTCAATACACAAACGTTGTAGTTTATTGAGGGAAGTCCGTATAAAGTACTTTTTGATTTTTAAATATATAAGCATCCATCTTTCATTATTTTTTATTTCATTTATTTTTTGAATAACTTTATTTTCCTATGAACAAAATTATTAAGAATATAATACTTCAATCTTTCATTATGATAGACAAAGTTACGTGAATTTTATTATAATTATACACATATAAGGGCAGTGTGTATGCCTTTCACTAATATTACGAACTCCACGTGTGTCAATTTAATTTTTTTCCTTTTTAAATGAATTATTTATATCCCTACCATAACTAACATTTTGACTCGTACACTGGTACTTGAAAATTTACTCTATTTTTATTTTGTTACTTTAAAAACACACATTATAATTATTATTCTTTTAAAATTTTATCTTTATCTTTCTATTATGTTTACACAATTTTTAAAAACAATATACTTAAAAATACATACTAAAAAATCAAAATAAACATAACCCTACTTTAGAAGAAATTAAGCATTGTTTAATTCTTTTTTGTGGTGTAAGTAATAAAAATGGAGCCAACTTTAGGAACAATTCTCCCCCCCTGCATGCATGCATGCATATTCCATACTATTTATTACGACTAAATTCTTGATTATTTAAAGAGTTCTTAAAATATCTTGTTTAATAATTCTTTTTATTTTATAGTTAAACCTTTCGCAGTAACTAACTGCTAATAGTCTAAGTAGAAGGAGTAGTACAGTCTTTTATTTATTATAACATTTTTCATTTCATTTTTTATACATATTTGTATCATTTTTCAATTAAATTTTATTTATTTTTCTTATTTAATGTAAAATTTTAATGCATTTTAAAACTTAATTTTATAATCATTAATAATATTATATGTCTTTATTGTATTTAAAATAGACGAGTTTTTTAGACGATAAATGGTAAAATAAAACATGCATATATATAATTCAAAATAAAGACATAAGTTTATATGTATATATGATGAATTATATTTTAAGATTTAAATGCAGACACCAAGTGTGCACGAGTTGTTGGTTAAGATGAATTGCCTCGTTCTGGTTGCACAATATCAAATTACTATAATGTTCTTTTTAAATATTTTATATTTTCTGTCTTTATCCATTATCATTCAATATAACTTTATAATTTTTTTCTCTCAAATTTTATATATCTTCGGGTTCACTCATTATACACACACACAGTGTGTATTGTATTTTTAAAATTTTCTCATGGAGTTGTAACTTTAAAAATTCTATTTTTTATTATAATTTGATAGAAGTTCATAATTTATAAAAACTTTTTTATGTTTGTGTATGTTTATATATAAAGTATGTCACTGTTACTTGTGTGTGTCTGTGTATGTAATATAATAATTAATTTTCATTTTTTAGGACCAAAATTTTTGATTTTAATGAATTTATATATGGCACATAATCAATGAATTTAGGGAAGGCCAGCTCCGAGCACAAACAAATGTTAATACTTTTATATATATTATAATAAATACTTATATATATTATAATAAATACTTATATACATGTACAGATATATATATATATATATATATAAAAGAATAATTGAAAAGTATTATGGTTTCCTAAACGCATTTTAAAAACTTTTAAATGTTATTACTAATATGTTGAATGATAGGATACAAGAATGAAAGGCAGCAATTATCTTACGTGTTGTCAAATAATTGATAATTTCTATTTGAAATCTATAAGTATATTAAAGTAATTTGTGTATATATAATTGGTATGGTATTCAATTAAAAGATACTTGTTATTAATCAACAAAACCATTTACTACCTACAAAATAATTGTTTTTTTATAAATTTGTTCTCTTTTAAAATTCTTTTAATCTTTTTTATTATTTTTTATGAATTTTTTTTACACTTTTTTTACATCTGTTTTTTAAAATATAATAATTTTATAATTTATATTTAAATTTATATATGTATAAAGTGTATAACTTTACAAGTAATAATTATATCTCGATAGTAAAGGTTTTGTTTGTTTTTAAAATTTAGTGTGTATTTTAAATATTTTTATTTTAAAAATTATGTAAAAATAAAAAAGATAAAAAATAAAATTTTAAAAATATAATAATTAAATATATATTTTTGGAACGTATAATTTGAAGGAGTTATTCACGGCCAATGCCGGAAGCAACGCCCCCCTTAGTATCCGTGGGCCCCATTCCATGACCCTGGGGCATTGCTCCCGGACAGGCAATCACTTGAAAAACAGCGCGCACGTTATATCATGTCCGCTCAATTTGGCGGCAGTGAAATAGCCACACTGCTCCCTGCGTCATCTCCACTGTGTTCATTCTTTCCTCAGTCTAGATTTCCTCAATCTCCTTCACACCACGATAAAACGTTGCACCAAATCTTTGCTTCTGTAGAAATACTATTTCCTCGCCTGGGATTCGGCTAGGCTCTTGCACCTAAGAGAAAAAGGTATCTGAAATGGCAACCGAAGCTTCGTTGCCTAATCTCTTGTGTAAAGAAGATGAATCCTCCTTGAGCGTCCCGCGTGATGGGAAAGAAGGAACCTTGGATTTTTGTTCTGTTTCCGAGTCTGATTGCGAGTTTATCGAAATGTTATTCCGTAGGGAGACCAGCTTTCGGCCCGACGGAGACGACAATTCGGACAGGAGCGAGAGAAGCTGGTTGAAACGCGCCCGTTTGGACGCCGTCAGATGGATTCTCGAAGTCTGTTTTTCCGATAAGTAAATCGATGCTTTTGCGATAAAATAAAGGTTCTTACCGTTCAAATAGTTACTGTGTGCGTTTGTGTGTGCAGACAAGGGCTCTGTTTGGATACCACTACTGTACTGCCTATCTCTCGGCGATTTATTTTGATCGGTTCCTTAAAAGGAGGACGTTAACTGTAAGTATGAACGACAATTTCGTCATCTTTGATTTGTGATGTTAAAATATCTGGTTTAGACATTTCTTGACCTGGGATTTTGTCATCCTGTTTGATGTGTAATTTGGGAATGCTGTTGATGTGGATAGGATGGAAAACCGTGGCTGATTCCATTGTTATCTATTGCCTGTTTATCTCTGGCTGCCAAGATGGAGGAACGTGAAGTGAGGGCATTAACAGAATATCATGTTGATGGGTATGAGTTTCAAGGAAATGCCATTCAGAGAATGGAATTGATGCTCCTCAATGACTTGGAATGGAAAATGAGTTATATGACTCCTTTTACCTATCTAAACTATTTCGCCGCGAAGTTCTGTGAGGAATCTAGGCATAAAGAACTTGTAATTCGAGCTTCCAAATTCATCTTGGCCATAATGGAAGGTATTTTAGATGAATAAAGAAAGCATTGAGCTTGGATGTGTATCTAAGAGACTAGTTTCTTAATTGCCAGATTATTTGGTGCAGAGGTTAACGTAGCGGAACACCGACCATCTATTATTGCAGCAGCGGCAGTTTTTGCATCTTATGATTGTCAATTAACCAAAACAGTATTGGAGAATAAGATGGAAGCAGTCCCATCTTGGGGGTCCCTGGACAAAGTGAGCTCCCTTGCTTTTTATGGTCGTCGTTTTCTCATTAGATAGCGAGTAACTCAGACATTAAGACAAAGTTTAGCTAATAGCTTATCTGTTCTGTCTTCACTGATTACCTTTGAATGCATTTACTTGTTACAGGAGCAGACTTTCTCCTGCTATAGTATCTTTAGAGAAACTTTGTTGTTGAAGACCCCAAAATCTATTGTTTCCACAAATTTATTGTCCTCTGATGCTATCGATGATTCAACGGTCACATCCAGAGATGGCACCAAAAGAAGGCTCGCCTTTGATGATGAAGATGATCAACAGTGTCCTGGGAAGAAGATTTCCAAGTCATAACAAGGGCAGGTTCGATAAATTACGATGAAGATGCATTGGTATCTTATAACGCCGGTTATTCTTTAAATATGCAGATAAGATTGGATTATTTGTTCCCATGAAATATATATGATTTTGGAGATTGATCAATAACTCCATTTTCCAGTATTCAGAAAACAAAAAGGCCTTAGGCAGTGACAACCAAGTAATAGTGAAAAGAGGGATTTGCATAAATAAAGTACACCTTGAGCCTACTATTGATGAGTAACAAGCTGACTATAGTACAAAAGCCAGTTGGTGAGGGAGTGAGAGCGGAGAAGATGTCCAAAGGCCCCATTAAAGCCTGTGGAAGTATCATTTTAAAGTAATGTAGGTCTTTATGAATGCTACTAGTGCTTCTCACTTTTGAAAATTGTTGTTGTTTTCTCATCATTCCCTTCCATTCTTTTATATAAACTTGATGCAAATCCTTACACTTGTGAATTGCGGTATGCCCTACACGTTGATGGAGAGTCTTGAGATGCTTTCTATGTACTACAAAAGTCTTAAAAGGCCATGGATGGGGAATGGGGAATGAAAAAATGTCTTCGTGTGATGTGATACATTGTGTTGTACTCTGGCCATTCCTTAAAGCACGTCGTTAAGTAGTAAAAACTCGTATTTGTTTGCTGTTAATACGTCCTGAATCGTGTGTTAAGAGTCCCGGGCAATCATTCTGAAGCTAAAATCTGGGGGTGTCCTGATGAGGATTTATTACCCAACACAAGGGCATCACATAATTATTAATCTTTGCTGATCATGTACAAATAAATGCCAAAGGGATAACAATTCTGCCAACTAAGCTCTCTGCAATGTAACCATCGACTGTGGCATCACAAGACACATAGCTGCTGCGGAAAATACAAACACTAAATGAATGATGATAGAATTTTTATGGTCCCTGGTTGTTTTGATTCCTAGTGATAAAAAGTACTGCGGGCCTATCCCTTCGTCACATGCTTGGGATTCAGGGCAAGGCTTCTACGGTCTGTAGTGTGTACTGGATTCATTTTCAGCTTACATTAAATACAGATGGTCTCATCCTGCAGTCTGCTTCTGGTCTTGTGTTGTGGTCCTGCAGTTATTGCGTGTGACCAATTTGCCAAGGTGTCCTGAACAAGAATGTCTCTGCTACGCTGCAGGTGTTTGCTTGTTGATGAATCATCTCATCTTGACTTTTGTTTCCTACAAATAGGGAAGAAATGGCATTTCAGACCTGTAAAAATAATAAACACACTACAGCTAAACTCATAGTTGAGTTGTCTGTCCCTTAATTTTTGCAATTAAATCTCTGATGGAGTGTGAAGGATGCGTTTGGTAAGGTGGATTTGCGGAAGGAGTGAAAAATGTTAACAGGGCTTTATATGGGACGGGTCTGGGGAAGCAGGGACCAGAGATAACTAATCAGCATTCATATGTTTGTCTTCATTTTCTCTTTTATTGTTTTTTTTACTTTTAACTTAAAAAATGTGTGTTGATTTTTGTGTGGTCATGCTTGTGTGTATGTGTGTGTTTACATTTGAAGTTAATGGTTTGAAAAGAAGAATCAAGTAGTGCGTTTATAATGTGTGCGCATAATTAAAAAAATTATAATTTTTATGATTTTGACTATAAAATAAAATTATTTGGAATATAAGATTGCATTATAAATTTTGTATAAAATGAGTAAAAAAGTAAAAGAAACCGATGAGAAAACACATTTAAATAAATAAAATGAATAAAATACGAAAAGAAAAAATAAATATAAAGAGGGAGATGATATTTTAGTCAATTAACATTTGACTATAAAAAGATAAACCCTCCATTTAATGTATAGTATATAGAATATGTATTTACATTATTTAATTAAAAATAATAGTATAAGTTTATATTTTGCAAGTAGTCTTAAAATTTTCAAAATTGTAATATTAAAATACAGTATAATTGAGGAAATTCTACAATCAAAGTAATTTTAAAATCTTAATATTATAGGATAGATGAAATGAGAGCATACCACAGATCCTCAAAAATTACTGCTGACAAGACTTTCGCGTAACAACTTCACCGACGAATGGGAAATCAGTTTACCCCTTAATGAGAGCGCATTTCTTCTTTGCCATTCGTCAGTTACGCGGTTACCCAGCCCCATTCTCCACGGTCCCCCGATTGGAAATAAAGTCGCATTCACGCGAATCGAGTTTTCCCTCCTAACGGAGGGAAGACGCCGACCGCCCTTCGCTGCCAACCTCCGCCGCAAAATCCCCCGTCCGCTTCGCAGTCAAGGTAAATTAGTCTGTTCCAGCACCACAATGGTTATGAGCTTCTGTTATGTTTCGTTGTGCCTTTACTTTTCATTAATGCTACGTTACATCAGAATGCAATAAACCTCTGAAAATTTACGGACAAGCATCGTAGATTTAAAAGCCCAAAGGACAAGTCAATCTATTTACTGTTCGTATTCATAATACAATCAGTCAAACAAATTAACTATACAAAAAAAAATAAAGAAACTCCGAAACTCATAGTTGCTAATTTCAACGAAATAGGCCAATGCAATTAGCAGTGTCTTATAAATACATATCATTTACACAGTTCATGAATCATCGCGAGTCTCCGGGCTTTGTTCCTCTGGGGATTATGCGAAAGAACAGATACAGGATAGGAAATGCTGAATTTGTCGACAGGCATCTGAAGTGTAAGCTAATCCTTTACCTTCAAGCGAACAGAGGAGGCATTGCTTGGGCGTTGACTGGGCAAGGGAACAAACTTCTTCAAGACCACAGCGATTGGCATGCCTAAGAATCCAATAAATATGCTGATGAGCCATTGCATCATTGTTAGAGGGGTCGTGTTTGCAAATGTCCCGAGATATTCAACAATTATAATCTGGAAGAGGACTGTGGAGCCAAGAACCGACAGGAATATGTAGTTGTCGAGTATGCCTTGAAGCACATCTATTTTCTCCATTTCTCGGGAGTTCACTTCATTGAAGAGCTGCAAAAATGAACAGTAAGTATTCAGACAGATACCAGGAGAAATAATTAGGCAGGTTGCTTTTAAGATCTTTGTCGTTTTGATTATCTGAAGCATTTGCATTAAATCAAATTATATGCTATTTTGTCAGCACTCTTTGACTGACACTCTTGTTGTTCCACCATTTCCTGTCATTTAAAGGAAGAATGCAGGGTAGAGTGATTAGCCGAGAAAAATTACCTGGCAGAAGACGAATGTATTAAAGATAAGCGTGTTGAGGACCAAGTCAGAATCGGGGCTGCCATCCAGTCCGAAATATGTTCTTCCGTATGCTTGAAGGAACCATATCACAAGAAACTGATACAAGGATTGTCCCAAGATGTTCCTCCACATCACAGCACTGATGAAGTTCCCACTCCTCCCAACGGGCGATTTCTTCATTAGTTCACCGGTAGGAGGCTCAGTCGCCAGCGCAAGTGCACCAAGTGTGTCCATAATCATATTGACCCACAGAAGCTGAACAGCAGTGAGAGGAGTGCTTCCTGAAAGCACCATTTATTAATTAGACAAGCATTACTTATCATGATTTCTGGAAATGGTGAAAGAGAATATGATAGAGATTCAGAGGGTACAAAACAACCAACGCTTTCTTACCAGTCAAACAAGCTGATGAGAAGTTCACAACCAATGCAACAATATTTACAGTCAGCTGGAACTGCACAAACTTCTGAATGTTTACATATACAGATCGCCCCCATTTTGCTACAGTCGGAATAGTGGAGAAATTGTCATCCAGAATGATAACATCGGCACTCTCTTTGGCCACCTGAATTCCATCACAAAAGGTAAGTCATCAGATTATCAGAGAGAAACTTGCATGAATCAACTCTGTTACCGTTCCTTGAAATTGATCAACTTTAAAGATGTCAACTGGAATTGGATTGGAAAAAAAATTAGTGGCATTGGTCATCTTAGATATACAGTTTGGGAGTGGCAGAGCATGATAATCTATTTCAATATAACACAAGGTCTAAATGGAATCTACGTCAATTTTTGTACTAGTTAAAGTTCAATTGCCCTTATGAAATTGTTGGTCATGAGGAGCTTATAAACAGACACAACATATATTTTCTATTAAGCAATTCAAAACTGTTGTGCTCACAAATTTAGTATCTGAAAATTTTTATTGCTTTGCCCAGAATAAACATGAATTCAGCATAATACTAAACCATCCAACTAATGGATTGTTGTCATCCATCGACTAACTGAAACATAAATTTATTTTCTTTGAAGAATGCAGATTGCTAAATATTATATGCCACATCATTACAAGCTCATGTCACCAAGAAATGACAATATGGAATTCACCTCAGTGCCAGCAATGCCCATAGCTAGTCCAATATCTGCTTCATGAAGTGCTGGAGCATCATTGGTCCCATCACCAGTTACTGCAACAACTTCATTAAATGTGGTTCTCAAGTGATTCACTAATGTATGCTTGTCCAGTGGGGAAGAACGTGCCATCACCTGAGATATGGACAAAACATCATAAGCCAAGGAATAAACATGACAAATCTGGGATGTGGTTGCTTCTCATTCAAGAAAATGATTGATTCATGGTTTTTTATATTAGTGCATGGAAAATATTTCATATACTATGGAAACATGAGTCTGCAAAGACATGGAGGGGGAGCAAAGATAACACTGATTTCTGTGATAGATATGCTAAGTACCTGGATCTTGGGAATCAGTTCTTCTAATTCCTCCAAACTCTTCTCGCGAAAGTCTGGACCTTCTATGGCTATGCCACTATCAGTAAGTATTCCACATTCTCTAGCAATAGCTTTTGCAGTATTAATGTTGTCTCCAGTAACCATTCGGACAGTAATACCTGCTGATCGACAAAGTGCAACAGACTCCCTCACTCCGTGACGTACAGGATCTTTAATTCCTACTATTCCTATACAAGTATACCCCGAGGATGGAATGGCATCATCAGGAGAGAACCCATCTTCAAGGTCCATATAGGCAAGGCAAAGAGTTCGAAGAGCCTCACAAGCAAACTGATCAATAATTGTCCTCAGATGATTGAAATATGCTTCATCAAGGGGAACTACTTCACCATTTGAATTGATGACTTTGTCACAGGCAGCCAAAACTATTTCTGAGGCGCCTTTGGTGTGTGCTCTTAGACCTCCTTCGGGAAGCTGCAATACCACTCCCATTCGCTTCTTTGTGGAGTTAAATGGCTCCACTTTTACCAGTTCAGATTTTTGTCTTTCTATGTGAAAATCCCCGCCCATTGACAGGCCGTACTCCAAAATAGCCGTCTCAGTTGGTGTTCCCAAAATCTCGCGCTTTGCATCCTTGTTGAGCACAACTTCTCCACCTGTGTTGTTGAAGATTGATTGGAGCAGAATTTTAACAACAGACTCTGGAAGTTCAGAGCACAGAGCTAGGGCATCGTCTGGTTTGTTCAGCTCTTTCACATTCATGCAAATGCATGATTTCACCACAGTCATGTGGTTGGTTGTCAAAGTCCCAGTTTTGTCACTGCAGATGCTTGTGGCTGATCCCATGGTCTCACAAGCAGCCAAGTGGCGCACGAGTGCTTTGTCATTCATCATCTTCTTCATGGCAAATGCAAGGCTCAGTGTGACAGCCAGAGGGAGTCCCTCAGGAACTGCAACAACAACAATGGTGACAGCAATAGCAAAATATTCTAACAATTCTAAAGCATCATCTCCTGACCAGTTGAAGGTTGTCCCGGCTTGCCATTTGTGAAAAACAAAATTCTGAACTAAAACGGCGAAAGTCACAAGTGCAAAGAAGAGGCCTATCTTTCCAATGATTGTTGCCACTCCATTCAATTTAACCTGCAGCGGGGTTTCATCATCCCCTCCTTCACTGAGAGTAGCCATCAATTTTCCCCATTGAGTTCTCATGCCAACAGTGGTGACGAGCATCTTGCAAGCGCCATCTTGGACCTTGGTTCCCGACATCAGAAAGGGATGGTTGGCATTCACCAAAACTGGCTCACTTTCTCCTGTCAAACTAGATTCATCAATCAAAACAGAGAATCCTGAAAGAAAAAGCCCATCTGCAGGTACTTGATCTCCAATAGCGAGATGCACAATGTCTCCAGGCAGCAGCTCATAGATGGACATCTTCTGTCTGTAACCATTCCTCGTCACTTGAATGGAAATTTTCTTCTTTTCTTTGTCTAAATCCTTGAATTGCAAGGATTGACGATAATCACTTGTTGCTGTGACAAACACCACGAGCAATATGCTCGCAACAATTCCAAGACCATCATGAGCCCCCTTAGGCCATCCTTCGGTAGCTATGCCGACAAACAGAGAGACTAACGCACAGGCGCCAAGGATCATGAGAGTCGTATCTTGAAGGGCCTCCCAAATGAACACCCAAAAGCCCCGAGCTTCACTTTCTTGGAACTTATTGATCCCATATATTTCCTGCCTGCTGTTCAGAGCTTCAATATCAGTAGAAAGGCCACTGGCGGCATCCGTGGCAAGCTTCCCTGCAATACCAGATGCCCCTCCATGAGAGATTAGCTTTTTCACGTCACGTCTTTCAACTATGGATCCTAACTCATCAGCACAAATCTGGAATCCGGCAGCTTCAACTTCTTTGGGTACAGTGTACTCGCTCAGCTGCGCGCCTTTGACGAAATGAATTGCGGCGCTGGAAACAAGAACTGCAATTCTGAGCTTCTCCTGAAATCATATGAAGCAGAATCCAGTCAGCCACTTCCTGAAAACGGCTCTTGGCAAGGCATTTTCAATGACTAAACAATCAGTAGATAACATGGAACTAGAAGATAGCCAAGAGAGAAATTTTGAGGAAATTACGACAGGAAGAGGAGGGAAACCCCCGAAAGGAGAATCATTAGGCCAAAAATAACAGAAATACAGTATTAAAATGGCGTTTGGCTAACCTTACTTTTTAAGGGATGATCATATAGCTTATATGTTTTTGGTAAAGTTTATTCATCTCATTTAAAAATGAGATATGATCATGTAGCTTGTATCCTTCTGTTAAGTCCATTCATCTCATTTGATTTAAACATAAGATAATGAGGAATTTGAATAAAAATAGCTCGTAGAAAAATTTGTTAACATTTATAAGTAATATAATCTTTTAACATAATAACAATAATAAAAATAAATTAAATACCAATTAACATAGTATCATTTTTAAAAAAATTATGCAATTATAATAAAAATAAAATATTTTAAAATAGGTTTAAAATACCTTGTGGACCTGTTGCGAACACCCAACCCCAGATGCCCCCAAACAGCCAGGGGGACAAAGAAACCATTCAAGTAGTAAATCTATGGGACTACAATTATAATTGTTTTCTGGTTTCATCGTCTAATCTTTATAATTTTCATTAGAAAAAAAAAAAGGAAAGGGATAAACCTGATTGGTTTTGCGCATGGCGGCGGCCTCTTCACGCTTGGAGAGATTGGCGGTGAATCTGAAGCGGCGCTTATTGTTCTTCACCATCCCACAGAGACCCCGCCACCGCTGCAGCACCTCCGACGACGAATTCTTCGGCGGCACAACCCATTTATCGCTCAGTAATCGCTCCATTTTCCTGCTCACTTCACAATCGATCTTCCCTAACAAATCTAGATAGTTTGTTTCTCCGCAATATGTTCCTTCTTCTTCTAGATTCTTTTCCGGGACTAATCACCTTATTATAGTCCCCCAAAAGGGGCCACCAACCCCACAGGAAGTTTCCGAGAATTCTCTTCGAAAAGAGCTCTCTAAAGCACCCGAGAGAGAGAGAGAGTCTCTTATAAGTTACGCAGCAACCACTACCGAAATTTCAAAATTTTCGGACCGTCCGGGCTGATAAACCGTCCTTAAATCCTCGTGATGGGGCTGCAAATGTGCGGCGTCAACGCACCGCCGAGTGATTTCATGCCAAATAAGAAATGTGATAAACGGAGTCCTTACCCTCTATTTCTCTGGTCACAACGCGTTCGGCACACGGATACGCGTGCTGCCGCCGCGAGATTTCGTCCAAATTTACGTTTTAGTCCTTTTTTAATTTAACAGGATTAAATTCAATTGTTATATTATGTTTGTTATAATTATTTCAGGATGATCAAATTACATCCTAATTACATTTTTTTCTCTATCCGTTTTTCTAATTTTTTTTTTAGTTTTGGAAAGGAAATATTTAATGGTGGTATACACCACATTCTTTTTTTTTCTTGTTTGTGCATAATCATTTGTAAGTCAAATAATTTGTGAATCATAAAAAATAGCAAAATTATTATATTTTTAGTTATAAGACTGTTTTAAATTAAATTAATATGAAACATGTTAAAAATAAAAATGAGAAATTAAACTGAAGAAAAAGGCTTGTGTGAAAGTAAATTGCCCATACTATTGCTAGATCAATATTCACTGTCGTTCAAATTCAAGAGGATAAATATTGAGTGTAAACTCAATTAATTTATATCTATTTTCTTTAAGGGTTTAATTTATATGGGTGAATTTGAAACACTTTTTTATGTGTGTTTAATTCTAAAAAATAATTTATTTTTATTAAAAGTTAATTCTCAAGTATTAGCACTCAAATTTTATAATTACATAAAAAATGTTTATATAAAGGAAAAATAAGATGGTTTTTTAAAGAGATAACATATTAAATAATAAAAAAGTGAAGAGCTTGTGTGATAAGAAATTGGGGTATTTTAAATAGTTCATACAGTTAGGCTTGTACGGATCACACAATCAATATGTAAAAATTTTATAAAAAGAAAAAAGTAAGAAAATAATTATTTAAGAAGTAAAATATTAAAAGAAAAACATTATAAAAATAAAAAGCATTTTAAAAACTTAACATTATTTGCTTTGGGTACATTTGGTTCTTCATTTTATACTATTCATCTTCACTCAAAAATCTTACAAAGCAAACATTTTACTTTATAAAATTTATTAAAATTCAAATTCATATTTCTTTCTGCCTCTCGCCTTTTATAACTAACTTATTATTTTTCAATCATTATATTTATTTATAATCAAATCAATATATATCTATATAATTTTTCTACTAACATTCATATATTTTAATATTATATAAACTTATAAGTATCACATCTTACAATTATTATTTAGATTGTATTACTCAGTATTTTACCTCTATTTTGATTGCATAAAGTAAAATGACATATTCATCCTTTTTAGTTGCATAATTTAAAATTACATAATTATCCTTATTTTTAATTCTTTGTCTTTTTTAGTCTCTTATGATTCTCTCTTTTTTAATTTATCTTTATATATGTTCTCTTTCAAACTTTTCACCTTCAATTTCTTTCCATCCTTATTTATATTCTTATTTTAAATATTTTTTATATTTTGAATAATATTTTTCTATTATTTAAAATTTAAATTTTTATAACTTATCAATAATTTTACACGCATATTGTGTGTGTCAATTTTACTTAGTTACATATTAAGTATATATACATACTTTTAAATCTTACAAACTAAATATAATTTTTATCTCCATTTAAATCAATCACCAAAAAATTTCTCTCCATCCAAAATTTGGTATAAACACAGCCTTTATATATAGCATAGATTTTCGGATATTACGAAGGAAGTTTCTTAAAGGCCATGGTTTTTGGTTTTGGTGAGATATAATGTTTGTTAAAAGTTGTGTCAGAATGCTAGTATATTTGATTATAAAATTTTAATATTTAAATTTTTAAATTTATTTAAAAATATATATAATAATAATTAGATGATATAATAATATATAAAAATAATAATTAATTTTTAAAATACAAATATATACTAATGTGAGTGTGTATACACATATAATTATAGATATTGATTAAATTATAAATATACATAATTATTGAGAAATAATTAGTTAATTATATAAATAATAGAAAAAAAATTTAAATTTAAATAAAAATATTATAAAATTATATATTTATTAGTATAAAGTTTTAATACATTTTGTGAAGTTAGGGGAATGAGAACAAACATGGAGAAGAGTGCTGGACAAGAACGAAGGTTGGAGGAAGCCGCCCTTGTTTTTCCTACATCATTTTCTTAGCCACTTCCCAAGGATGTCGTTGCCTCTTCCTTTGTTCCTTGTCCAAAGGGCATCTTGACTGTGATCGGTTCTAATCAGTCGCTCCTCTTCAAAATTTTTAAAATCAAATATCTCATCATAAAATTTTATTTAAATTTAAAATTTATTTTATTTATTATATTATAATTAATTAATTATTTAAATTATTATTTATATTTATAAATAAACTAACACCTGTTACTATAATTTTCTAATCACACATTATCATTATACATTAAATATATATATATAAATAATTTTCTTGTAATAAAGAACCAAATGTACCCTTATGTTCAATTAAGAGTTCATATAGTTCAATCAACTCAAAACACTGTTTCGGGTGAGGCAGGACGTCCTGTCATTTCTGTTTTTTTAATTTTCGTTTATTTCTATTTTTTACTTTTTCTTATTAATTTACATTAATTATATTTAACACTACATTAAAAAAATCAAAAATTTAAGAAAAATAAAGGACAGAAAAAGAAATGACAGGACAGACAAATGTCACGCCCTGCTGCACTGCAGAACAGAGTCGGAATGACCCCAGTTCAATTATTATTATCAACGTCACGTTAGATTACTAATAAAAAATAGAACGGGGCAATGTGGGCTTGACCCAAAGAACGCGTAACTTGTTGACTGAAGGTTGTGTCTCTTGAGAGACCGGGGCAATAAGACGCTTTCTCATTGGTCTGTAATGGAGGCAGACTTCTCGTTTAAGAGACACGTTTTTATTGGATAACATTGGAAGCAACCGACACCACAAAGAAACTTTAAAAACATTTGGACAAGACCGGACGTTGAAAAGTACTTCGGGGATGAATGAAATTCGGCCACATTTCAAAAGATAGTTATTGGATAAATAGTATTATTTATTTATAAAAGTATAAATTACATTATAATAACTAAATGATTTATTAATATAGAGAGTATATATATGTATGTATATTTGTAGATATTTACTTGTAAATTTATATAATAATTAAAAATTAATTAACTAGTTAGATGTATTAAAGAAAGAGAAATAATTGAATTTGAATTGAAATTAAATATTTGTTGAGTGATATATTTGGGTTATGTTTGTTTTCTAATTCAGATGGAGGAGAATATTTTGAACGATTTGAGTAGTGATAAAAATTAAGTTTGATTGTAAGATTTAAGTGGATAAAAAATTATTTTTAAATATATTTAATATGTAATAATTGAATGATGTGATAGTATTTAGTTTATACACTACAGAAATTCTAAAAATATATGTTGATTTGTTTGTAAGTAGGTATAATAATTGAAAATATATTAATTAATTATGATAGATAAAATATAAAAAAATTTAAATTTAAATTTGAAAAAAATTAGTATAGTAAAATGCTTAATTTGTAAGATTTTAAAATAATGACGAATAGTTATTAATTTGAAAACAAATATAGCCTTGAATCGCAAAGTGTTAATTATTTAAAAAATTATTAATTATATTTTATTATGTGTTAAAATAATAACACATGTTATGGTAGGAAACACTCAATACTAATGTATTGCATAAACTTGCATTTACTTTACTTCTAGTTGGGGGAGATTGACCTTATATTTATTGTACTCCTTCAAAAACAGGTAAGAAACTTAGCTAAAATAATATTATATTTATATGTACCTTCTCTACACTCCGTAATAATATAAATCAATCGCAAAAATAATTGCAGGTGCAGAAAAATCAGCAAACCATGCAAAAAAGACTTGAGATTTATCATAATTATATAATACGATGCGATTTAATTAAAATTTATTTAATGTTTAAAATTGGATTGCATCAATTGCCTTCATACAAATTTAAATATATGTATAAAATATATGATAATGATTGGAAGACACTATAGTATATAAACATAATACTTAGTTTGTATAATATAAATATACATAAATGTGAGTGTATATTTGTATAGACATAGTATTAATTTAATTGTAAATAATCATAGTGATTGAAATATAATTAGTTAATTATATATGTAATAGAAAAAAATTTTAAATTTGAATTTAAAAAATATTTTATTGACTTGTATGTTTGAAGGTGGAAATTGGATAAAATACTGGAGGTTGAAGAATGGACTCCAAACATAGCCCTGGTCTTGATTGGCGGATTAAGCATTAAAATCAAGTAATTGTTTTTCACATGGCAACAATCACGTCTTAAGCAATAAGGTGTCTTTTTAACAAAAACCGTGATGATGTAACTCACTTAATATGACGTCAGATCTCTTTTTCTTTCTATTATTTAATTACTATAATTTCTAATCAACCAGTTTATTCTACTCAAGAAAATTAGTTATTTATAAAATAAAATTTGGTATGGTCATATATATTTCAAAAATTACGAGTAGCCATACTTCTACTCTTATTATGTACTGTTTAAACCCTAAGCTTAATTTTATAAAAAATCTTTTCATATGTTTTTTTAACGTCACACGGCATAGCTAAACGTAGACTCTTACAATTTCATGGATATTTAGATATAAATTTGAATTAATTTCTTACCCTTCAAAGTCTAATTTTTAAATATATTAATCAATAAAATAACCATTTTCATCCTCTTATTTTATACTATTCTTAAATTTTTACATCTAAACAAAGTTCAGGCTTTTGGTGATGCTGTTTGGCATTACATTCCTGATAGGGTTTAGGGTTTAGATTTTGTCATTAATTTATACACAACATGACTTAAGCTTATGGCACGCTAATCCGAAACAAAAGAACGGTTTTTCATAGGAATTATGACAACAAGAGATTGATTAACTCAACAGAGTAGGCTCCATTATTAATTAAGAACGAACAATGCCATTTTTGTCACATCCCCACAAACGATCTTCCAAAAGTGTTGGTCCCTTCCAAGAAACAAGCACGTCTGCCTATTTGAATGCTGCAACAACCTATTCATCGGAAAATTCTTGCCAAGTTCCAATGATCATACCTGGATTTGCGTAGAAACTGCTGAAATGCCAATCTCTGTTCCCGCGTTCGTTCCACAACGGTATCAATACTTGTGCCCGCAAGAAGGTACTCCAAGGACATTTGAGTAATTTTAGAGTTAAATATCACAAGTTGTTGTAATAATTCTATAAATCACTTAATTCCACTTATTCAGTTCATATTATTTTCACTTATTAGGACTTTAATCTACGTTTTTAATTAAAGAGGGGCACGTATATCAATTATATTCGTTGTAAGTCCCAATACTTTTATTCTTATTGAGTAGATTTTAATTTATACTTTCAATTAGCTAGATCATGTGTCCACTTTGCATACTGTGAACTTTAATATTTCTATCTTGATTTGAAAGGTCTTAATTTTTAATTTAATTGATAGGGTCGAAATTCATTCCTCACACTATCACCGTTACTAAACACGAGCGGTGTATTTAACAGTTACTACATGGACATCATTTCTAGAATAACCAATTTAAAACAATTTATTTTGCTAATAGACTCACGTCCAAACTTTTGAAAAAAATAAAATATTTCAAAATTCACATAAATAACCACATAAAAAATAGAGTTTCATAAAATAGAACAGAATATTTGAAAAGGTTCTAGAAAAGTAGTAAAAATCCCATTCATAAAGACTCGTGGGGTGTATCTACTTGTCTATTAATAAGTTTGCTGTTTAGTTGGCTCATTGATTATCGACCCTTAATTTTTCATTTACTTAAAATAATTTCTCATTTAATTTCAATTCAACTTGAAAATTATATTCCTACGTGCTTATCAATTCAATGTGCATGTCTTGTATTTAACTTCTCTCTGAATTGCATTTTACTTATGGGAAAGGTTTTTCTATCTGAGATTCACTTGTCCAAAGATCTTGTTAGTTTTCTAGGTTTCGTGACCACACGACGAACCGTGATACATTCTGGAGCACCTTGCGTTCGGGTCCTGTGACTGCAAATATCTTCATTGCCACTATAGAGAAGGCTCCCGCGACTATGCCCGTGGTACGCTCTGGACATAACAGTGGTCTACCTTTGCGATTGTGAAAGTCTATGTCGTAATCACGAGATACTACGTCTTGACCACTACATCAATTGTAGGGTGTCTACCTCTCCTGTGATCCGTTCTGTGGTTGCGTGATGGCACGTTGCAATCATAAGGCATGCCCTCGCAATCGCAATTTGGGGCCAGGAAGCGCAGGATTCTTGCATGTAAGTTAGCTATTTTTGCCCATTCTATGCAAACTCAACCATTAAATCCAATAATTACACATATTTTATGAGTTTTTAGGGACCTTTACATGAATCCTAGGCGTAAAAATTCTAACGTCACAAATTATCCAAAGATTCTGAAAGAAATCGCAGGAATCTACTTGTTTCGCCTACATTGTGCCTCTCACCCAAAATTCTTAATGTGTAACCTAGGCTAGCATAATTCCATTCATGTCCTGTCCAATTAAATTATGTGAGGCCTACAAAAATTCTTGTTCATTGTGCCTAAAATGTGTGAATATAATTCCTAGGATCATGAGTTGAATCTAAAATGTTTATTTATGTTTTGAATATGTGCTGCATTTGATTGTTCAATTTTTTGTTTGTAGATCTGCTGACCAGGACTTATATCTCCGATCCCAAATTCTCTGTCACTACTTATAGTGAATCTGGACTGGTACGACTTTTCATCTTCTATTTTCCCTCCTAAAACGTTAATTAGATTGCTTTCCTGTGTTAACATTCGTTTGGTTTTTCATATATGTTCTTATGCATGTGTTATTTCCCTCTGATTTGGCAAGTTTTTCTCTTCGTCATTGGTTATTAATGTTTCTAGTTTCGATCCAGCACGTGCGACTTATAATAAAGACAGTACGAGATAAAAGTGAGATGGATAACATATTTACACTCTTGGTAGTTGATTTATTGATGTAGTTGAGTATGCTCTCGGTTTATGTTACTTTTGGGGTGAATGAAGAGACAACTTTTCATTTGATTTCAGCAGCAAAATTTTTCATCTATAGTGGACAATATATTTCCTAAATTTTCTTGGTCACAGAATCCCAATCTATCAATTTCTTGTAAGTTCACTGGATATTTTTCACTTCAAGTGATAATCTCTGATCAAGCATTAGATTTTTGAAGATACGTATGTAGATTGAATCAGTAATTAACTCTCAAAAAAAAGTACTTTTGCGTTATCACTGCAAATACTGTTCCTCATTTAATTGCCTTTTGCAGTTGCCGCAAAATAGGATTTTACACTCATAAACCACTGCACACTTGTGTTTGTCTTCGGGGTATTCAAGTTATGGCTACTAAATGATGGTTTTCTTGAGTTGTTCCTCTGTTTGTTCCCACTTTTTTGGTCGTATCCTACTCACAGCATAACCAATAATCTCCTATTAATTGCTAAGATCATGTAACATTGTTGGTTTGTTTGTCATTATTCATTTCTTTAAATATTGCTGGAGGATTTGAAGCTTCAAGCATTTCATAGTCTTCTGGATATGTACACCATTTTTTTATTGCCCCACTTTCTTTTTAACCTTTCCTCCATGAATGTAGGCCCTTACAACATCCACAGTGAAAAAAGGAGGCTACTCATCTGGTGATGTGGCCCGCGCAGTATATATACAAGGATACTTTTGTTGATGTCAAAGTTGATACGGAATCGAATGTGAGATGCTCAAAGTTTTCTCATGCCAAAACATGCTTGTTCCATTTCCATTTATCTGATTCCCTTTTCTTCTGCAACTCTAGCTTTTGCTGATATTGTTCCCTCGTCCAAGACTATTGCCACCCTGAAGTTCCCCAATTATGAGGCTGGGAAGGTGCCTCCTGCCCATTTTTAAACCACTTAAGTCGAAATGACAGCCTTCTTTATCTAACTTACTATTCATTTGTATTTTGCAGCTGGACTATCAACACTTTCACCCTCATGCATCCCTTACAGCAGCTGTTGGTCACCCCGCCAATTGATCTTTCAGTCACCCTTGGTACTGTCACTTTTGCTTTGGGTGCAGAGGCATGTTATGAGACTTCTTCTGGTGAATTGGCAAAGTACAATGCTGGCATCGCAGTGACGAAACCAGATTCCTGTGCCTCAATAATTCTGTAAGTCCTAGATCGTTGTTAAGTAGGTTGATGCTTGTTACAAGTGGGAACTTTTTAGGCTTCTGTTCCTCTCCTTATAAGGGTGACAAAGGGGACAGCATAAAGGCATCATATATACACGAACTGGATCAACTAAAGAGATGTGCTGCTGCTGGAGAGATCACCAGAAAATTCTCCACAAATGAGAACACATTTACAGTGGGCGGCTCTTGTGCCATTGACAGCCTGACACTTGTGAAACTGAAGCTTAACAACCACGGCACTCTAGGGGCTGTTTTGCAGCATGAGGTCATTGGAAAATCAGTAGTGACTATGTCCAATGAATTTGACACCAAGCCCTTGGATAAGTCTCCCAGGTGTGGTGTTTCCCTTGCTCTGAAGCCCTGAGAGCACCTTTCCTGAAGTAAGATGCAGTTTGATGGCAATGCTTAAATTCTTTGATGTTGTGCCTGAAGGAAGTGCAAAATAAGCAGTTATGGTGGCATACTGTTTTCATATACTCTAATCAAGCATAAAATCCACCGATACCCAGGCTCTTGATTTTTTACTCATTCCTTATGTCATTCTTGTTGAGGCCTTTTTTTTGGCGTAGATAGTTCCTTGGAATTCTATGGCGGACGGTGAAACTCTTTAGTTTGCAGCTCTATTCATGTGGGCATTTTATGGTATTAAACATGCTGATATACATTCATTGCATGTATAGGAGAAGGGAAACAAACAGTAACATCATTGTTTGTTTTCCCTATTAGGCATTATTGCATCATCTTTGCGATTCATGAGTTTTTTTTTTTTTTTTTTTCAAATGTCTAATGAAATTTATTCTGTTTCTTTATAATTGTTCGATGAAGTTTAGTCAAGCCGTGACCCGCTTACAAGTTCTGAAAGAGAGGGAGAATGTTGGGTAGGAGTCAAGCAGAGGACAGCATAAGCACTTACGTAAGTAGTAAAAATAGAAGAAGTTGACGTAAAATGATGACGCAAGGGTCGAGTGGTGCAGTCTTGTAATGATCATATGCTGATTATTGTGTTTTCAATGTGCGTCCAATGCCCTTTTTCTTGAAGGTCTATTTGTCACTGTCTTATAAAATATTTTAAAAGTTACTGTTGTGGTATTACTTTTTAACAAAAATATTAAAAAATGTAATTTTAAAAATTTAGCCGTACGATATTACTATGCTGCGATTTTGATTTTTTTATAAATAAATTTCAAATCGAATTACTATATGTGGTTTTTTTCTAACAAAAAATCAAAATTGTAGTTTTAAAAATCAAAACCAAAGGTTCAGTTTTGAATTGTTTGGTGCGGTTTTGAGGTTTGTAAATAAGTTTTGTTTTAATAGTAATTGATTTATAATATGTAAAAAAAATTTAAATATATCAAAATTACCCTTCACGTGCACTTTGAATAATATAAATACCAATTTAATCTCAATAAAAAAATTAGATGAATGCCACAAAATGTATAAATTAAGTTCCAATACAATATAAAAACAAAAATTGCTACAAAATAGAGTTTTATTATCACCAAAAATATTATCCCTTCTTCATTTTACTAGCTTAGCTGCAATATATCATGGGAAACCAAAATAATAATTTAAGAACAATGAGAAAAATAATACTATTTAACATCAAAATTAGAATAGAAAATTAAGTTTTTTTAGAGTCTTTGAAGTGTCAATTTATTTTCGCAAAAGTTTTTCAAATATCTTCTAAAAGTTTTTTAAAAATCTAAAAATTATACTAATATTTTACATTCCAATGACTAATTTAATAAAACATAATAAAGCAATTGTCATACATATACATGTAAATGGTTTAAATTAAATAATGATGGAAGAGCAAAACTTTATGTTTGAAGAATAAAATCTTGTTTTGACCTTGTGGGGTGCATTAAGAATTAAGAATCATATATAAACATAAATTAAGTACAGATGTTAAAATATATAAAATATACGAAAAAATAAAAGCATCGTTAATTAGCATTCAACAATTTCTTAATAGAACATATGAAATATTATGATAAATTAAAATATATTTTTTATATTGTCTATAAATTGTAGCAATGGCATTGGCAACAATAATTTTAACTTTTAATATTTTTGTACCTTTTACCAATAATTTTATACTTCAATAAATTTTTTAAAAAATTTAAATTTTATCTTCAAAATACATTTATTTTAATTTTTTACAACTTCAGGTTATGATAATTTAATCATACAATTTGATAGAATTCGAGGTGCCTATGCAAAAATATTTTCTGTTTAAAAGATAATTGTATTAATTTAAAATATCCAAAGTTCTAAATAAAAATTAATATTCAACTACATTCCATTTAATATAAATATTTAATTTTATTCATAATTTATACGTGGAACGGTGTAGTTTTTGAATCCAAAATTAAAACCAAACCACATTTTGTGGTACGGTTTTGTTAAAATTTTAAAATTGCAGTTTATCTTAAATTAATATAAACTGTTTGGTTTGAGGTGGCATGGACAGTGCGAACAGTTTTAAATTTTTTCACATCAACCCTAATGATGGGTGGAAATTTGAAAGCATTTTAAGACAGCAGCAAAAATTTGGAAAAAAAATTAATTTAACTGGTTAATGTCTTAAAGCCTGCGTTTGTTTTTATTCTAAATAAAATAAAAGACACAATCACTACAATTTTCTGTTTCTTTTTTCTCTTTAACTTTTACAAAATAAAAGAAAAAAACAGATTTAATCACACCAAAAAGTAAAACAAACATGGTTCCTCAAAGCTGTACGAAGTCACATGCATTAAGTTTCAATTTTCAAATTAAAAATTCTGATATTTACTAAATATAGGGAACAATGTGAAAAAGCATCATTTTCTATTAATTTGTTAAAATATATGAAAATCATGAATACTGATTAGAAAATTGAGCGATAATATTTTGGATTCAATGGCATGCATTTAATTAAAGCATTCTAAGAATATATGAATACTTTTAAAAGTATCTTTTGTTATTTCAATTTCCATCTCTATTATCTTGAATTTTTAATATTGAATTATATTAAATTTGCAAACTAAACAAGCAAAGCAAAAAAAATTATGTATGCCCTTTTTTTTTGTCACTATATATTTACTTTTAATATTTTATTTGTTAAATTGGAGAAAAAATGACATCAAAAATTAATAAATATATTTGAAATTCAATAAAAAAATCAATAAACATATTTCATTACACCCCATTTTATTTTTCTTAAACTAGAAGGAAATTAATAAGCTAAAAATTGATTACAAAATTATTAGAATCAAAGAATAAAATATATTAAGCTTGTTGGCTTTGTTTGATTCCTCATTCTACATTGTTCATAGCCACGCAAATTTTCACCAACTAACATCATATCTCACAAATTTTTATTCAAATTTGTATTTAAAAATTTTACTTTTTAACTAATTATTTTTTAATTATTACACATATTCACAATTAAATCACAACCTATATATATAACACCTATATGTATATTTGTACACATACACTCACATTCATATATATATATATATATACCCTATAAAATTATATATCATCATATTATCTAATTATTATTATATATTAAATATATAAAAATATTTAAATTTTAATTGTTTTAAATCTTCCTTTCTTCTTACATCTTACCACCAAACGTAATTTCCCCACCCATCAAAATCTCCTCGCCTCTCATTCCCTCTCATCCCCACCCAAATTGGGAAACAAACGGCATAAGCTAAGAAAGGTTTGTGGATGTTGCATTAAGTGGTAAAATTGTAACTAAGTATCGATTTTAATATTTAATTAATATTTTACTATTTTTAATATAAAATTACGACACATGCACTGTTCTTGTTGAGCATAATGACTATTCGTTCATTTAGTTTCGATATTTTCATTTGAAAATTCGTAAAGGAGCCTTGAACGGGCACATTCTCCTATTCAAAGAAATGGAAACAAGGAACAGATCATCTCCATTCTCTTGCCACGCAGCAACCGACAGATCATTCTTAGTCTCGTGATCCTGTAAGGACCATGGCACCATCATGCCGACGAAAACATCTCCCTAAGCAAAAATCTAGAGGATCAACCAACTAATCGATCGGCATAATATCTTCAGCCGTAAACTTAGTGCCCTTGCCCTTATCAGCGGCGGCGTGTCCCTTCGCCTTGCGGTCGAGCAGGGGCGGAGCTTGATGATAATAATCTTCGAAGGGTGGATACCCACGTTGACAGTCGAGCCGTTAACCTTCTTACCGGTAATGCGCTCCATGCGGACGACCCATTTCTTGCGGTACACCCGGACCACCTTGCCTTCATCGTCCCTTGTAGGTTCCTCGGAGCACCTGCACCTCGTCGCCCTCGCGCTCATAAGGACGTGGCGGGCGCGCGCTTGACGGCGCCGTGAAGTGCGCCTTCGGGTTCTCGCGCCGGGAAGAAGAGACTTGTGGGTTGTACTTCATCTTCTTCGCCGTTGATCCACTCAGTGACCGGATGCCGCAGCTCGTGAAGAAAAAGGTTAGCGTTGAAAGTGCGATGTCGTATTGGATTGGAATCCATTTTGGGCTTCGCCACGAATTTGAAGATGGGCTAGACATATGGGCCTTATAACCCGTTTGGTTCTCTGGGCCTTATTGTGTATCGGGTCCACTCCATGCGGACCTAATTTACAATGCAGACAAATTCAAACTTATTAATAAGATTTATTATTAGGTTCTCTGGGCGAGACACGTGGGCCTTATCTTCCATCCACTGCATCCATCCAGCTCGTGACATGCACCTATCCTACAATGCTGGTTTCAGTTAAAACCTTACCTCCACATTCTTATGGATGGAACCATGAAGCCCAGGGCTAGGTTTTCATCCGTCCATTAAGTTTGTAGGACGGCTCTCCGCCTACAGTAGCAGTCCACAAATCCCTTCACACGTCAGGTCTTCTGGTTTCATATTTTCTCTGGCTTGAGCTCAACAGAGGTGTAGATCAGTTAAGGCTTAGCCTTCTTAAAATTATGGCCCTTACAAAATTTTCGAGGGTGGCAACTTAGGGTTTTCGACAACGGGGGATCAATTTTGTAATAAGAATGGGATCGATGCTTGCAGTTTGACTTTTTTCCCTTCGATTTCAGGTGGCCAATTAGGCATAATTTTTAGCACGTCAAGCAATGAAGGTACAAGGTGTGCTAATCCCGGCCAGGTCAGCTAATTGTGGCAGTAAACATCCTTATTTGAATCAACGGAGTCACGTGGGCTCCGGAAGTCCTCCAAAAAACGAACAATGTGAAAGTTAACGTCCATTTTTGCCACCAGCGCACAGGTCATTCATCGTTGGCCATAATTCGTGGGCATGAAATACAATTTTTTTTCTTTACTTTTAATAAATTTGATAATCAGTCTTAATTATCTTATAAATACATTAATCAATTAAGTGGTAGATGGGGGTTGGTTTCTAGGCATGTGTAACATATCGTAAAGACGAAATAAATGCGTGGAATTGATTAATTATAATCTCAGCTGGCATTAAAAGTAAATAGCTGCTTAAACAGATCACCATACCCGAGTGGTATTTTCTGTTTACGTTCACAAAAACGTTCCACACAATTGGAAATTTATTTGCCAGATTCCAGTGGCTTTTTGTCTCTACAGCCAAAAAAAAAAAAAAGATTTAATGTTTTTGAATTGCATTTACTCATGATCTATATATAAGACAAAATGTAGGAGTACATTTAGTTATATTCTTTCGTACAATAAATATTTAGTTTCAGATTATATACTAAATAAAATTCTCAAAAAGAAAATTTATTATATAAATTATAATATATGCAAAGATTTTTTTTTTTTTTTTTATATTGGGATTATCTAAAGAGATGCTTCTTCACAAACATTTATAAGTTAGGGGGTCGAGGATTTATTTGCCCATCAATTTAATTTGGTCACGTGGTCGTGGTAAGTAAATACGTAGACAAGGGTAACTTTTAAATCATTCACGGTCCCACGACCTGTAAAATGTTAAAGTCAAGCATAAATTGCGAATTATCCATGTATAAATAGTTTACCAAGTTCACAAAAATCCATTTATGTTAACGTAATTTTAATTTTAGGTTTCCATTTTGACCACTTCGATTGGAAGTTTGAAATTTAAAGATTCCAATAATTAAATGTATTTAGTATAGATAAAAGTGGTCAAATATATTATTATGGTAAGGTATCGCAAATTAATTAAGTATATTATGATAAAAATTCAAATTAAATAAAACTCTTACAAAATAAATGAAAATAAATAATAAAACTATTATTAAAGGGATTAATACCCACACGTTAATGTTTCTCAAAAAAATCTTTTGAACCCAAAAGTTCTATAACATTTTATTATATGGACTACAAAATCTCGACGTTAACTATTGTCAAGACGTTACTCCAAATGGCACCAAGTCGCAAATAATTACACTTGTCCGCGATTTCAATTTCACGCTGTCACGACCTGTGATATATGTATAATAACCACAAGCCACCCTCTTTTGAATACTTTTTAGTCATAAATTTCTCCTAGTAAAGCATCACAAAATGAGTTTTGTAGAGTGTAAAAGGATCTTGTAAGTATCTAAATCATGTGAACAAATTAGAAGTCGAGATTTGATGGCTATAACTCAAGGATCATATCTAAATCTTCTTGGAAACATTCAAAAGGTATAACCTTTAAGTTTGATCTTGTTTTGTTGATATCTTTCGTGTTTTGCACGAGTGGGGTTTGTTTTGTTATATTCCACTGTATGTGTAGAATATTTTTATGTTGTAAAGTTTTAATTTTTACTAGCAAACCCCACGAAAATCTAACAAACCCCTCATAATACTACCGCAACAATTTTTTAATAAGTGTTTAAAGATACATGTCTATCAATCATTTAGAATTTGTAGGATCAGGAGTTACCAAAGTGAGTAACATTTGCAGAGCTGTCATACACATTTCCGCGATTTCAATTTCACACTGTCATGACTTGTGATATATGTATAATAACCCCAAGCCACCCTCTTTTGAATACTCTTTAGTCATAAATTTCTCCTAGTAAAGTATCACAAAATAAGTCTTGTAGAGTGTAAAAGGAGCTTGTAAGTATCTAAATCATGTGAACAAATTAGAAGTTGAGATTTGATGGCTATAACTCAAGGATCATATCTAAATCTTCTTGGAAACATTCAAAAGGTATAACCTTTAAGTTTGATCTTGTTTTGTTGATATCTTTCGTGTTTTGCACGAGTGGGGTTTGTTTTGTTATATTCCACTGTATGTGTAGAATATTTTTATGTTGTAAAGTTTTAATTTTTACTAGCAAACCCCACGAAAAATCTAACAAACCCCTCATAATACTACCGTAATTTTTTAATAAGTGTTTAAAGATACATGTCTATCAGTCATTTAGAATTTGTAGGATCAGGAGTTACCAAAGTGAGTAACATTTGCAGAGCTGTCATATACATTCCTGTAGACAAGTTATAGGATGTCATGACCATAGGCCAACAAGAGTTGGTTTAACCATATGGGTAAATTTATTAGCACGAAGGCCTTGATGCAAGTTATGTCATTTAGTTGTGAAATCTGAATATCTCTTATCAAAGTATTTCCGTGCCTTCATGTTTGACGGGTAGTACAAAGAATCCTTAGCGATGTTCTGACATGCATGCCATGTCATATGCTCTGTTATTATAGTAGATGCATGTAACATTTCAGATAACACAATCATAACTATGGAACTTGTTTCTTGCCCAACGAATAGCTTCGTCTTATTTTGTATTTTGCTTTTCCGTTAAATTTGTAATTCTTAAGACCTTCATCACATTTCTAGAATAAAATACATCAAGCTTTGCAATAATCAATTTTGACTGTAGAAAGTCAAAGCTTTCTGATCAACCACTTAGTGCTATAAAAATTTAGTTGGGAGCATCTCCCATGTCAATCTACAGATGTCATCTTAGTAGCTTTGTAGTATGTTATGCTTCACCTTAATCTTCACTAATCTTGCTATTGCCAATTGAGAGAAGTTTTTACATCTATTGTATGGCTCATTGGCAGCCTGAAGAACATCAAAGAATTGGTTACTTAAACTAGTGACGTTTGGCCCCTTGCACTTGCATCCCCTTGACCATCATTATGGCCCAGCTCTTGTACATGTGATGGACCTACACCACCCATTCCTACCCCACTATGACAGCTAACTGCATCATACACCTTATGATCCTTTGAGTTTAACACTTCATTGTGAGTGCTCGAGGTTGCAAAATGACTATTTGCTTTTTGTGCCAATGAATCGTTAACAGGGGGTTTCACCATGCTTTGTCCAATTGAAACAATTGTTACGTATCTTTCTTGAACAAATGAACCTTCACTCCATCTAGTTTTAAAAACTTACTATTCTTAAATCAAAAATATAGACATCTAATCTTACTCTCACCTATGTAGTCATATCGCAATTTGGCCCAATTTGCAAACTTATTCGTACCATTCTAAAATTATGGTCTCAAATTTAGACACCACGATTGATTTTTTAAATACATCTATGACCTGATTTCCTTCTGTTGTTTGTTTTCCTTGCAAAATTCCAACATTAGTAATTCTCTAACTGTCAAATGTAACACATTGTCGACAATATACATATGGAACATTACAGTTAGGCAAACAAGTAGCATCTACAATTTTCAACATTACCGCATATCTATACACAAAATCATAGAGCACTCAAACATTAAATCTACAATAGTACTCTTCATCCCTTCTAACTAAGTTCTCATTGCTCAACAAATCAAATAAAATATATATCTAGGATTTATATGCAATGGGGTATATATACAATACTCAAAAAATAAATAAATAAGCGAAAATAACACAAATAATAAACAAAATCATCAATAACCCAACATAACTATGTGAGAAAAGGCCTTTTGGAACCAATGGAACGATAATATGGAGGATGGGTAGTTTTTTTTGCGAAATAAATAAATAGGTTGGGATTAAAAGGATTTTGTAGATTGGGATGACTCTTAGCTCATCCCAAAATTATCTCAAATTAGAATAGTTGTGCATTAGCTTTCCCAAATTTTAGAACAACAATATGGATCTTCGTTATTTGGGATGGCTTTGTCAAATGCCGTCCCACAAACTGTGACGGTAAAAAAAATCCATCGCAAAGGTTGGGACGCCAATTACAAACCATTACGATTTGGGATGGTAGCTTAGCATTTGTCCTAATTTTTTTGAAGGCCTATGATATTCATCCCAATTAGGGATGACTTTGGAATATCTGCCTCAAATTCTGGGACAGGCCTCCCAAGTTGTCTTCAAAAAGTTACAATAGATTGGAATAGCTTTTAGGTACTGATGTACGGTTTGAAATAACTAGTTTGAAATAACTAGGTTGATCTCATACCTAATAGAGATGAATTTGCATTGAAATACTACCAGGACTAAGAATTGTAACTTTGAGATGAATTTTGAGATAGTTCACCTTGCAGTCCAACTTTGTCCTAGAACCACCCGAATTTGAGACAATGTTTTGGTCATCCTTGATTGTTATCCACATCCGCTAACATGATAGTAGTGCATTTTCTTTTTTAACTTAATTTTTAAATCCATTGACAAAATTGGTGTCCATTCCATAACTGAACAAAACAAATTTCTCTAGTGTCAGTTTTATTCTATCGCCCATCAATATTTTTTGGGTAAGTCAGTGAAAAGAAAGCGCGAACTTAAGTGTAAAAAATTTTCTAAATTTAACCTCGTGTGTCCATTATCAATTGGGTGCAAAAAACCTGAGCAAACTGCTGTTTGTTGATGTAGATATTGTACATCCACAAAAACAGGCGTTTGCTCCAGCTCCTCTATGAAATTATTTAAGCTGTCTCATTAACTCTACAGTTTTTCAGGGGATTTGAATTTCCAGCAGTGGAGAAATCTCACGACTGGATTCAATCAAAGACATTTATGGTTCCCCACATGCCCACACTTAATGCACCAACCCTCTAGTTTAAAAACCAAACAGAGAATTTCTTACCCCTTTCCACCACCCCTACGAGGAAACTATATCAACCCCTTATTATTTTATTATATATTGTACCCACACCAAGATTTTTGCTGCAGAAAAGCAACCCTCGAGGAAAAGGGGAAGGAAAACATGGAATTGGGATTTAGAAAGTCGAATGAATTGGGGGTCGTGGGCACAATTTATGAAGAAGAAGATGGTGAAGATTCATCTTCCTCTATACCATCCCCGGAATTTAACTCACCCCTTTCCCCTAATCTCCAACTTCCCAGGCTCAAACCACGGTATCCACTCTCTCTCTCTCTCTCTCTCTCTCACTCGGTGGCAGATCTCTGGATTTTATGTGATGATCTTAGGATTGTCTATCTTTATCTCAGGCCATTGGTTAGAAGGCATGTTATTCCAGATGTGGTGATTCATGTCCAGGGTACATGCTTCCGCCTGCACAAGGTTTTTTTCTCTTTACCCCACATTTTCCGTTGACGCTTTATTTGAAGTAATGATCTTATCAACGTACATACATATGTATGTATGTATGCTGTGAATTGTTATGGCATTTTCTGCTTAAATTTGATGATTTGGGTGAAATCTGATCAAGCGGGCTGATTCTTACACCTTTAGGTCAGTCCGTGTTGTCTTCACCAAATATTTTACAGGTTATTCATCAGTTTCAACATAAACTATAGCTGTTCCCAGATTTTACAAGTCTGTGTTGTCTTCCAGTCATTTAGAACGTGGGGTCAAAAATAAAAACTATACTCAAGAAAATTATGTAAATAATCTGCATTTTGTCGCCACTTACAGTCGGTAAATTGCATTTAATTAGTATATCAACCTGGGGGGGTGTTATGAATAGCTTCCTATCCTTTTCTTTTGTTCTTTTGTTTACAATTTTTATATAATGTTATTTCCTTTTTTCCTGTAAAATAAATACCTGCAGAAGTATTTATGCTTCCGTGTATTAGTTCGTTTACCTCAGTAAATGTGCAATGAAGGGTGTTTTTCAATGGAGATGAAAATTAATGGAGCATTTACTCTCTTTCAGGAGGCATTGATGGCGAAGAGTACGTACTTGAAACGGATGCTCAGCGAATTCCCCGAAATAACCCTCTCCCCGCCGTTGAACATAACGGCACCGACATTTACCTTGGTAAGCGACTTCTGTTACGGAGCCCACGTCGCCATAACTCCGTTCAACGTGGCAGCACTTCGGACGGCATCCGAGTTGCTCGGCATGACGGAGATTGGTGGGCCCGGGGACGAAAACCTGCAGCAGATAACGGAAGCGTATTTCCGCAGCGTCGTAGCGGTTAACAAGGATAACGCGTCTATTGTGCTGCGGTCGTGCTTTTCGCTCCTCCCGGAGGCGGAGACGGCGGCATCCCTTGTCAGCCGATGCTTTTCGGCGTTAAGTTTGACGGACGAAGCCGACGATGATTTGGGGTGTTTGGACGAGGTCAAGAGTTTGGTCATCAAGGATTTGCAGTTGATTTTGGAGACGGTCAGTCAACAGTTGACCGGTGGTCACGATCTGCTGTATAGAATCATTGACGCTTATCTGAAGGTATGGCCGTGTCAGCTGCGGTTTAAGAAATTAATGATAATTCCAATCCAAATTGAAGATCCTTCAAAATTTGTACAGGAAAACATAGGAACAGTGACGGAGGATCAGAAAATCCAAATGTGCAACTACATGGATTGCAGCATTTTGTCTCCCGAAGTCCTCATGCACGCGGTGCAGAATCCGAGGATGCCTCTGAGGTTCGTCGTCCAAGCCATGTTCGTGGAGCAGCTGAACACCCGCCACTCCATCATCTCCGCAGCAGACCACCACAAAACGCAAGAGAAGGCAGAAGCCCTCACGCTGGGGTCCGTCATCCAGCGGGACGCAGCCCTCCGTCAAGTGTCGAAGCTCAAGGCCATCATGAGCGCCACCAACTCTCGCATCCAGACGTTGGAGAAAGAGCTGACCGGCATGAGGAAGCTCTTGAACGAATCGGAGAGTGTCAGGAACCGTATCGATTCGGGTCGATCTGCCAGCTTCCGTTCCAGCTCTGAGATCAACAAGATAGAACGGGCCCAAATTGGCTCCATTTCTTCCTTAAATTATCGAGACGTTGCCAAGAAACTTAAGGGGCAAATGCCTTCTTCGTCCGACGAGTCGTCGGACGCGAATCCGAGAGTCGAAACGAGTTTTGGGCGGAGACTGATGAAGGGACTAAAGAGTGCCTTTCGTTTGCCAAGGAAGAAGTGTGACGATCTGAGCAAATGCCCTGTCAAAATGGAGAGACACGGGAAAAATCTGCAGGACGAAGGTGGGCACGGAAATAATATTGTTGTAATAAAGAAGAATGAAGCTGCTTTCCACAGGCGCAGTCGGTCTGAATCCTGACTGTAATGGGTCATCTTTTGTAGTCTGTATAACATGAATTTTTGCATGCACTAGCACTTCATCTTTTAGTTTCATTCCCTTTTTAAGCAACTACTGTTTTAAAATAGTCAATTGCATGGAATGAGCATAATGATCCGAGTTCCAATGAAAAACCCAAACGGAATATGAAAAAGAAAACTATTGGTTCGTTTTGAATGAGCACTAGATCCGTCAGACTACTTGTATCTAATGGTGGCAACATATTTCATGTTTAAAATCGAGATGTTGACCGGACTTCTGAGTAATTATAAAATTTTCAAATATTTTATCATATAAACCATTTTTGTTCTTTTCGTTTAGACCATATTTGGGTGAACTTAATTATAAACTCTTTCGAGGGTATTTGGTGAACTTTATAACTAAAGAGTTTATAAATTTTAAAGTAAAAAAATTAAAATTTATGAATTTTTTAAAAATAAGTTAGTTTTATCAACTTATTTTCAAACATCTTATAAACTATTTTATTTTATATGTTAAAAATAAAATAAATATCTTCAATTATATTATATTAATAATATTTAGTTCATTTATTATTATTATTACATCAAAAATTTCAACAAAATTTTAAATGACGATTTTATTATTTTTATATATCTAAATATTTTATTACCTTATTTTAAAAATAAAATTTATAAAATTTTAAAAATATTAACTTGCAAACTCTTTAAAATAAGGTTGGTCAAACACTCTCTTAGTCTATTATGCTATTTTTGCTGGTATATTAATTGTTAAGTGTAAAAATCAAAAGATGAGTGTTTTGCTTGGACTTGTATTGATGAGCCGGCACAAATGCTTGGATGTATGGATGTTAAAATAATGTTAAAATAATGTAGTTAAGAGCTATACTAGTATTATTCATAGCAACCCATTGTTGTTTATTAATATGTCGACGATCGCATGAATCTTTTCTAGTGCATTCAAGATATAAAGTTTGTCTTGTGCACCACCATACCTTTTTGTGACTTGGTATGCTAGCTCTATAATTATGGACACCCAATTGTCCTACGCATGAATATGCACAAGCATTGAAGGGGAAGAAAAAATAGAAAACATTGTTGGGCGATTGTTGTTTAAATGCTAAAGAAGAGTGTATCTTTGGTGATGAATGAACGGTGTGAAACAAAAGTTTTATCCACATTTATTCTATAAATATCAGTACTCAATAATTATGATAAGTATTTATGGATATTATCTTATACTCTTTTTAATTTCTATTATAAGATAAAATCTCATGTGTAACTGAATATAGAGTTTTTGGTGATTAATTGAAAATTTAAATTAAGAAATGAAGGTTTGAGGTAACTTTGTATTGTTACTTCTAATAGTAGTGGTTGAGAATTAATGTGCGAAATTATTGGTTTAAAGAAGAGGGTACTTCTGATTGTTTTCCAAATAGTCGTCTGACATCATGACATCGAAACGATAAAATTTTTGGGACGAAGAAGAATGTCTTAAAATTTTAAAAATAAATAGAAGTGTAAAGGACTAGACAAATTAATAATATTATCGAAACATGTCTTACATTTATGAAGAAAACGTAGACTAATTAAACAAGCCAACAGCCAAGCATTTCATTCAACATAGCTTATTTCAAGTTAAAAGTGTTTGGGTGAACTTTCAAACTTTTCAAAATTTTTTAAAATATTTGAAACTTTATAAACTTTTTAATTTTTTGGTATTTTTTCAGTACAATAACTCATATAATCTAAAATTAAGATATTTAGGACCTATAAAAGTTTCAAAGTGTACATTTTCTTTAACTTATCTTATACATCTTATAAGTTACCTTATTTAATAATATACTTATCTAAAATTATATTATATCAATAAAATATAATTTTTTTTTATCATTGTTACACTAAAAACTATAATTATACATACTTATAAATTCCAACAATATTTAATAAATTGTTCGATATTATTTCATCAAAATACCTTAACAGTTTATTTTTAAAATAAAGTCTAAAAATTTATAATTTCTAAAATTATTTTATAAATTATAAAAAATAACCTAACCCAAACACCCTCTTGGTTTGTTTAGAGATTGACCAACCTTTTCTTCCATATTTAATAAAATATGATATGAATGTCAACTTAATAATTAAAACAACACACACACACACACACATATCCAACTTCTCAAATTCAACTCGTGTCCAATTACAATACAATTCAATCAAACTCAATTCATTTAATAAATAAATAAAACACACGCAATTTCAGACAAAACTTTGACACGCAGGCTCCAAAGGTCAAATGTAACCCTTACGGAACGGAAGCATTAAATGAAGGACGGGAAGTTCGTTGTGTGAAATTATTAGTCTTTGACGAAGCTAACAGTTTAAAGGGGTCTCCTCACTTTGTAAATCTTTTAAAATATATTTTGTTTCAAATAACAACATATACATATTTACAGGAGACAAAAGCAATGCCACTAATGAGAGAGCCAAGTGACTTTGTGGGATCTTTGTTTCGATCGGAGTTAACGTTGGGAAAAGAAAAACAAAGTTGCCATAAGAGGTCCATGTAAGATTTACATGTGATCTTCAATGCTGCTCCTCTTTGCTCATCTGATAATACTGACGGAAAAGTTAAAACCCTTATTCTTGATTTTGCACTATGGGATCTGTCTTTTGCATGCAGCCTCTGTCTGAAAAGAAAGAATAGGGATGATAACTTTAGGTGGGGCTTGCCAGCTCTCATTTATAAATTTTCCGCCAGTGCAAAATTTAAAATTTAGGAACAAGGATAATAATATCCTGCAATATATACCTTACCATATATATATATATATATATATTCAATTAAATTTTGTTGAACAATATTTGCAAAAATAATAAATGAGAAAAAAGTAAATATTCTCATCTGTTAATCATAAGTGAATATTTTTCTTAGTGTTAGATTTTATTGAGAGTTATTCACATCGATAAAATGTACTTCAAAACTATTAGATCGCAGTAAACAAATAGTTTATCAAAGATAGAGTTACAACTTTTTGTCATTTGAAGCAGTGAAAACATTGAAATCGCCACTTTAACATAATTATCAAATACAAGCTGTCGCTTTAGAACTTTCAATGTATAGTGAAGCCATGTAAGATTATCATGTATTCCAATTAATATGGTCAAAATATGCCAGTCTTTACTAACATTTAATAGAACGTTGACAAACTTATTTTTATTTTTTATTTTTATTTTTGTAATTTGAGAGTTTCAACGGGTGAACAATTTTAAGTTGTAAGTTTGAAACTGCAAATGTAAAATGAAACAGAGTTCAAAATTGTCACTTATATATTTTTCCTTTCGACCAAATCGAAAGCACAACCCATTTCTTCATAATGTAATCAATTCGTTGCTCGTTATTTTTACGTTCTCTAGCAGACTAGCACCAATAATTGAAGCTTGACCTTTTCAATTCAAGCTTTTCTTCGGAATAGCTTCAACTTTTGGTGTGAAGCCAGATTAGAGTACCAAAACGCGTATCACTCGTAGTTAGGGTCTTCCGCTTAGTTTAAAATTTTTTATTCGATGGAATGTCAGTTAATATTGTTAAGAGAGAGTCATACGTGAATTGGCTTGAGAAAAAGAATATATATATATTCAGAAATAACCAACAGTTTTAATAAGATTTTGGAATGAGATATGATCCTAGATCTATTAGCTCATTAGGCTCATATATAGTTTTCTTCTGCGCTACAAGAAACGTCTCGGATTGGGACAAAAATTTGAGACATGAATAATCTATCCCAAATCTAGGATGGGAAATTATGAACTGCACCAAATCTGTCTTGAATTCGTTCCAAAAACTAGTAAAAAAAAATCATGGGTAAATACCATTTCAAATTCATCCCAAATTTGAGAATAATTACTATTCCATATCAAAGTTATCCCAAATATCAAAAGCGTCCCAAAATTTTGGATGGGAACTTGAAATTGTCCCAATTTTAGGATGTCTTTCTTGACCATCTTGGACTTTTGGCGTGTTTCAAATCGTTCCAAACCGTGAAATATAATTTTACACATGCTAACCCCTAGCCATTTGGATACTTCGAAAAATTTTAGTTTTTGGCCAACTCCAACACTAGCAGAGGTGATGGCTACAAGTGATGAAGTGTTTTTCAATAACATATATTATTTTATTGATTTTATATATTTCTCTAATCTATTTTATTGATATTTATATTTTTTTGGAATATATATGTAAATTTTGTTATAGGTCAATTGGGTGATTTTTTGTAGGAATGTAAGTGAAGGGTGGAAATATTTTTCAGTAAATTGGGTGTAGTTTGATAACTAAGTGTTGGTATTTTTTTTTGTACAAATTTATGCATTGAAGTATTGTATGGTTATTTGTTATGAAATAGGATGCAAACTTGGAAGAATATAAATATGTACATACCTTTTTATGTTTGTGGGAAAATTGTCATTAGTAATATTAAATGTCTAGTTTTATTTTTGGTTAAAGTGTATGTAAATACATGGTTTGTTATGTTGTATGAAATACGGGTAGTAGGCATCGATTTTTCCCATGAAGTACTAAAATTGTTGACGGTTTGCAGGTAAGATGCTATATAGTATTAGATCATGGATGTAAAATAAAAAGTTGTTAGGTTGTAGAGACTTGACAATTGAATTCGAAAATGAAGTTAATGAATTTGTTGACTGTGTAAAAAATTAGTATGGGTACAACGATGGAAATAAAATTAGATGTTCATGGTCCCATTGTAAGAATATCAAATTTCTAGAACTAGACAAAGTTAAGGTGCTACTATTTGAAAAAGGTTTTGTTCAAAATTGTTCAGTTGGATGAATCATAGGGAAGCTATGTATTGCGAGACCAAAAGATGTAGAATATATATTAGAGTTGCTCCTTATATATCACAAACATGCAACAGTTGAGTTGGGAGCATTATATGGCATATGATGCATCCAGACTTTGTACATGGGCTATAATTGAGATGGTAAGTCCTTCCTCGATAAGGGATGAATAGCACGATCAACTTGACTTTTGGTCACCCAATTTGTCAAGGGTGAAACTTACGATTTTGAGAATATAGACAGGTTGCTAGACAAATTTTTGCTATTTTGCGTACAATGGACCATTTATTATTTGATGGCTGTGAAAAAATCTCACAACAGTTTGCAGTCGCACAATTTGTTAATATTAAGTTAGATTACAACATGCTATAGAGTTGTAACAATGATATTGGCAAATTAATTGGCAAAATACTCTCTGTGATCATTGAATGGCTCCCCACTAAAAGGGTAATTAGTGACTTCAATCTTTCTGTTACGAAAATTGATTGTTGCAAGTAAGGCTGCATGTTGTATAAGAAAAAGAATGAAGAATTATAGTATTGTAATTTTTGTGGATAGCCAAGGTACAAAGTGAAGACAAATCATTCAACTCATGAGAAGTAAATTCAACGAATGTGCTTATGCTACTTACCACTCATGCCAAGACAATAGAGGTTATATGCATCGATTGTGACTACTAATCCTATGACATGGGATGTAAGTCACAGGACAAATGTTGGTTGCATATGTGACTCCTTTGATGCTAAGGCATAAAAGTACTTTGATAGAACATTTCCTAATTTTGTAGTTGATTCATGTAATATATGTCTTGGTTCGTACACAGATGGATTTGTCCTTTGTGGGTCGTACAAGAAGACATATTTGTTTTAACTTATTGTAGTGACATTGTATAGCCTACCTTCAAATATATGCATGAAATATCCATATATGTTTCTAACATTGATAATTTCAGGCCTAGCAAATTTGAAGATGCTTATAGATGTGTACCCTTAACCACTTATAAAGGAGTTAGTAAAGTTGTGGACGATGGGCGCAATCACATGGAATGCTCACCGATAATGTTATTTCAATATTTGGGCTACTCTCCTTTAGATAATTAATGACTTACCAACATATTCCATATTGTCTGGATGGAATGCAACTAAAGTGATAGAATGTCTGATTTGTCCTTGATTTTAGCAGAGCTTTTTATTTGTATCATGGTAAGAAGGCTTGTTTTTTTTATTGTCATCGTCAATTTCTGTTGCCTAATTATCTATATTAAAAAAATAAAAAAAATTCACAAAAAAGAGAGTTCAAAAGCATGTTATGCCTCTAAGAGAGATGAGAGACCAATTTGGAAGCGTGTCAATCACATGTCACGAGTTGTGGATAACCCACACAATAAAATATTTCAATTTGACGTTGATCACAAGTGGACAAAAAAAGTATATTCTAGGATCTATTGTACCGAAAGACAAACCTCCATGGCATAATTTAGATGTCAAGCATATAGAGAAGAATATATTTGATAATATTATAAATACAGTTATGGATGTTGAAGAGAAGTCAAAATACAATCTTAATGCGCAAAAGAATGTAGGCATTATATGTAACTGTCTTGAGATAGCTATTTCATGGGATAGTGAAGGTCCTAAACCTAAAGTTGCATACATCGTTACCCAAGAACAAAAACAAAAGTTTTACTAGTGGATGAACGGACTAAAGTTTCCAAATAGTTATGCTTTCAATATAAGGCATTGTGTTAACATGATTGAGTAGACGCTACATGATTCAACGTCCCATGACTATCAGGTTTTTATAGAAAGGTCCGTAGCATTAAAAAACTTGCTGCTAGAATTCGTGTGGAGTGAATTGGTGGAGGTAAGCTTGCCATTTTGGTATATTTGTATGATTATCCTGTATACCAAGATGCTATTGGAAATGCAGGAGGAGAAAGTTGCAAAAATAAAGTGCAATTTGAAAAAGATATTTCATTCATCGTTCTTGAACTTTATGAAGCATTTAATAGTTCCCTCCCTTTTGAGGTAAGGATAGAGGGCCCAATTTAATACAGATAGATATATCCTTTTGAAAGGTGTGTCCATATTATTCGTATAGGTTCTTAACAGCGTATGACTTGTGGTTATTCATATAGGTTCCTACACAGTTTAAAAAGAAAGGTAAAGAACAAGACACCCACATTAACGTATCAGTTGTCGAGGCATTTATAATGAAGAGATAAGCATGTTTACTTCAGACTATTTGAGCCAGATGTAGCATCAAGTCAAATGAGGATATGGACAACACATTAGCAATTGGTTCCCACTTCATAATATTAAACTTCTTGGGTGATCCTCTTGTGGATAGTCCATGAGGTACATTACATGTGAGGAACGACACACTGCGGAGACGTATGTGCTCCTAAACAAATCGAAAGTGGAACCACTAAATAGGTTTCCTTATTTTAGTTTATATTTAAAACATATTTTTCTTTCAGTTGGGTTCCCATACAAATTTTACGTAAATTTGGTTACATAAACAAAATTTATATTTATCTGGATGTTCATGGAACAGTATGACATTTCTTATGTTGATGTTAACATAGTTGTCACTCTTCATTTTGCACAAGGATTCAAAGAATATCTAAGTCCACTTTAAATTTTATTTAAGCTTTTATCTTATCGTAGTGACATTTTAGCAATGTTTGCACATTTTAATTAGGTGTTTGACCTTGCCACCAATATTTCAAACCTGATGTTACATAGCTTGGCATGGGGTCTATGTAATAGTGTCACAACCTACTTAGGATACTTTAATAATGGTTTCAAATTTCACACCACAAATTATAGTCGGTGTAGTATAACACAAAATTATGGAGTTTGCGTCTGTACTTTGTGTTATGAAACTTGGATTTGTTAGTGATATGTCCTTTAACATCAATAGAAAATGAGAAATACTAGAGGATATTTAGTTGAATATGTACTTTCATTCAGTTATTCATCAAATATTAATTTCACATTAATCTTCATGTAAGTTATCATGCATATGAACTTTGATTGGTGTAAAGTATTACATGCCTATATGTTTGAGTCAAGAAGCCTTATTCATAATGGGTTACAAATATGAACACAAGGTTTTCTTGGTATTTAACCACTAAAATTTATCTACGAGTCATAGACACCCTAAAGGGCATTAAAAAGTTGATATGACTTGCACATCTTGTATTTGTATGGTAAGTATCATATCATTTAGTATGAAATATTAAGAATACATGCGTGTAAATGCATCATTGGGGAATGGAGCACTTGGACAATTAGTCGTAGGATAAAGCAGACCCGTAGAGTTCACTCTTGGCTGTCAACTTCTAGCTTCATTATTGTGTTACGTGCTCATGAACCTTAAACTATAATGACATGGTTGTCTTGTGCGTATGATAGTCAACATATTATTAGAGTATTTATGACCAATATCTATTTTGATATAGGATAATGACATGAGCCCAATGTGTTATTGTCCAAATGTGTATAAAGGCATGTGTGCGCTCAATAAGAAATTTGTTTCCTTGCAAGTGAATAATGTATTTGTCCTATGCAGTTGGTGTTCTATGAAGTAGAAACCCTTAGCTAAGAAAATGTATGATTTGAAATGAATTTTTAATAGGAACATTTGTCTCGTATGAAAACAATTATTAGTTGTATAATCGTGTTTGTGAGACGAAAGGTCTATATGACATGGTAGTCATAATTGAAAAAGTTCATTGTGATCTAACTCACTTCATCTTAATTAGGCTACAATATAGGTTGTAAGCTAGATGTTATCCATATCCTTCGAGCTATACTTGTTTTCGATTAAGAATAAACCTAAACAGTTATACACATAAAATTGAGATGTATTGGGAGTGTTAAATTGATAGGATGGATAATTTATTTAATTACAATTGGATTTGACTAAATAAAATACCATGGTGCTTGTTAATGATAGAATCATTAATTAAAAATATAATGAAAATTTAATTTAATTAATGAGATTAATTAAATTAAGTTAATTAGACACATTTGGGCTTTAATTATTAATAAATATTAATAATTAAAGCACATATGAACTGGTTTATTAATGAGATAAATAAATAAAAGTTCATGGGTTATTTTAATTAAAAGAGTCTATATAGGAGGGCATATAGAATCCATATCCTTAACCCTTGTGTCATAGGTACTTAAAAAGAATTTTGAAGAGTTCAAGACACATAACTTTAGCTCCAAAGTTCATGCACACTTATCAAATAACAGAGACCAGCCCCTAGCCACTTTCTTTGAGTGCTCTCTATAAAAAATTCTTCCTACCTAAAGAGTTTGCATTAAAGTTTCACAAAAGAAGTTTTGTTGAGTATAGGAGGAGCTCAAGAGCATTCTAATCGTGTAGTCAAACTATAGGTTGTGGTTTTAGGGCCACGACTCCAATGATCATGCATAAAACATTTAGAAACTTTTCAAAGGTTGAAGCTTGTGTCTTTATCTTGTTTTCTTAATGTTTTGCAAATAAAACGAGCGTGATTTGTTCCTATTGCTTCCACCATAATTACATAATGTTTTTTATATTCAAAAAGTTTTAAATTTTATGGACAAATTCCACACAAATCCAACGGGAGTACAACTTCTATGGTGCCATTGAGTAAATAATCTAGCTTAATTACATGGACTTACTAAACATGCATATGGTCTTGTTCAAATGTAAGTGGGTGAATTCCGTTAGAGGTCAAAAGATGGACTCAGGGTATAAATTGGTGTAGGTCAACTGCACTAAAATTTATAGGAAAAATGAGTCCTTTGTGCTGGCACAAGAAGTTGAACAAGTTTGTTATGGAGATTATCCTAGCTTGAGAAGGACATGAGTGACTAGATGATAGTATGTAAGATGGAAGCTAGATTAATTATTGAAAAGTGCTGGGAAGATGTTTTGTACTAACCAAATAAGGAGTCACTTGCCCTTAGTGAGGAACTATGTCTAACATCTTGGATTATATGATCTTAAGGGTATACAATTGTACATCAACCTCATTGAAGCAATGGCACATAGGTGACGTATCTTGCCTAGTGATTCCTCAAAGCCTAAATCTAGTAAGAGTAAATCTATGGTGGATGATGAGGGTGACAACACAAACGGTTACGATGATGATTTCATTTAAAAATTTGGTCGTTTAGCTTCAAATTAGTTTTGTAGACAATCCCCTGTAACATATAATATATGGTACACAACATATTTAATAACTTGAAATTGCATTGGTTTCAAATTGTGTTTGTTAGTAATTATTGTACACTTTAGTCGTGACATATTCATTCAAGACACCAAGTGGAATGGGAAAAACTAAGGTGAAATTCATTAAAAGAACATAATGAACATAATATATGTACATTGTAACATAAAAGTGTCATTTGTTCACCAACACGTGCCAAAATGTATGTATTGGGCAATTTTTTCTTTTGCCTACCACCAATCTATCATCTATTGTCGTCTTACTCATATGTTGCATATCATTGTTGTCACTAGAGAATTTATACGCCATAATGGGGCATCTGTAGGAAACAGAGCTAGAGTCCAATGGTTTAGTCAAGTATGGTGCCCTCCGAAGGTAGAAGTAGCAGGTGGGAATGATGCATTGCATCGTCTAATGATATACCCCATGAAATGATGTAATTAGCCTAAAACATGCATTTGTCAATGCTCCAAGTAGTCTATTTGATAGCGTAAGTCGCAAAACTTAGCCATAGCTTCATCTCGCAACTGTTGCAACTAGGCCTTGAACTAACAGTGGAATTTCAGATCATCAACTATTAGGGTGAACTTAACGGGTTGATTAGGAGATTCTGCTTACTCTGATACATTTGCATCTAAAGAGGGAGGTGGTAGGATAAAGTAAATAGCAGTCTAGGTACTCTAGTCCTTCTCAATGCTCTTAAACTACATACTAGTTGCAATGCATAAATCTGTTACAAAGATGGAATAATGAACTAAACAAACTATTTACTTGATAAATGGTATGTGAAGAAGATGAATTTTGAGGTAAAGGAGCCTCTCTTGCAAGTGAAGATAAGAAAATGAGAAAAAAGCTTGTGTTTATAATTTCTACTTGATCATTGCGGCTATTGTCATGGCAACCAAGTCAACGTGCCATTTTTTTATAAGTTTGTCATCCTCATCGTCACAATGAAAAGAATGATGCAACCCACATTTTGTAGGTTGTCCTCATTGTTGTGATGATGAGGGCAATGAAACCCTCAGTCTGCATGTCGCCCTCGTCATTGCGATAATAAAGATGATGCAACTCTTAGTTTGTAGGTTGTCCTCATTGTCGAATGATGTGTTCCATGTCGTTCTCGTCATTGCGATGATGAGGATAACGAATGTCTTTGATTTTAGGTTGCCCCTACTATCGAAATGATGAGGATGATGCAACTCTCTGTCCCCATGTCATCTCATTGTTGCGATGACGAGAATGACATGGCATACTTTGTTCTATTCATTAAGACAACAAGAAAGATGTGACCATGACATGTTTTTTGAAATTAGACCATTTGAATAGGTTTTTTTATGCTCGTCTGAAACTACTTAAAAAATTTAAAATCCTCCCCCTTCTTTATTTTCATTCCCACCAAATCTTTAGCATTTTTGCCTTGTCAAACGCAATTTGGCACTTAAAATTCCAGTAGATTTTGGGCATAAATTCTCTCCAACTCTCAAAGAGCACCACAACAAAGAAAATTTTTCTATTCTTCCATGGAAATTTGTCCAATCCCACTACTCACAATGTGTTGAATGTTTGTTTGTTTCTTTTTTTTTTTTTTGGTAATTGTCCAATCCCACGTCATTCCCATGGATTTCACCCCACAATTTCATGATTTCCTCAATGATTTTTACATTGTGATGAAAGACCATGTCAAATTAGTCATTTCTTTAAAAAGGTTGCCAAAAATAAAGAATATAGGTATTTTCTTTTGAGAAATTGGTAGATAGGTGTAGATAAGTTTCAAATAAGACTCGAGTTGGTGTTTTTTTTTTTAATTTGTTACTTTGGTTTAGTGGAGCTTCAACTGTGATAGGTTTCGATTTTTTGTGTGTTCTCATTCTTATGTGAAAATCGTTCTTTTCTTATGAAATTGGCACTTGTGATGGGCTTTATGTAGGCTTTGTTCTAATTGTCAAATACTACATAGATTTCATCATAGGGGTAGATGAAAATTATTGTGGGTTTACATAATTTATTTGAATATCAAAATACATGATTTTCAAGTGGAAAAACCTACTGAGCATTTGACATATGGAATAAGTGTTTGGATTAAGTATTTCATGTGGATGAGGTTGTGGTGTGCATCATCTGTGGTAATTACTTGTAAGTTGATGTTGTGAGAACCACATTACATTGTTGGTTGAAGTTGTTGCATGTGTCATCCAATGACGTAGGGTATCCTTCAAGGAACATGGTATTGTTATATGGGTGCTCCAACATTTGAGCTAAAGCTATTGTTATATTCAGTTAAAATAGAATGTGCATCAACCTATCTTATTCCTTCGCCGGTAGATATTTTAATGCTTTGTTGGATGGACCTTTTGGCAAAGTATTTTTAAAGTAAAAGCTATATTTGTTCAATATATATGTTTTCCCACTTGAATTTATTAACCTATACTTTCATTTATTTTATGTGTTTGGAGATAATTCATAAAGCATATTGAATAAGAGGTGATCTCAACATGATTGAGAAGGCTAATGTGATGTATGCTCCCCATTGGACAATCTTCCCACATGTACACCATCCATCGATTATGATGAAATGCAACCTCCCACCTAAATACAATTTGATATGCCGTCAACATCAACACATCATTTCAACCAATCTTTGTCTTCTTTAGAATAGAGGGAAAGATTGATTGTATTGTACCAACTGCATCAAAAGCTAATATGGGTGAAGAAAGTTAGTGATGTGTGGGGGACCCGAAACACCCAACACGAAGAACATTTCAGTGACTTAATATGAGTTTTATTACTAAACAAATTACGTACATGCATGTTCTTTTTTCTATAAGTTAAACGCACATACATTTTATATATTTAAGTGCATGGAAAGAAGTGATGAATTCCATAAAGTCCATCATCATAATTGGATGTTACAATGAATCATGATTCCATTATAGCGAAGTGCCATTAGTTATCAAGTAAGAATAGTTTCAACTTTTCAAGGTTCCACATTATCAAACTTGATATTTTTGACTTTACGATTGAGAAGATTATCATTATAAAGCATTTATTCTTTTACTTACTCTCTTAGTGTACTTGCAGTAGTTCACACAAAGATATATGGTTGTATGGGTTCTTTTATTAGTATTCGTTCAATGTAAGGATGGTTTGTATAATTGGTTAATTATCTTGTCCTAACGTCCTTCCATGATTTGATTTTTTGATAGAACGAATTCTCATAAGACCCAACTGATAACACAATAGTTTAATGATCTTTTAAGAAAAAGACAGCATAATTTATTAGAATACACCTACACTGAGCAGGCGTGACAAATACAAAAGCTTATTGAATCTCATAGAAAAAGTGGGATGAGATGATGGCTAAGTGGGCTCAAGATACATTCCTAGGCTACAAGAAAAATTGGGTCAATTGAGCAGCTGACAATGCTTTTGCAGCCACCATTTATCAAAGGGGTTTGATTTAAGTTATTGCACATACTAAATAAATAGCGAGTTAGAATTTTTATGTATATTCTTATACATTTGATTTTAATCACCATTTATATGTGTTTGCTTATATCCATCCAACTGATTATTTTTTATCTAATTTGTGAATTTTCCTCAACTATGCAAGAGCTGACACTAGGAAGGTTTCTAACCTCCTATGAGATTTACTCCAGAGTTTGGAAAATCATTGATGGAGAACGGGCTAGCCTTCGTTCACAGTCACAAAGGGTAAAGACAAAACCTATCCAAATTCGTTAATTGATCTTGACTTCGTATGAGATAATGGAAAAAATGCAATCAGACCACAAAGTTGAAGATCCAGTGGAAGTCAAGTTAGAGGGTGAGACTGCGTCTAACTCTACTAGTAGTAACATGATTGTCCTCAATGCATTGCGTGGGTTTAAAAAGGGCCAAATGCTAGGGATGGGATCAGAGACTATGTTGTTCTGGCATTTGTCCTAAGGATCCAGCAATTCAACGTCCTCACCTAACCCCAAGCTTAGAACGACGCAGGAAATATTAGAGTGTACGCAACAACAACTACAGAAAAGATATACAGAAATAGATTACTACAAGATGAGACTAGCACAAACAGATGAGAAATCAAACAAATTTATACATCTTGCTTCTAGAAAGTAGGGTATCGACTCACTAGATGACAATGAAGAAGGGGGCATAAATATGCTCGACATAGATGGATCCATTGTTGTCCTTGGTTTTTTGTTTTTTTTTAAATGATTTTATTTGAACGAATTGCATATTTATGTTGCTACTTTGTGTATGAAGATCAATCAATTTTAATATTAGCATTTTTATTAGATTCTTCCCAAATGCATGAATTTTTTTATTGTGTGTATGTATAAAATATGTATTGAAGTTGAGAAAAAGGCAGTGTAATTATTTGGTAAAATATGAAAAGAGTTGTGCTAAAATTCTAGTGCCAAAGCCATGCCTGAAAAGTCATTGTAGAGTCATGTCAAAATAACTATCCCAGAGCTGTCACATATAAGCTTTCCTAAAGCAGCTCTTAAAAAATTGTCTCAAAGATGTGCTAACAAAATTGTGTCAAATTTGTTCCAAAAAAATCATCTCAAAGTCACGCCAAAAAAATTGTCCCAAAACCATGCTAAAAAGTCTGTCCTAATCCTATGTCAAAACACTTGTCCTAAAGTCATGCCATAAAATCGATCCCAAATAACTTTTTCTAAATCTATCCTAAAGTGTTCTATCCCAAAGCCATCCTAAATTTGGGGCTTCTTTATGTGTCGTCCCAAATGTTTTGCGATAGGAGGCTACTCCAAATGGCTATTTCAGTCTAAAACTTTTCTTGTAGAGCTAGGTGTTATCTATAAATGTTGTTCCTCAATTGAGTTCAAATTTTCATATCTAATCCAACAAGTTGGATATAGTTAGGTCGTCTTGCTCCCTAAAAACAATGATATCAAATCTTGCAATTTAGCTTAGGACGAGCATAAAGATGGTGAATAACATATTGTTCAACTTGCAATGAGTGTGGAGACAGTGGTCAATTCACTCTATGGTTGGTTCTCCCATAAAAGAAGAGATTGAGTATCGCATCCTAAAAAAAGGCATGAGGAATTAATAGGTTTGGTAGAATTAGGACTCTTGGAAGAGGCTCTAGGGTTGATAGACTTTGATGAGTAAAGACTGGCTGGAGATCAAAGGGATCGATGGGTCTGATTAAGTTAAGAAATGCTATAGGTAAATTGTATACTCAAAAAATATTTTGATTGAGGTTGAGTAGACTCACAAGTGAAGGACTAAGACAAGAAAGGGGAGCATATTAGGAAAAAGTCAAGTATGAGTTTTCTTGCATTGAAAATAGATGGAAAGTAAGAGCAATATCTAATTGTTAGTAAGCAACAAAACCTAATTCCTTGAGGATTTAGATTAAAATGTGGTGTCAAACTCGTAAATATATTTGCTTCTTTTTTTCAAATAATTTGCAATCTTCTTCTCATTCTCAAAGAATAATTTTTAGGTACGCTCCTTAGTTATAATAGTTGTATTAATGTATATTTTTGTATTTAATTAGTGAGAATTTTTTATTCAAGTGTTTTACATAGAATTTAAATGAAGAGACAGCCTTATAACTAAGGTTTATATTGAATTTTTGTTTTTCTTGAACATATTGTGTGAGATTTAAATATAATCAAATATATAAACATGTAAATGCGTGTTGTGTGCGTGTGGGTGTGTGTAGTTATGAATGTAAATTTATGAATGTATATTTATAGTTTTATGTATATATTCATGTGGGTTTGCCTTCTACCATATACATTTATAAGCATATGTGCCATCATGTTAGTACTTTTCTGGTATTTGGCAATTACATAGTATGTACATTATATTTTTCAGTGAAAATGTTTAGAGAACTTAGAATTTGAATGTACAAGAATTTTATAGGTTGTCAAGATTTGACACCAAAATTCAAAACCAAGGTTAATGAATTCATGGCTTAGGCTATTAATCAATTAGTTTTTATTGACAGAGGTCAGATGTACATGTTCTTGAATTCGGTGCAATTTATGGAATTCATTGAAATAAATATATACACTTATTCGAAGAGAAATGTGAATAATGACTTTAATTAAACTAGCCATAACTAGGCCGAATACTATGATATTAATTGAGCCACTGAGAATGAGTGTTGCAGTTGCAAGAACAAAATTCAACTAGTATTTTTAACATAGCAATTAGAAGTATCAAATAGCATTAGATCCACAAGAGGATGGGATCGTTATGAAGTTGGGCCTGGTATTGCACAAGAGAGAGTGATAATGTTGGCATTGATGTTGTTTCAAGACTATCAAATACATTTTTAACAAAGTACATGAGGCTAATTAACTCATGAATGGGGATTGTGAGAATGCCTCTTAATTCTCACTAGTAACATGACTAGTGAACATAAAAGTATAGTACAACGTATCATGAAATTGTTATGATGTCGGCACCAAATTAATTGGTGAAATCTTCTCTCGTGATCATCAATTACTATTAACATACTATAGTATTAAATAATTGATAAGAGAAATTGTTATGATGTCGGCACCAAATTAATTTGTGAAATCTTCTCTTGTGATCACCGATTACCATTAACATACTATAACACTAAATCATTGATAAGAGAATTGGTACTGTTTATAACTTGATTGTTGTAAAATATTATACATATTATATTTGAAAGAGGATGAAGATTTTGAGTATCGCAAATTTTTTAGAGTTGAACGAACGAAGAAGAAGCCATAGATGTCAGCTAAAAAGATCCCATGGGAACGGTTGAGAATGAAGATTATTAAGAAAAATTGGAAAATTGATAAAAAAAAAATTGAATTGGTTGCACAAATAATGACAATTAACAAATTAGATGATCAATTTACTTGTAAAATTAAACTGACTAAGTATATAATATGATATTAGTAATACAATAATTTTAAAAAAATAATTAAGCATTATTTATGAATTTTTGAATTTGTGGGTAATTATAACACACTCTAATTTTTTAAAAAATTGATTTTGGAAACTATTAAATTCTTTTGAGTATATAATTTGATATATTCTTTTAAGAAACAAATCATAACTCATGTATTGATTAAAAACCTAGAAAAACCATTTCAAAATATTGATGGAAAGGCGATAGTGAAAAAGTATTATGTTGTGCATAAAATTAAACAGAAACTGTCAATGAGAAAATTACAAAATCAATTAAAATGATTCGTTGTACAATTAATGATAATTCAGAAATCAACTAATTTTTAATTAATAAAAAGATAATAATTAACATGTGATGGCTGATTTCTAGAAATTATTTTGAAAACGTATTAAGTTCTTAAAAGATTACAAGTCGAAAGCTTATAGATAAAATAATAAAAGTTCTCAGAATTATGAGAGTTAATATTAATGGTAAAATTAATGAGAAAACTGAAAAAAAAATCAATAAAACTAATCAATGAGTTTTTGCCCAATTAATGATAATTCACAAATCAAGTAATATATTTAATTACATGAAATTAAAGCTAACTAGTATATGACATGATATTAATAGTACAATTATCTTTTTTCTTTTCTTTTTTTTTTCAATTTTTGTTTTTTATCCGCCTGAAAGTTCTCTAGCAGTGGCGTTGTACTAGGGGTGAGATCGAGTCGAGTCGAGCTCGAGTAGTGGTATACTCGAGCTCGACTCGACAACGTAACAGTGGAGCTCGAGCTCGAGTCGAGCAGATGAGCTCAGTTCGAGCTCGAGCTCGACACTGGATCGAGTAGCTCGAGCTCGAGACTAGATCGAGCTATCGAGCTCGAGTAGGTAAAATTAATTAATTAAAAATATATTTATAAAATAACAAATGTCCAAAATACCACGAGATGAAGACTTATTTACAAAATTGCCATCGAGTCGAGTTACTCGAAACTCGTCGAGTCGACACAGAGTTAACTCGAGCTCGACTCGATAACCCACTCGAGTAGCTCGAGCTCGAACCGAGCTTTGAGTCGAGCTACTCGATGAGTCGAGTCGAGTAGCTCGACTAACTCACAGTCCTACTTTGTACCCTAAATCTTTTGTTATACACGTTTTGCAAATCAACTAAATGGAAAGGCCACCATATGGAGAAACGAGACGTGCACCGTTGACCTCTTGGGTTAGAATCATTACCCCACACTCTCACACCCTCACTAAATAGAAAGACGTGTTTGTGACTTAACACGTAAGAGGTAGGAATGCAAAGCATGTTCAGATCATCGAACTATCTACTTTAAATGCTCTGAAAATCATCTATGAATCATGAAATATGATTATCCCAAGGGAGTAAAGGGTTACTAGAAAGTGAAGACCTTTCTCAAAGTTTACACATTATTCATGTACCTTGATGGATCAAAGACTTTAACTCCTATTACAATCATTCCAGCACGATCCGTCTCTTAACATCGTCAACCGCATCCAATGACCAGACAGACACACGACAGACAACGGAATCAAATGCAAGAAATAATCCCATATTCTTGGAATCTGGGAGGCACTGTCCCTTGCCATCTACCGAATGTAAACTCCACCTAAAGAAAATATATATACTTCGTTCTTCGCAAAGAAAAAAGTCAGTCCAAATAAGAACTATCCGATCATTGACGAATGCTGTTCAAAAGATCCTGCACCACATAAACAATGAATTTGGCTGGAATTTTCTTCTTTTTCCCTTTTCTTTTTTGCTAAATGTGTGGAAGGCATTGAATGAACGAGGAACTGGAGAAAGCAATACATGCTTCTGCACGTAGGAAGCAAAACAGGGAACGAGTCAATATTGGAAATCCAGCATTGTCTTTTACTGTATTTTTGGTAATAGGATTTTAGAGACAGAGAAAAAAGGAGTTCAAATGCTAAGGAGCCTTTTTTGGTAGGCCCAAAAAATTTAAATTGAATGATAAAACAACTTTTTTGGTTGATAGAATAAAGTATATTGATTAATATTCTTTACAACATTAAGAATCTCGGGCCCGAAAACTTGTTAGTGTTTTAACACCAAATATTTAGTCTTGCATGAAGTTTACCTCTTTTTGCTTACCAAACAAACAATTCTCACGAAATTTGAAGTCAACATCTATTGAAGATGGTTCATGATATAATTCGCATGTAGACCTCCTTATCGCAAGAAAGCTGGTCATGACCATGAGAGAAACACAATTGTGAGTCGAGATGCAAGCGAAGGTAGTTTCGATGTTGTCACGATTGCGATTGTAAGGAGAAGATTTGTAGGCGCAAGAAGGTGAACCACAAGGAAGTAGAGCAATAGAAACAGAATGCTTTGTAGTTGCGGTCTGAAGTCGTGGGTCAGGAGTTTGCAACCGTGAGACAAGAGCTCGTGGTAGCGACCTTGGTTGCTAGTTTTATATAAAAGTCATGCCTGGGCTTATAGTTGTGGTGAGAGATTTTGCAACCACGACCATAAGAGACATCTTCGCAAGTGTGAAACAAGGCGTAGAGTGAGCGATAGGCTATTTGTTGGGCTGGGTTTGAGGGCTTTATTTATACATATAAATACCATCTTTTGTAACCTGTAAACACAACACTTCTAAATAAAATTTTGCAGCTGCCGCCACTCTTGAGGATGTAGGTCTTTGTTTCCTAACCTTGTTCAATCCTAGTGTTCTTGTGTATTCTTGTTTGTTTGCTTTAACTATTTGCAATCCTGTACATAACATCCAATATCAGAGCTAATTAATAATTAAAGGGTGAGCATAGGTAAGTAACAAATCGTGATTGCATCCAATTTAGTTGCAAAATTTTGATGTGATCAAATTTGATAGGCCAAGAAATTTTGAATTATAGCAATAAAGGGTAAAGGATTTGTTGGAATGCCAAGGATTGCTAAATGCGCTACGGGAGAAGAATCTAGAGGACATGGATGATCTTAATTAGGCAAATCTACAGACAAGAGCAATAGCGCAAATTAAGCTATGCCTGGTAGATGAAGTGATAATCACATGACAAATATTGAGTCTCCATTAGACGTGTGGCAAAAATTGGAGAATCACTACATGTCGAAGTCCCTTACGAACAAATTTTACTTAAAGTAGAAATTATATGATTTGTGAATGCAAGAAGGTGCAGATTTAGTTTAACACACCAATATTTTCAATTAGTTGGTTATAGATTTGTTAAAACTTGATGTAAAAATTGAGGATGAGGATAAAGTAATGATTTTGCTAGGTTCTTTGCTAGGGTCATATAAGTACTTGGTGATTATTCTCATATGGGGAAGGGAGACAGTAGTGTTTTAAAAAATTACTTCAGCCTTAGTATCTCACGACCAACGAAAATTGACTATAGGGAAGGTTTTAGAATGATAGCCTATATGCAAGATATAGTTAGGAGCATGGGCATAGGTAATGTAGAGATGGGTTTGTGAAAAAGAACTCGCAGTCAAAATCTAGGAATAAGAAGAACATTTAGTACTTCAAGTGTTGGCAACTTAACATATAAAGAGGGAACTATTTGAACTTGAAAAAGCAGATTGATGGCAAGAAAAGTGAAGAGTCATCAAAGTCTGCAAATGTGGTGGAAGAAGTAAAATCAAAAAGCAGCTATGGTGATATATTGGTGATCTCATCTAGACGGCTGTCAAATTCTAAAATTCTTGACATTAGGTGCTTGTACCATATGACATCAAATAAGGAGTGATTCTAGTTATACAAGTTAATCTTAAACATATTCTCTTAAGAGATGGCAAACCATGTAAGGTTGATGGAATAGGACAAATTATGATTATGATATATGATGGTGTAGTTAGAACCTTATTAGATATCAAGCATGTGCTAGAACTGAGAAAGAATTTGGTATTATTTAGTACTTTGTGTAAGAATGGTTTTAGTTATAAAACTGAAGGGAATTTCCTATGAGTATCTAAAGTTGTATTGACAATAATGAAAGCTAGCATGACTGAAGAAGAAAGCTATAAGCTTGTAGGGAATATAGTTGTAGATTGAGTAGTTGTAGCGAAATCTAAGCTAGATGCCACCATGTTATGGCATTTGCGATTAGGTCACATGAGTGAGCGTAGTATGGTTGAACTACATAAACAAAGCTTTTTGAAAGGTGTGAACTGTTGTAAGTCAGATTTTTGCAGATATTATGTGCTGGAGAAATAGTTTAGGATATAGTTTAAGGTTAAGAAACACAGGACCAAAGGAATCTCAGATTATCTGCACTCTAATATTCAAGAGCCTACAAAGTAAGCTTCATTGGGAGGATCACACTATTTTATTATCTTTATCAATGATTTTTCCAATGTTTACTTCTGGAGACAGAAATTCGAAGTCTACAAAAAATTCCAACGGTGGATGGCAGAGGTTGAGAATTAGATTAGGTGATAAATTAAGTACATGAAGATAGAAATGAGACTGAGTACATAGACTTGCAGTTTTAGAAATAGTGTGTAGACAGTAGCATTCAAAGATACTACACAGTGTAAAAAACACCTTAGTAAGATGAACTTTCAAAAGAAGATGAACAGGACTATCACCAAAAGAGCTAAGTGTTTAAGGTTAAATGCGAGCTTTCCAAAATGTTTTGGGTAGAAACTGTGAGCATAGAATGTCATCTTGTCAACCAATCACCACAAGCCGCATCAGATGGAAAAGTTGCAGAAGAAGTCTAAAAAGGTAACTCCATTAATTTATCTAATTTAAGAATTTTTGGGTGTCCTGAACGTGTGTATATTCCTCGTCATGAAAGATCAAAACTCAACCCCAAGTCAAAGCTTTATATCTTCAATGTCTACGTGAAAAGTGTGAAACGATATAAGTTTTGAAACCTTGCGACGAAGAAGGTAGTGATAAGTAGAAATGCAATGTTTGATGAGAAGGCCATGTTGGACACTCATCATGGATATAGTGTACCAATAAAGAGGATTCAAGCTATGATTCCAAGAAGGTCTAGTTTGAGATGAAGAATTGTGCACAAAATGAAAAGAGGATAGACGAGCCTAATTAGGATAATTATGTATACCACTTTATAGCCATAGATAGACCAAGGCGCACCATTAAGCCACCAGTTAGATACGACTATGAAGATATGGTGGCTCTGTGTTTATTGTAAGTAGTAGGGATCTATTTAACTTTTAAGAAGTTATGGATAGCCTAAAAAGAGTTAGTGGGAATGAGGAAATGCAAGAGGAAATGAATTCATAGCATAAGAATAGGACTTGAGAGTTAATTGAACTATCTAAAGGAAAAAAGACTATAGAACGTAAATGGATATAAAAGAAAAAAGCCAGCAGTGTTACAAAAAGAAAGAGAAAAGTTCAAGGCTTAATTAGTAGTGAAAAGTTATTCATAGGAAAATGGAGTGCATTATAATAAAAGTGTTTTCTCCCATGGTAAGACACACTTCCATTAGGGCAGTGTTAACCTTGGTAGCCCATTTTAACATGTTTCTAAAGTAGATGGGCATGAAGACTGCTTTTCTATATGGCAAATTTAAAAGAAGAAATTTATATAGAGCAACTAGAGGGGTCCAGGCAAACTGGACAGGAACACTTGGTTTTCCGACTTAGAAAGTCACTTTATAGTTTGAAACAGTCTGTGTGGCATTTGTACAAAAGGTTTAACTTTTGCATGTTGTGAATTAGGTATAAAAGGTTTGAGTTTGATTGCTGTGTATGTGTTACGGGTCTTGATGATGGTTCCTACGTTTACTTCTTGTTATATGCTACGATGTGCTCATTATTGGAAAAAACTTGTATGATGTAAATGAACTAAGAATGTTGCTTATAAAGGAATTTGATATGAATGACTTAGGTGAATTATTCGTCGTTATTGGAAATTTAGAAAAATGTGGTTATCTCAACAAGATTATGTTGAGAAGGTGCTACATAGATTTGGAATGAAAAATACGAAACTTGTTAGCACTCTTTTAGCAAATCATTTCAAACTCTATTGAGATTCGTGTCCATAGACAGAAGAAAAGATTCAAGGTATGACATGAGTTCCTTATATTAATGTCATAGGTTGTTTGATGCATGCTAAAATTTACACTAGGCTTAATATAGTGCATGTTGTCATTGGGAAGTAATGAAATGGATCTTTCGATATTTAAAAGGTACTTCGGACTTTGTGATCCTCTTCAATAATCAAGATTAAAAGCCATTAGTTGTGGGATTTGTAGACTCTGACTATCCAGGTGATTAGATGACAGGAGGTCTACAATTGGTATGTATTTACTCTTGCAGGTGGGCCTATTTGTTGGAAGCCTACGGTTTGGTCAGTAGTTACTCTTTCTACAACTAAGATGCTATATATGGCCATTGCTAGAGGTGTAAAGGAAACTCCTTAGGTTGTTGGCTTAGTAAGAGATTTGAGTGTAGAATTAGGTGGAGTTCATATGTTATTGGATAGCCAAAGTGCCATTTATTTAGCAAAAACCATATGTACCATGCTCAGGCCAAGTACATAGTAATAAGATATCACAAAATTTGAGAGTTGATTAATTTAGGTAAAGCGTTGCTGGAAAAGATGCACACTTTAGAGAATATAGCAGATATGTTAACTAAGTCAGATATTGCAGACAAGTTCATGCATTGCTTGGACTTATTAAATGTCCCAAAATATTAAAAGGATCGGTACCCAGCTCAAGTATCCTAGGCACTAGTTTTATATAAAAGTCACGCCTGGGCTCATGGTCGCTATGAGGGACTTTGTGACCATGAGACACATCTCTGCAAACGCAAAACGGGACACAAAGTGTGCGATGGGCTGGGTTGGAGGGTTTGTTTGTACATATAAATATTATCATTTGTAACTTGTAAACACAACACTTATGAATAAAATTTTGCAGCCGCCGTCACTCCCTAGGACATAGACCATTGTTGCTAAACCTCATTAAATTTTTGTGTTTTTGTGTGTTTTCACTTTTTTGTTTTAATTATTTGCGATTCTATATACAACAACATCCTTCATATATGCAAATTCACTTTTGGATTGTGAGATACATATCATGCTCTTACTCAAGCGACAATGTTTGATGCCATAGGTTCACTCTCTTTAAACTAATAACAACAAAACAAGGTCAACCATAATTGCAAGGAAATATAATGTTCCTACTCTGTACCCTTGGTTATCACCATCATCCCTTCTACTAAATTTTCACATATTTCCCTTTAGCGAGACTTGGTAAACTTCAATATGCAACTTGCTTATTGATATAAATTCTTCAAATTAGGCATGTGTCTGGCCTTTGTGAGGAAACAATTTCCATCAATTGTTTATAATAATATGTTCCATCTCCACCAATATGATATTTATAATTCGTTTATAAAAGTTAGTAAACATATAAAATAGTGACAAACTCAATCGATAATCGAATTTGAAATACCAATTATGATACTGAGAAAAAGTGACGCGCTGTCCAATTCGACTTTTGTAGCTATATTTGGTGAGCAAAATAATGTTCATGATGATAAAATTGTTCGTAAAGTTCTCTAAAACCCACTTGCAGGTGAATAAATGTTTTGTCGGAACTTCATTTAGACTATGTTTGGTTGAAGGATTTTGGGAGGAAAAAAGAAAATGATAAAAAAAAAACAATTTTACTTATTTGGTTTATATGAAAAATGAGAAAGAAAGAAAAAAGTTAAAGGAAAAATGTAGTTAGAATAAAGGTAAACTATTTTTCTTCACAAAATAGTGAAGAAAATAAGAGTAAAATCATTTTAATCATTTCTCATTCTCCTAAAAACTTCATTATTTCCATTTTTCTCATCTATCATCAAATTATTTCTTTTAAATAATCAAAAACAATTATAAAATTTGAATTTTTATCTTCTTTTTTCTATTTTAAATTCTTTTCTTTTCTTTATGAAAATCATTCTACCAAACAATTCTTGAGTTTTTGAATTTCTTCAATTTTCTTTTTCTTTTCTCTAATATTTTCTTTTCTTTTCTCTAATATTTTCTTTTCTTTTCTAAAATCTTAAAACCAAACATAGTGTTAAGGGTTTTACATCTGACCCGACTCCTCACCTTTACAATTCTTAACTCTTTTTGAACTTTTTCCCTCTTTAGTCGAATACCCGTGCTATATTATTTAATTAATAATTTAAATACCCGTGCTATATTATTTAATTAATAATTTTGATTGTAAAATATAAAATTATATAATTATTTTTATTCTAAATTCTTTTATTTCTTGTATCATTTTATTCTTATATTTTCTTTTAACTTACTACTTAATTTATGTTCTCTCTCAAAATCCCCCTCTTTTCAAATTTATTTGATCTTTCCTTATTTTTTATTGTAAACATTTTTTACTTTTGATTTTAAAAAATTTTGTTTATATTATTTAAAATAAATTAATTTTATAATATATGAATAAATTTTTATATACATGGATTATGTAACTTTTACTAGTATAAATTATTAGAAAAATAATTCCAATTTCAACCTTATTTTCGTCAATTCTTTCCCTTTGTTGCTATAATTATTGTGGAACCATATGCATTTCCGTAGAAAGCACTTCGTAATATTGCCTCGTCTCGAATATTTGAGAAGTAATTGTGGCCATGTCCCGAAGCTACTATATCCAACTTTTCGGCTCATCCAAGTACACACGTTCTGAAGAAATTATTTACTAAAATATTTTTTCTTTTTTTTCTTTATTACTCTTGCATTGTCTCTTACATTTATGTAATATATAGATCTGGCGAAAGTGTGAGCACTTTGTTCCTACTATCATGGGCTTTTATGGAACTGCCCAAAATATTGGGCCGGATGCTAAGTTCAAATTCCAACGCTATCTGGTATAAGCTTAATGAAAGCCCAAGCATTGTTTTCGGACATTGGCCCAACGCATGACCCAAAGCGAGGTAAGAACTAAGCAGGTAACCACTATGCATGGTTGAACCAGATTGCCAGAATAATGTTCAAGACAAGTTGAAAATTGTCAAATTAACATAGCCCGAAGGTATATGTCACCGAGATTGGACAATTTACACATATTTTTCTACACCCCATAAGCCTAAAGATTCCTCACTCTATCACAATGACAGCAAGAGATAACTTACGAAAAGAACACGTTTGATGTGTCCAATCTGAGCAAAGAATGTCTTCAAGTGAAAGATCTTATTGCACCAATGCATGGGTTCTCTATGTTCTCCCATGGTCCCATAATTGATCCAGGTGCGTGGGTAAGAAGTGAACCCACCTGATGCATCAAGAGGTGATCGTGTAATACAATTCAGAGGCGGAACTACCAGTTTTTAACTGGCAATTCTGCGTATGCAAGAAAGAGATGTTATGAAGAGAAATGAAAAGTAGATGCAAATTCAGATAAAAATTTGCATGCAAGCAGAAATCAAAAATAGCAAATAATGGAAGGCAATGGTAGACTCTAAATTGTTCAGAAACTTGCAAAGAACAACATGTTGGGAAACGAACTATCTTGTTGGGAAAAATTGAACTCAAAAGAAGAAAAGAGTTTAATAAAAAAGTAGCACTTTATATTTGAGTGTGCATAAAACAAGAAAGAAAAATAATTACAAAAATTTGGAAGAAACTTTAACTCTCCAAAATTACTATCACAAGGAGTTTTAACTTTGCACACACCCACTCTTTGAAATTTTAAACTTGAATTGATGCTAAAAAATCTCTAAAACCTCTTCTATTTATAGTTGAAAGTCTTACACCTGATTGATCAAGTTTAAATGTCACCTTCCCCCCTTTTGGCATTTTTCATGTATCCTAATTGATCAAGTTT